>JAVIAB010000088.1:33356952-33944452 GCA_032433765.1 Megaustenia siamemsis | reverse complement strand
TCTTCTTAGCTGTCCATGGTACTCTCAACATTCTTCTGTAAAACCACATTTCTACAGACTCCAGTGATTTTCTTGTCTGTTGTTCTATTGTCCATGATTCGTATCCAAATGTTAAGACTGGCTCTACATAACATTTAAGAACTCTTTTTCCAATATTAGAACTAAAATACTACTTTATGCTGAATAAAATGTTGTGTAGCGAGTGCGTACATAAGACCTTCGACTTTCTCTTCCTTGAATTGTGGTTACATTCGACTTTCTCTTCTTGGAACTGTGGTTACATTACATCAGCAATGTCTTACTTTAGATTTTCTAACTAAACTATCAGACTCCTGAAACTTTAAAAAAAACATTGCTGACAACTCAACAATTTATGTTCTGTTGACTCAAGAACGTATGTGCTGCCGACTCTCCAATTCCTACGTTAAAGACTCTCCTCTGACTTGCAGTGTACTGACTAGCTGACTCACATGCAGCTGATTGCATTATTACCATGCTACATACTCTCCACCCCCATGCTACTGACTCTCTCACCCCCTATTCTACTGACTCTTTCACATCTTATTCTACAATCTCTCTCACCCCCTATTCTACCGATACTTTCACCCCCTATTCTACTGACTCTTTTACATCCTATTCTACTGACTTTCTCACCCCCTACTCAACCTTCTCTTTCACCCCCTGTTCAACTGACTCTTTCAGCCCCTACTCTACCGACACGTCAACTTCATACCACTAACCATCCAGTTTCCCCGACTCCAGTCCCCAAAATGTTACGACTCCAAATTCACAAATTCCTCGATTCTCTGACTCCATAAACTCTACTACACCAAAACACTGACTCCACCGTCTAGGTGTCAAAATACACGACAGATTTATAATTATTAGTCACTGGCCGTACCTGATTCTATATTTTCTATGTTTTCAATCACTTCACGACATCAATCTTTACGCTCCGTTAAACCGGCCGAGAAATCGTGTTCTACCAACTACAGCACAATCTTCCATCAATCTATGCGGCGACCTTCTCCACTTATACTTGAAGTAACATTAAAACATAGAAATAACAACATTTAATAACTGTATTAGTACTGCTTGCTACTTTATTTTTTTTCGACATTTATCCTTTTGCTGAAGTCTGCCGGTGAAACTTATAGAACCAGAGAATAAAGAATGTATGTCTAGTGCTGAAATAATGTTATAAGACAGAAATTTGTCATTGGATCAGTTCTAAACGACATAAATAGGCAACAAATGAAATGGTTTGCTCATCTCAAAAGAACTCCAAGAGATTCTAGGCCATGCACAATGTAATCAATTAGGAGATGGAAGAAAGGTCCACGGTATATCCAGAGTAAGATCAACTGACATCCAAGAAACTCTACATCATCATCATCAAGTATCGGGCCTGCCGGCGTAGGTGATCATGTCTCTCCACAACTTTTGATCTCGACAGTTATTTATCATTTCTGTTGTTGACCTTCTGCCAAGCCATTTTCGTAAGCTGTCTGGTATATTTTCTCTTTGCTTCCCTCTATCGCTTCGTCCCTCACATTTCCCAGTTGTTACAATATATTCCAGTTGTTCTCTTCTCATTACATGGCCAAAAATTGTGATTGTTTCATCCTTATATTGGAAATTAGCTCTCTTTTTGCTTTAACCTCTTTCAGAAAATTTTCATTACTCTTCTTAGCTGTCCATGATATTCTCAACATTCTTCTGTAAAACCACATTTCTACAGACTAAGAAACTCTACAACAATATCAAATGACAATAATATATATGGTCGTTTCGGCCACCCATTAAAGAGGACAATTGACAACATTTTTCACTTGTATATAAGACCCCAGTTGGTGGTCGATATCACCAGTTTTGAGAATCGTTCTTCCATATGAAGAGACTGCTATCGCAATGCATGTTCCATGTTAATCTCCTCTTGCAGTGACCATTATCGCGATTGTGACACTACATTTTCGTAATAAAGTGCCTCACGATTCAGTCCTGAAAATGAAGTCACGAAAATTCCAATATTTCTTGTATCGACTGAATCTCAAGTTAATATAAATAAAGCATAAGCAGTGGGTACAACATTGATATGAAAATTGTGAAAAAAAGGGCGGGGGGGGGGGGAGATTACCTATAATAATAGCCCATAGACCGTTAAATCTGGTGCTCTCGTAACGTTTATGAAAGGTTCGTTGTATTATGTTTGGTCTTTCTGCCTTATCACGTGGCAAG
Source organism: Megaustenia siamemsis (assembly GCA_032433765.1). Classification (NCBI taxonomy): domain Eukaryota; kingdom Metazoa; phylum Mollusca; class Gastropoda; order Stylommatophora; family Ariophantidae; genus Megaustenia; species Megaustenia siamemsis. The sequence goes on along the minus strand of JAVIAB010000088.1, from coordinate 33,942,214 downwards.
ACCGTTTTTTTATCTGTTTCTTTGTGTATTCTTAGACGGGAATTATTCCTAATTTTTTTCTCAGTTATTATTATAGTCGGTTCATAAATTCATGAACACGTTTGCTTTTGATTGGCATGAAAACTACCTGTTATATCGCTGTGATTTTTAGTATGCAGCCTTAGAATATCCGTGACGTTATATAAATATATTTTGCTCATAGACATTTGATCCAGTTTGCAATATTTCTTCCTTAGGCTATATTAAAATCAACCACGCGTAATTGGACCTAATTAATTTGAACAGACTTACGATACTCAGTTGTGTTGTTCTAAAAATAGTTTTGTTTTCACATTGAAACAGGCCTAAGAAATATGCATTCTCTATTTCCTCGTGCACCAGTTCGACTTTCAGTTAAAACTGGTAAATAGTAACGTAGTAATGGGTAGCAGCCGTTCATGTCCATGGCGTATTCTGTTACTTTTTGTGAAGTTACTGTGGCAGAATGTGGACTACTAAAAACTTACATTTATAACATCATAATGAGTTTGAAATTCAAATTTATAATTATGCATAAGGCTACCGTTTTACTGTGCCAGCACTTCCGCAGGGAATCGAAGATGGGTCATTTATACTGCGATATTCATGACCCAGAGGGACAACACAATTGGTACTTGGTCTGGATAGATCATACTTTTCCCGTTGGATTAAACAAGACTCAGAGTACACTCATGTCAGGCCAGGAAGGAAAAGGAAAGAAGACCACTTGGATGTAGATGTCATATACGGGCGATATTTAAACTGTTAGCTACAAATTTACTTGTTTTCCTCAGGAAATTGAAATAAATATTGCATATATTGTTTTGTAATTTCTAAAAGTACTTTATTTTAAAAAGTAAAAACTACTTTTAGGAAAACTGTAGGCGACAGCAATATTATTTGTGAAAAACCACATTTGATCGCTGTCCGAAGTAAATATATGAGGCAGATCCGTGAGCGGCGGAGTCAAGGCTATGATATTGTATATTTGGCCGAATCCTGGTCAATGCTCACCACACCTATGGTAAAGAATGGCAATCAGTAGATAGTAAACAGAAAAGAACAATTCCAAGCAGCAAAGGAATCAGAGCATCATACTAACTCATGAAGCAGTGGATACAGCCTTGTCCATGAGGCTAGAATTATTTTCTAATCAAAAAGCACCGGCGGTATTGAGTACCGCATACACTTGAATAGAAAAACTAGCAGGCACTGGTTGGAGAACGATCTTGTTCCAATCCTAGACAGATCTTCATGCCTAGTAATGGATAATGCATCATATAACAATGCTGTGTCAACGGAAGACAAGGTACCAACTGCAAGGTTTTATTTTTCCCTCTTGTTCTTGGGTCTCTAGATTTCAGGTCTGGCATTGGTAGTACAACGCTGGATGAAGATTGTGCTGTAGAGTGCCCGTTTTGCCTGTAGTGTTATTTCCTTGTTGAGCAACAGTGATGATAATTGTCCTATTATTTTGAAATGCTTGAAAGTTACGTTAAAAGAACGAGAATATGAAAGATGATATTAATAGAAAGAACTCATATAATATGAGATTTCATTATTTTAAGTAAATTGTTCATTGCGTGTGTGTGCTTTTAATGTTAATTTTTTTATGTAAAACAATGCCGAATTTCTCATAATATTTTCCATTTTGGCATGCCTTTTTCTTTTTATTTACATCTTCATTTTTGCTGCTATCAAATTATCGAAGGCTGTTGGCTTGTCATTTGTGATTTATTCGAGGCGGTGTTAAAGTGGGATATGGGAAAGTAGAGAGGCGTTTTCTTCGCCACAATCGCGAACAGTTATCACAGCTTCCGGATTCGATGTTTGCGTTCGTCTGTAATTTCATTTGTTCCTATACGAGGCCTATGACAACATGCCTGACTCTATCAATAAAAGCAAGCGAGGATGATAGGCTAGTTTGTCGTGTGCTGCCTAGCGTCATCGATCAAGTCCCTGCACAACTTCATGCCTCTAGCACAGTTTCTCTTGTCTGCCTTTCATTTCTCATCCTGGGGTGTCATTTGTTGATGTTTGCTGTTTCACATCTTTTATTGCCCATACTTTTGTTTTTAATTTGTCAGCTCGACTTGTAACCATTTTGCATACAACTGCTTAGTATTAATGTTTTAGGTCTTTGGTTCATGTGCTCATTTCAGGAATATAATGTCTGTGATTGTTCTATTGTACATTCAAGTTGAATAGAAGTTATATTTTAAGAATATTCGTTGTGAAATCCTGAATACTCCACACCAAAAACGTACAGAATTTTCCTTTCATGGACATTAATCTTTTAAAATGTATTTAATATAACACTTAATAATGCCAAAAATAATAACTGTGTGTAGTGTCATTGAACCATTCCCCAAACAAATATTTCTTATAAATAACACAATGTACTAGATTCATGGCCTCTTGATCCTTAAAGGCTACAAGATTTTTATAATAAATTAAATGTCACTATTTCCATTTAAAACAAAGAGTTTTGTGTGTGTCAACATGCTCGTCTGTTAGTATCTTCGTTCTTCTCTTTTGTTTGATCTATGTCCCCAGTTCAACATTGTCAAGTTAGTTTTTTTTTTTTTTGGTTGTTTCTAGAAATAACATAATAATGAGACTAATAAAAAGACTAATAATTTATTTGAAATATCAAATTGAACTATGAACTTTGATATAACCATCTCACTGAATAATTATTGGAATGATGCAAAAATGAATTTTGAAACATATTACAAAAGGAATAATAAACTTCTTTGACATCTGGTACAAATTGTCATATAAGTCTTGAAAAAAAATAACAGTGGTAAAGAAGAACTAAATCTGAAGTCCGTACATTTCTGGAAACATCATCTCAAATTCTGCCGTCTTAGACTCCACACTGTTCTGGTTTATAAGACCACCTACTTTCAACATTGCCAAAGTTGAAACATCATCTCAAATTCTGCCGTCTTAGACTCCACACTGTTCTGGTTTATAAGACCACCTACTTTCAACATTGCCGAAGTTGAAACATCATCTCAAATTCTGCCGTCTTAGACTCCACACTGTTCTGGTTTATAAGACCACCTACTTTCAACGATGACAAAGTTTAAACATCATCTCAAATTCTGCCGTCATAGACTCCACACTGTTCTGATTTATAAGACCACCTACTTTCAACATTGCCAAAGTTGAAACATCATCTCAAATTCTGCCGTCTTAGACTCCACACTGTTCTGGTTTATAAGACCACCTACTTTCAACATTGCCAAAGTTGAAACATCATCTCAAATTCTGCCGTCTTAGACTCCACACTGTTATGGTTTATAAGACCACCTACTTTCAACGAGGACAAAGTTGAAACATCATCTCAAATTCTGCCGTCTTAGACTCCACACTGTTCTGGTTTATAAGACCACCTACTTTCAACATTGCCAAAGTTGAAACACCATCTCAAATTCTCCCGTCTTAGGCTCCACAAGGTTCTGGTTTATAAGACCACCTACTTTCAACATTGACAAAGTTGAAACATCAACTCAAATTCTGCCGTCTTAGACTCCACACTATTCTGGTTTATAAGACCACCTACTTTCAACATTGCCAAAGTTGAAACATCATCTCAAATTCTTCCGTCTTAGACTCCACACTGTTCTGGTTTATAAGACCACCTACTTTCAACATTGCCAAAGTTGAAACATCATCTCAAATTCTGCCGTGTTAGACTCCACACTCTTCTGGTTTATAAGACCACCTACTTTCAACATTTCCAAAGTTGAAACATCATCTCAAATTCTGCCGTCTTAGACTCCACACTGTTCTGGTTTATAAGACCACCTACTTTCAACATTGCCAAAGTTGAAACATCATCTCAAATTCTCCCGTCTTAGACTCCACAAGGTTCTGGTTTATAAGACCACCTACTTTCAACATTGCCAAAGTTGAAACATCATCTCAAATTCTGCCGTCTTAGACTCCACACTGTTCTGGTTTATAAGACCACCTACTTTCAACATTGCCAAAGTTGAAACATCATCTCAAATTCTGCCGTCTTAGACTCCACACTGTTCTGGTTTATAAGACCACCTACTTTCAACATTGCCAAAGTTGAAACATCATCTCAAATTCTGCCGTCTTAGACTCCACACTGTTCTGGTTTATAAGACCACCTACTTTCAACGATGACAAAGTTTAAACATCATCTCAAATACTGCCGTCTTAGACTCCACACTGTTCTGGTTTATAAGACCACCTACTTTCAACATTGCCAAATTTGAAACATCATCTCAAATTCTGCCGTCTTAGACTCCACACTGTTCTGGTTTATAAGACCACCTACTTTCAACATTGCCAAAGTTGAAACATCATCTCAAATTCTGCCGTCTTAGACTCCACACTGTTCTGGTTTATAAGACCACCTACTTTCAACGATGACAAAGTTGAAACATCATCTCAAATTCTGCCGTCTTAGACTCCACACTGTTCTGGTTTATAAGACCACCTACTTTCAACATTGCCAAAGTTGAAACACCATCTCAAATTCTCCCGTCTTAGACTCCACACTGTTCTGGTTTATAAGACCACCTACTTTCAACATTGACAAAGTTGAAACATCAACTCAAATTCTGCCATCTTAGACTCCACACTGTTCTGGTTTATAAGACCACCTACTTTCAACATTGACAAAATTGAAACATCATCTCAAATTCTGCCGTCTTAGACTCCACACTGTTCTGGTTTATAAGACCACCTACTTTCAACATTGACAAAATTGAAACATCATCTCAAATTCTGCCGTCTTAGACTCCACACTGTTCTGGTTTATAAGACCACCTACTTTCAACATTGCCAAAGTTGGCCTAGTTCATGTCAAACTATTTCTGCACACTAAGTTTCTCAACCACGTCAAAGCGAAATCGTGACAGAATAATACATGACTGAGATATTTGTATGAATGAGCACAGTTTCTTGAAGAGCAATATACTACTCAAATGCTCTTCAGAATAGACACTTTCAACCAGGCTATAATTGTTGTCAGGAAAACTAGCAAGATAGCTCAGAGCAATATCGACAATCATTAATAAATATTGTTTGCTGGTCGCTTTCTGCTGAGGTAACTGTTGAGTGTTCTGTTTGTTATTTATTGTTCATTATTGACTAAAGCTGAAGCAAAGACAATGAGTAAACAGTTTTTTGTTTATTTCGGAAACGCTTTCAAGGCTTTGAGTTTTCAATGTCGCTAATATTAGAGGAAATATCATGAGCTGAAACACACACATACACACATTGGTGTTATTTGTCTCACAACACGGCTCGCCGGTAACACTCGAATCTCTTTAAACACACCGCCTCAATATTAATTTACTTATTTACTTACTGCCATTTCTTTGCCTGCATTTTTGCTTACTTAGGGAGCCGCGATAGCTCGGTGGTAAGTGAACTGGACTACAAAGGACAAGAGGTCTGGTTCGATCCTGATCGACGGCTACCGGGTTCACCCAGCCCAAAATGGGTACCGGATTTTTTCTGGGAAAGTAAAGTGGCACGGACGTAATACCGACCACATTACCCCAAAAATATTGTGCCGAAGGTCTGTAAAAAATTATGGTCACTAACACCATATTCCCTATACGCCACTCGCTGTGACGGGGCTCTTTACTTTTTTTTTTTACTTACTTACTTTTTTGCTTGCTTTCATAACTCATAATCTTCCTATCTAATTTTTAACGTCCTTACTTACATTCTTATCTACTTGCTTCCTTACTTACATTTTTATCTATCTATTTACTCGCTTACTTATATCCTTATGTATTTATTATTCTTCTTATTCATCTTCTTTCCTTCCTCATCTGCCTTTCAGCGTCAAGGGGAGATATAATTTGCGGTCTTTTGCTCTTCTGTTCGCCTCTGCTGCTGTTATGTTTCCTAGTGCTTCTAATATTCCGTCGACCTATCTTTTTCGTGGTCGACCCTTGGGTCTGGTGTTCTCACAACGTTTGTTGTAGGTTCGTTGTGTTGTGTTTTGTTCATTCTGCCTTGTCACGTGGCCAAACCATTTTATCTGTTGTTTCCTTATATATTCTATGGCGGGGGCTATTCCTAGCTTTTTTCTCAGTTCTTCATTTCTGATCTTATCTCTCAAACTGTTTCCTGTCATTCGTCTAACACATTTCATCTCTGTAGAGGTTATTTTTCTTATTGTTCTTGCATCTAGGGTCCAGGTCTGGCATTGGTAGCACAACGTTGGGATGAAGATTGTATTGTATAGTGCTCGTTTTGCCTCCAGAGTTATTTCCTTGTTGGACAATAGAGGTGATAACTGTCCGATGATTTGACCGGCTTTGTTGCATCTTGATTCTATCTCTGCTGTTTGTGAATTATCGTTTGTCATTAGACTTCCTAGGTATTTGAATTCCTCTACTTGTTTTAGTTGTCTGCCTTCTATAGTTATGTTGATGTTCTGTTTATTTTTGGCGACATTCATGACTTCTGTTTTGTTGATTTTCATGTTGTATTGTGTGCCTGAGATGTTGAGTTTGTTTATATGTTCTTGTAGGTATTCTATTGTTTCATGTATTAGTGCCTGGTCGTCTGCAAATAAAAGCTCGTTGATCTCCTCTGTCTCTAATGGGTTGGCTAGCTTGCATATATGGTCCATGTATGTAATAAACAGTCTTCTTCTTCTACCTTTTAGCTCCCAGTGGAGCATAGGTCTTCAACAAACACTTTCCAAGTCGTTCTGTTTTTTGCAATTTTTTTAAGATCATTCCATGTCTTCCCCATCATCTTCATCTCTGCTTCAATCTGTCTTCTCCAAGAATTCCTTGGTCTTCCTCTTTGTCTTTTCCCCTGGGGATTCCAAAAAAGGGCCTGTTGTGTAATACTCTCAGTTGGTTTCCGTAGTGTGTGTCCTATCCATCGCCATCGTCTTCGCTGTATTTCTTTATCCACTGGTATTTGACCGGTACATTTCCATAATTCCACGTTTGTGACTTTGTCCTGCCATTTCCATCCCTTTATTCTGCGCAAGCATCCATTAATGAAAGTCTGTACCTTCGTGATTGTCAATTTTGTTATTCTCCATGTTTCACAGCCATATAATAGAACCGACTTAACATTGGAGTTGAAAATTTGTATTTTTGTATTTAGCCTAATTTCTTTGGATTTCCATATGTTTCCCAGTGCAATGAAAGCTCCTCTTGCTTTTGATATCCTTATTTTGGTATCGTTTTCTGTTCCTCCCTCTTTATCTATATTACTGCCCAGATATATATAAGATTGTACGTCTAGTAGAGGTATTTCTCCTAGTTTTATTTGGTTATTGCCAACTGCATTAATTCTCATAATGTTGGTCTTATCTCTATTAATCTTTAGTCCTAGCTGTTGTGATCTCTCATCTAATATACTCATTTTATCTTGCATCTGTTGGTGGCTGTGTGATAGGAGAGCTATGTCATCAGCAAAGTCTAAATCATCAAGTTGTTTGGTCAGTGACCACTGGATCCCATTTCTGTTGTTTTGAGTTATTTTCATAATCCAATCTATGGCCAGTAGAAAGAGAAATGGAGACAGAAGGCATCCTTGCCTTACTCCTGTTCTTATTTCAAATGCTTCTGTAAGCTGTCCTTCATGCACCACACTACATTTTGTTCCTTCATACATTGTTTTTATCAGGTTAATAAACTTTATGGGGATTCCATAATGACTCAGCAACTTCCAAAGCATTCTTCTGTCTAAACTATCAAATGCCTTTTCGTAATCTATGAATCCAATATAAAGTGGGGATTTTAGTTCTAGACTTTGTTCAACTATTATACGTAGAGTAGTTATTTGATCAGCACATGATCTGTTCTTCCTAAAACCTGCTTGTTCATCTCTCAAGTGTTTCTCTATAGCCTCTTTTAGTCTCTCCAGAATGATTCTGCCTAATATTTTTCCTGGCACTGATAGTAGCATAATTCCCCTATAATTTGTGCACTCCTGTAAACTTCCTTTCTTTGGTAGTTTGATCATATAACCTTCTCTCCAGTCCTTAGGTATTTCTTCCCTCTCCCAAATTTTATCCAATAGATTATGTAACATCTTGGTAGAGGTGATAATATCTGCTTTGATGGCTTCCGAAGGAATTTCATCTGGTCCTGTGGCTTTACCATCTTTTAACAGTTTGATCGCTTTCATTATTTCTTCTTTGCTTGGTTTTCCGCAGTTAACGTGTAATTCTTCTTCTGCTGGTAGTATATCTGGAGGATTATTTGCGCCAGGTCTGTTCAAAAGTTCTTCAAAGTGCTCCTTCCATCTCTCCATTTGTTCCTTTATATTACTAAGCAGATTTCCTTTCTTATCTTTGATAAAGGCGTTGATCTGTTTGTATTTTTCACCTAATTTCTTTGTGCTGTTGTACAGTTCTTTCATATTCCCTTTATTTGCTGCTTCTTCTGCCTCTTTAGCTAATTCATCTATATATTTCCTCTTATCCCTTTTAATGCATCTACTCACTTCTTTGTTCACCTCTGTGTAAGCTTCCTGTGTCTTGGCTTTATTACTTCTTGTTTTGCTTTTATTAATGTCTGCTTTCTTGTTCTTTCTTTCTTTAATTTTATCCAGGGTCTCTGCTGTCATCCATGCCTTATTCTGGCGTTCTCTTTTCCCCAGTGTTTCTTCGCATGTCTCTTTCCATATATTTTTTACCTGTTTCCAATGATCTTCTATATTTATTGTATTTTCTAGTTGTTGGAGGACTTGGTATTTGTTTGATATTGTGACTGCGAATTTATCTTTAATTCCTATGTAATAAACAGTAGGGGGGATTTATTCATCGCTTACTTATATCCTTATGTATTTATTCATTGCTTACTTATGTCGTTATTTATTTATTTACTTGCTTACTTACATCCTTACTTATCTATTGCTTACAAACATACTACTCGGGTATATGAGTTAACCCTGGTAGGCAGTTTACGCTGAAAAAGGCAAACCTTTAAATCAAACTCTTTTGTCAAACCCCTTCTGTCTTGCCGCTTTAAACACATTGAAAGGGCTTTGGGGGCAAACCGAGAGAACAAATGAGGATATGAAGTGCCTAAGGTTTGAATGACACTGTATTCAATGTCATTTTGGTAGCTGCAGCGACGTGGATGACTCCAAACAATATCGACCTAGTCGATTCATTTTATCCACAAGTTGTTATGGGAGGAGAGAGCTACTGCATGTTGACAGCTGTTTGTTATAACTGTATGCCCAGCTTATAAAACAAGGAGTCAGACAAGGCAGTGTTCTGTCGCCTGTTTTGTTTTCACTTTACAGCGAAACAATTATGAGATCAATGGTAGATATAAAAGGAATTGAAGTCAACGGCCACAACATAACCATTTGCAATATATGGCTGATACAATCTTAGAAGCAGAGACAGAGAATGAACTGCAATGAAATTATAGACATAATAGTAAAAGAAAGCAATAAGAAAGGTCTAAGTCTGAATAGTAAAATAAGAAATGGAATTAATGGTCATATTGAAGAAACAATCATCACCATCATGCAACATAAAAATAAACAGGACAAATCTGAAACAAGTGCAACGCGTAAAATACTTGGGCACAATAATAACGTCAGATGGGAGATGCACCACAGAAATAAAAAGCTGAATAGCTCAGACCAAAATATAATTTCATAAAATGATAAACGTCTTATGCAACAAATCTATGTCAAAAAAGTGAGAAAGAGTTCATCGGTGCTATGCGGAAGAATGTTGAAAGTTCACTGGACAGCTAAACAGACCAATGAGGAAATTCTCAACGAGGCCGACACAAAAAGGGAGCTCCTAAAAAACATCAGAAAGAAACAATCGACATTTTTCTTACACATCATGAGAAGAGGAAAGTTGGAATACTTGTTACAACTGGCAAAAAAATAGGGAAAGAGAGATCGTGGACGACAAAAAGAGAATATCCCAGATAGCCTTGTTTCGTAGCAAGGAAAACAGTTCATAACAAAATTGATACGTTTCACAAGGATTGAAGGTTGTGGAAGGACATGACTACTTGCGCCAACCGGTTTGGCACATGATAGTGATGCTATGACCAGCTCAATACCTCAGAAAGGATAAACCTGCTTCGTGTGATAGCAATGACAGATCTGTAGCTATCTTCATTTGGTAAAAAAGACCCATCACTAGCATGCTTCATTTGAAAGCAAAGATATATATATTTTTTTTAAACTACAAATTAGTTCATCTGACAACAAAGACCTATCTCCAACGATCTTCATCTGACAACAAAGACCTATCTCCGACTATCTTCATCAGACAACAAAGACCTATCTCCGACTATCTTCATCTGGCAACAAAGACCTAACTCCAACTATCTTCATCTGACAACAAAGATCTATCTCCGACTATCTTCATCTAACAACAAAGACCTATCTCCGACTATCTTCATCTGACAACAAAGACCTATCTCCGACTATCTTCATCTGACAACAAAGACCTATCTCCAACTATCTTCATCCGACAACAAAGACCTAATTCCGACTATCTTCATCTGACAACAAAGACCTATCTCCGACTATCTTCATCTGACAACAAAGACCTATCTCCAACTATCTTCATCTGACAACAAAGACCTAATTCCGACTATCTTCATCTGACAACAAAGACCTATCTCCAACTATCTTCATCTGACAACAAAGACCTAATTCCGACTATCTTCATCTAACAACAAAGACCTACCTCCAACTATCTTCATCTGACAACAAAGACCTACCTCCAACTATCTTCATCTGACAACAAAGACCTATCTCCGACTATCTTCATCTAGCAACAAAGACCTATCTCCGACTATCTTCATCAGACAACAAAGACCTACCTCCAACTATCTTCATCTGACAACAAAGACCTATCTCCAACTATCTTCATCTAGCAACAAAGACCTATCTCCAACTATCTTCATCTGACAACAAAGACCTACCTCCAACTATCTTCATCTGACAACAAAGACCTATCTCCGACTATCTTCATCTGACAACAAAGACCTATCTCCAACTATCTTCATCTGACAACAAAGACCTATCTCCAACTATCTTCATCTGACAACAAAGACCTATCTCCGACTATCTTCATCTGACAACAAAGACCTATCTCCAACTATCTTCATCTGACAACAAAGACCTATCTCCAACTATCTTCATCTGACAACAAAGACCTATCTCCGACTATCTTCATCTGACAACAAAGACCTATCTCCGACTATCTTCATCTGACAACAAAGACCTATCTCCAACTATCTTCATCTGACAACAAAGACCTATCTCCAACTATCTTCATCTGACAACAAAGACCTATCTCCGACTATCTTCATCTGACAACAAAGACCTATCTCCAACTATCTTCATCTGACAACAAAGACCTATCTCCAACTATCTTCATCTGACAACAAAGACATATCTCCAACTATCTTCATCTGACAACAAGGACATATCTCCGACTATCTTCATCTGACAACAAAGACCTATCTCCGACTATCTTCATCTGACAACAAAGACCTATCTCCGACTATCTTCATCTGACAACAAAGACCTATCTCCCACTATCTTCATCTGACAACAAGGACATATCTTCAACTATCTTCATCTGACAACAAAGACCTATCTCCAACTATCTTCATCTGACAACAAAGACCTATCTCCAACTATCTTCATCTGACAACAAAGACCTATCTCCGACTATCTTCATCTGACAACAAGGACATATCTTCAACTAACTGAATCTAATAACAAAGACGTTGTTGTTACACCTACTTACACTCCTTGTTATGACGCACAAGTATAGTTACTTTTACTTTTCTTGTCTAGCAATTTCGAGGAATGTAGTCAACATGAAACCTTAGACTGTCCTAACAGATATCGTCCTTCTCGTAAAATCTCGTTCTCTCTGGGATTAACATACATAGAGTACTTTAACTTTTGATTAAATGGTAGAAACATGGCAATATAGACCCCGAGCAACATGTTAATTGTACAAGCACGCAATGACGTCAGGGAACGTGTGTTCGTAGCCTAGAAGGAGCTGAAGCCGAATGCGAACAGTAAAAGTAGTAAAGTACCCCCCGTCACGCCAAGTGGCGTATAGGGAAATATGGGTTAGTGACCCTATATTTTACAGACCTTCAGCACATGATTTTTGGGGTAATGTGGTCGGTATTACGCCCGTGCTGCTTTACTTTCCCAGAAAAAATCCGGTACCCATTTAAGGCTGGGTGAACCCGGAGCCGTCGGTTGGGATCGAACCCTACCCCTTGTCCGTAGTAGTCCAGTTCACTAACCACTGAGCTATCGCGGCTCCCACTAATTTTTAGGGAATTAGTAAAACCCAGGTGTCCTCGCCAGGGTACGAACCCCGGCTGTCGCCGTGGTAAGCCAACCGCCTATCGATTGCGCTAACCGGACACCTGAATGCGAACAGTACCGGAGCCTAATCAGACCATTTTAACTCCACTCAAACGGTTTTAATCAATTTTTCTCTTTCCAACATTTCTGACAAAAAAATACAAATGAAAATTCGAGTTTTGCTAGGAATTTCTATGCGAAGATAAACATTATTTTCTTGTCTCCTTGTCTCTTAAGATTTTTTATGGAAATAAAAGTATATTTTCTTTTCCCCTTGTTTCTCATTTTTTAAAATGGAGATAAAAGTATATTTTCTTTTCCCCTTGCTTCTCATTTTTTTATGGATATAAAAGTATATTTTCTTTTCCCCTTGTTTCTCATTTTTTTAAAAATGGAAATAAAAAGTATATTTTCTTGTTCCCTTGTTTCTTAAGATTTTTTTAATGGAAATAAAAAGTATATTTTTGTTTCCCTTGTTTCTTAAGATTTTTTTTATGGAAATAAAAGTATATTTTCTTGTTCCCTTGTTTCTGAAGATTTTTTTAATGGAAATAAAAGTATATTTTCTTCTTCCCTTGTTTCTGAAGATTTTTTTTTATGGAAATAAAAGTATATTTTCTTGTTCCCTTGTTTCTTAAGATTTCTTTCTTCTCCCCTTTCTTCTGAAGATTTTTTTTCCTATGCAAAGAAAAGTATATTTCTTGTGTCTTTATTTTTAAAGATCTTTATTTCATTCAAGATCCAGCGGTAGTAATCAACAACAGATTGGCACTAGTTTTACTTCTGGTTTAGAAACAATTTTTTCTTGTTTTTTGTTCCCCCACTACGTGGCCAATGAACCTCAAAAGCAGACAATAGCCTTCACGTCTTGTGATGTGTTATCGAACAACAGTAACGATCTTCAGTCTTTCACCACACACTGACATACCTGACAGTTTTCCCCTAGTCTGGCCCACACTGTTCATTTTTGTTTCAACTGCCCTCAATATAATTGTGTTTACCTTTCTGTGAGCAACGGTGTTATTCTTGCGATTATTTCCGAGTATTTTCTGAGTGCATGATTTATTCTCTCCCATCAGGCATCTGAATACATTTACTCTTAACTGCATCACGTGAGTAGATCACGTGACGACCAAGCTATGATAACAAGTTCACAAACTGAGAATTTTTTTGTCACGTTATAAGACATACAGAAACAAATACAACTCAACAAGCATGCAATAAAAGTTGCGAGAACACAAGACCCAAGGGCCGATCGCGAAAAAGATTGATTTATAGGAAATTAGAAACATTAGGAAACAACAGCTGGAGAAGCCAACAGAAGAGCAACATATCGCAACATTTTCTTCTCTCGACGCCAAAATGCAACAGATGAAGAAAGTAGAAGACAAACTGAGTTTCATCATCTAAACTTATTGAATAGTCTGCAAAGAATGTAATATGAAAGTTCACACAGAATAGACAAGAAATCACGACCAAATGTAGTCCAAGATTGTTACTGAGAGTAAATATTTAAAAAAAAAAACAGAGTATAAAAAAACAAAGAGCTGAAACAAGAAAGAGGGTTCAAATACTTTGCTTTGGAAAATATTTTTTGCAGAAAATGGGAAACTCGATGTCGAAATGTAGAACAGACACAAGAAGGCAAACCAAATGAACGTACATCTAACATTAATCATAAAAATGATGCATATGTGGCGATAAATACAAGGATAACTATACGCAAGTCAGTGTTTCTGTGTCGTTGATGGCAAATACTAAAATTAAAAGCGAAGGATAAAAGAGAGATCATAACTACTGAAATAAGATGTGTTTGAAGTAACTGACGATAACAAGGAAAAATAAACGAATTAGGGGAAAGGTTGGGAGTAACAACAGCTCTGTGCGCCATCCAGCGACAACAAATTGAATCATTTGGACACGTAATTTGTTATCAACAAACAGTTTCCCCACAAAAAAAAGCATTAACAGCCACATGCAACAACAGAATGCCCCTTAAGAGCTGGACAGGCAAATATTTGACACAAACAAAAAGCAACATGGATGAGGCAAACCAGAAAAGACTGTCAAGAATATTCCATATTTCCTCAACACTGAAAAGCAGAAGTGGATACCGAACAAAAGAACAAGAGTAGAGTTTCGCTGCTTTTTTTTTTTTTTTTTTTTGCAACACATTTTGTGCAAAAGTTTTCTCATTCAGATTTATGGAAAGCAAATATCTGGTTACCAGGCTTTCATTAAAGATGTAAACACAAGAAGGAAACGAAAATGTGCATTGATTGTTCACAGACTTATCAGGTATAAAGTTTACTTTTCTCGTATACCTTTGCACAACTGCTTTTTATCGATCTAATCCATTCTAATATATTCTATCCATGAAACCAGTTTTGTTACAGTTAGAAATCCCCATAACCGCTCCATAACTTGTCATATAACCAGGGTAGTAAAGGTGAGGAATGCCGCCCCGCATCGTGAGTTTCGATGCTTGAAGCGACGCTATCCTCAGAACATTTCTGGATTCGCTGCCGAGCCTCATATTGGAAGAAAGTCGTGTGCTAAGACGCCGATGTAAGTCTCGTACTTGACCTTGACCTGTATCTTGTCATAGCATTACCCAAAATGCATCGGTAAATTTTTTTGACGAGGCGGCTCCATGCATGCCCTGTTTGATTGCACAGGCGACGATCCCAAACTCCTTAGTCCCCTCATACGACAAGCGTTGCAGGTAACAGTGGCTCTATTCTCTTCTCTAAACACTGGTGGTCCCCGGTAGCCACTCGGACTGTTTTTTGCCGTGTGGGTGTGTGTATGTATGGTTGTGTGTATGTGTGGTTGTGTGTATGTGTGGTTGTGTGTATGTATGGTTGTATGTATGGTTGTGTGTATGTATGGTTGTGTGCATGTGTGGTTGTGTGTATGTGTGGTTGTTTGTATGTATTGTTGTGTGTATGTATGGTTGTGTGTATGTGTGGTTGTGTGTATGTGTGGTTGTGTGTATGTGTGGTTGTGTGTATGAATGATTGTGTGTATGTGTGGTTGTATGTTAGCTCCACTCTTTTCTCATACTTCAAGCTCTCAAGCTACGGTGGCGAAGTGATAAACGCATTCCTCTGCTCACCACGTGGTCCAGGTTTAACTCACCAAAATGGCGTGGGTTTTTTTGCACCAGTCTCATTGTTCACGTGCTTTTAAAATATTGCAAAGAACTTATCTTTGTGGGGGTTGGGGGGGGGGGGGGAAGATGAGATCTTCATCTATTTATTTTTCGTTCATTTTTTTAAATATTGTCTATACTTGCAAAGACTTGGTTTTTGACCCGGTCTTTTAAATCATTTGTTGTAATATTTTCGTTTTAAGAATTTTCATTATTATTTTGTAATGCAGTGTTAATTTTATTTCCTTATATATTTGTGTATGTATGTATTATCCTTTGTTCCTGCTGAAGGCCAACTGAGCCGGATTTCTTTTAATTTTGTGTTATGACTTGCTAAAGCAGAATGTGTTCCTGTTGGGTGTAGGAATGTCTGACCTGTCTTGAATTGCTAGAACAGACTGTGGTCCTGTCGGGTGTAGGAATGTCTGACCGGTCTTGACTTGCTAGAACAGACTGTGGTCCTGTCGGGTGTAGGAATGTCTGACCGGTCTTGACTTGCTAGAACAGACTGTGGTCCTGTCGGTTGTAGGAATATCTGACCTGTCTTGATTTGCTAGAACAGACTGTGTTCCTGTCGGGTGTAGGAATATCTGACCGGTCTTGACTTGCTAGAACAGACTGTGGTCCTGTCGGTTGTAGGAATGTCTGACCTGTCTTGATTTGCTAGAACAGACTGTGGTCCTGTTAGTTGTAGAAAGGCCTGGTTAGTCTTTATATATAAATATAGTGTATATTGTAGTTTTATAACTAATCCTTTTCACCAAGCAAATTCGATTTCCATGTTGGGGTAGTTGATACAGGGGTTCTTTTCACCCGTCGGTCAAACTATGGGTTTCTCTTCACCCGTCTGTCAAACTAGAGGTTTCTCTTCACCCGTCTGTCAAACTAGAGGTTTCTCTTCACCCATCTGTCAAACTAGGGGTTTCTCTTCACCCGTCTGTCAAACTAGGGGTTTCTCTTCACCCATCTGTCAAACTAGAGGTTTCTCTTCACCCGTCTGTCAAACTAGGGGTTTCTCTTCACCCGTCTGTCAAACTAGGGGTTTCTCTTCACCCATCTGTCAAACTAGGGGTTTCTCTTCACCCGTCTGTCAAACTAGAGGTTTCTCTTCACCCGTCTGTCAAACTAGAGGTTTCTCTTCACCCGTCTGTCAAACTAGGGGTTTCTCTTCACCCATCTGTCAAACTAGAGGTTTCTCTTCACCATCCTGTCAAACTAGAGGTTTCTCTTCACCCGTCTGTCAAACTAGAGGTTTCTCTTCACCCGTCTGTCAAACTAGAGGTTTCTCTTCACCCGTCTGTCAAACTAGAGGTTTCTCTTCACCCGTCTGTCAAACTAGAGGTTTCTCTTCACCCGTCTGTCAAACTAGAGGTTTCTCTTCACCCGTCTGTCAAACTAGAGGTTTCTCTTCACCCGTCTGTCAAACTAGGGGTTTCTCTTCACCCGTCTGTCAAACTAGGGGTTTCTCTTCACCCGTTGACTCTGACACTCAAACCAGGAAAGTTTTTCAGTTTCCAGAAAAAAAAGAAACTACAGAGTTAGGGAAGTACGGTCTTCATCAGTTTTGATTCGCTGTTATTGAAATCAGCAATGAGCAGTTTATTCAATGTTCACAGGTTAGCACACACCAGTCATCTATTGCAACCTCCACTGCAAGATCTTTGGCATCAGAAAATTACAGCAATACTCAGAAAATCACAGCAATGCTCATCGTCGGCAACATCCACTACCATTTTCTACGACAGCAGACAACACCAACAATCCTCATCTTCGGCTCCCATCTGTCCCAAGAGCCACCATCTTCGGCAACAATGTCTCCCAAATGTAACCATCTTCTACTACAGCAACTACCACAGTCAACATCTACGCCTTCGGAGAACCCCTGCAATTATCTTGTTTTTTTTTTTTTTTTTTTTTTTTTTTTTTTTTTTTAAGCCATAGGCTACTCCACAGACATACACACACAGAGAGAGAGAGAGAGAGAGAGAGAGAGAGAGAGAGAGAGAGCATCAACTGTAGTCAGCTGCCATCATCTTATAGCGAGTGGCAGCATTTAAATGTCAGACCTTCAGAGACATGACAATAGTTCGTCAGAAAATAGATCATTTCTGTTTGTTATTTCGTTGAGAAGTTCATAGCTAATATTTCTACCTTTTTTTTTATATGACCATGTGTTATTGTTTTTTTTTTGTTTTTTAAACTTAATTTTCAAATAATAACAAAGCCACGTGAGAAGATCCGATTGGATAGATTATACTTGCATTTAAAATTTAAGTACAATGTACTTTGTACTTTTTTTTTCGAAATGGGTAAAAATGGGCGGGGAAATGGTTCATGATTGAAAGTGATTCCATAACTTGTGTCTTATATTCTGTGGGTGGATGGGAAGACGGCAGTCATGCTGAGATGAATCTATGCTTTGCTTTTTTTAAAATATTTTTTTGTATTTGTTTTATCTTCTCCCTCCTGTTCTCTTGTGCACCTGTTATTTTATAATCAATAAGCTTCTGGATGGCTTCGCACGAGTGGAGTGATGCAGGGCGGGAAACTTGCTATTTAACCGGCGCCGCAAACCGTCTCAGCAGCATTTGTTCTCGTGTGTACTTCTAAGTCAATAAGTATTTAGCAATACTGGAGGATATCCAGTTCTGAATAGACAGGAGGGGATAACTTACTACCAGAGACTACGGTTCAGTGCAGATAGTTATCTCAGATTTCGCCCCTGCTTTGATAATCTTGTTCAAAACATATTTTTTTTTTTTTTTTTTTTTGTGTGTGTAAAAGTTTACTTTGGAATTGTTCCGTTTTATATAGTGTCGTTTTTAAAAAAAATTATTATTATTATATAGTTGATTTATTTATCATAGTTATGATTATAGTTGTTGAGTTTCATGGTTAACGGTTGTGTTACTTTTCACATATATAGTGCCGTTGTTTCCATTTACGGTGCACCGTTGTGTTAGCTTTTATAAACACTAGTTACTTTTTCCAGTATAGTTTCTCTTGTCTAAGCTTTTATAAAATTGAGCATGTTTTTATATTTTTTTTTTATTTGTCACAAATTAAAATTTTAACTTTTATAAAAAGCTAAACACGATTTAAAAAACTAAACGATTACCCCTTTCTTCCCCATCACTTGTAGTAACCTTACACGGATGTAAAAAATACGGTCGCTGTATTTAACTTATATTTCAGCGTAATTGGTATAATTGTTCCCTGTAAGTGCTTCTACGATGCAGCAATAAACTCCCCTCAATGTAAATAAACGCAACGTTCGTGACATTTCTAGAACTGTCGTGCTTACTCTCTAGTGATTTGTCTGCCGGCTTTTATTTCAATCAGTTTTTTTTTTTTTTTTTCATTTTATAATTTAATTATTTTCATAACGATTGCTGAAGTATGATTGAAATATTATCAATATGATTGAGAAGTTCTAATATTTAATTGACGTAAGAGCAACATTACTGATAGGTTCATCGTTTTATGCATGGATAATTTTGATGAATCCAACTCAGTCGAGAGCTATACTTGGATAATTTTGATGAATCCAACTCAGTCCAGAGCTATACTTGGATAATTTTGATGAATCCAACTCAGTCCAGAGCTATACTTGGATAATTTTGATGAATCCAACTCAGTCCAGAGCTATACTTGGATAATTTTGATGAATCCAACTCAGTCGAAAGCTATACTTGGATAATTTTGATGAATCCAACTCAGTCGAGAACTATACTTGGATAATTTTGATGAATCCAACTCAGTCGAGAGCTATACTTGGATAATTTTGATGAATCCAACTCAGTCGAAAGCTATACTTGGATAATTTTGATGAATCCAACTCAGTCGAGAGCTATACTTGGATAATTTTGATGAATCCAACTCAGTCGAGAGCTGCAAGTAACGATCTCTTTAAAAGAAGTGTATCGTATTTTCTCGAACAAAAACTGATATATATGATGGCACATTTTGCTTTAAATGTGAAAAACTGAGCTTGACGTAAGATAGTTAGACTGTGAAATCGAACTTGTTATTTCTTTATCCTATTTAATATAATTTCAAGTTTGGACAAAAGGTATTTAGTGGAGAATACAAATAGTAACGATGTGTGCAGCGTTCCGGTACGTTTTAGTGGTAAGTTAACATGTGTTTGTCTTCTAATTTCACATATAACACTGCTTTATTATATATTGTAAAAATTAAAGTACCCCCATCACGCCAAGTGGCGTATAGGAAATATGGTGTTAGTGACCATAAATTTTACAGACCCTTCTTTGATGGTGCAGGTTCCCATAGGCTGACTCTTCCATCTTTTAACGTTACCCGTCCATGTTAGTCCTGGTCTGCCTCCGCCTCTATTAACCTGTATTTTCCCTTCCAATATTACTTTTAGTAGGCTGCTGTGTCTTTTAACAAGCCCCAAACATTTCATTTGTCTTGCTTGAATTGTGTATACTAGTTCTGTTTTAATTTTTAGCTGTTTTAAAACTTCATAATTTGTTCTCCTTTCTATCCATCCAATTCTACCTATTCTTCTATAAATCCATATTTCAGCCATCCAAGGCTTCAATTTTATGTTGTGTTTTCTTGTCTAATGTCCATGTTTGTGCACCATACAGGAATATTGAGAAGATGTAAAATTTTGCTATTCTTAGTTTTAGCACTGTTATTTGTTTTGATGTTAGTATGTTCTTCATGACATTAAAATTACTTATTTGCTATTCCTATTCTTTTGTGTATTTCAGTTGTACATTTTCCATCACTGGTTATAGTATGTCTAAGGTAGTTATAGTTCTGAACTGTCTCCAGGTCTGTTCTTTCAATTTTGATATCCACATGTGGGTTTTGAGTATTTTCTTTGTTTATGATCATAGTTTTAGTCTTTTTGATATTCATATCTAATCCATGTTTTTTTTTGCTTATCATGTTTATTTCATTAAGTAATTGTTTCCATTTTAGCTCTAGTCTTGGAAATTTTGAACGTTTATTTTTTTAAGATATTCCGAGGTACTTTCTACTCATTCTAACAAGTGATATATTATGAAAGTGGTTTCAATTTGTAACATTAGAATCAAAGTGTTAAATTTCTAACTAAATTAAATGTGTATGTTTTAATGGTAGTCTAGCAGTCAATGCTGCTCACAAAAAGATCAAAGATTGGAAAATAATTCCGGGTGCAATATTAAAATCTGAATCACAAAAGTCGTTAAATTTTAATATTCATCTACTCCTAATCTCTTTTAAATGTATATTAGTAGAAGCACGTGCATTTTATCTTAGTAGGAAAATACGAATTAGTAAATGAACTAAAGCATCAATGAATCCGGAAGCCGTTGGTTGGGATCGAACCCTACCTCTTGTCCTTTGCAGTCCAGTTCACTAACCACTGAGCTATCGCGGCTCATATATATATATATATATATATATATATATATATATATATATATATATATATGTGTATATCGCATTAATGTTCCGTAAATTGTGAAGGTTCAAGATTTATACAAACGTTTTTTAACGAAATTACAGACTCTACACAAGCAAAATCAATATATCAACCATAAGACCTTTTCAGGTATAGGGCAAGAATAGGATACAAAGTAACAGAAAGGGAAAGATAACTATGAGAGCAAGCAGCTGAAATAACAAGTAATCGAAATTCGTGGCGGTTTTCAAAGTGTAGTTTGTGGATTCCTAAAGTTTCACAGAGATCTTTAATTTTGATCCGGGAGATAAGACAAACCTGGGCTCAATTCGTCTAATACATCAGGATTGAAAATTGACTTCCGGGAAAATGGCGTCCATATTCGCATGCATTTAGAGAGTATCGTCACTAAAAACTTGTTTTTTAGTTTCTTTTGTCTTTTTTTTTTTCTGTGGCCGTTTTTTTTTCTCGATTTATTCGAAATAATTGTAGTTGGAAGGCGGCTGAACTCACTTTTCAGTGACGTTTGAAATTGTCGCGATCCACATATGGATCTCATGGAGTTCAATATTGCTAGCGGCGAAAATCGAAGTCACAATGGTGACCCATATACTGGATTGTTTTGGCTTTTTTTTAATTTCTTCAGTGACTAGTCAATCGCTTCGAGGATTTCGGTTGTTGTGTTTCTTCTCAGTTGTAGTCTTTCAATGGGGGGGTGACTGCGTACAAATATTATGCTTTATGCTGAATGGAAATCGCTTGGAATCGTCGCATGTCAGCCGAATAGGGCGTGCTCCGGGGGTCGAATCTATCAGCAGAAATTATAGACGCGTTTTGGAAGACTGTGTCTGTTACAAGTGGTGGAGTGGATTTGGCATATCCTCGACCACAATAAAACTGGTTTTGTGAATAGAATAGAATAGAATAGAATAGAATAGAATAGAATAGAATAGAATAGAATAGAATAGAATAGAATAGAATAGAATAGAATAGAATAGAGATTGGTCAGTGACTCATAACTTGTGTCAATAATAGTGAACAAGGAGATCGGCCATTTGCTACACCTGGAACTAGACTAGTCAGACTGGTCAAGAGTAGAGATTGAAGAAGGACGGTCATCTGGTACCCTCATTCACATGGCAAATGAAGTCAAATGTACCGTGCCGAAAGGTGCAAATCTTGCTGTAAACCCTTACACAACGCATCTCTGCCTATTTGACTTTCTTAAAAGGCGAATGAGGAAGGCTTAGTAATCGAGAGAAATCTAAAGAAAAGAACCAGTCTTGTAATACATTCTTTTTCTTTTCTCTTTCTCGCTGATACCAAAAAGGTGTCGTGGTTATATCATTTGTCGTTCTTGAACTGCTCGAACTGTCTGAATTAGTGATTTTCCTTTGTCGTTACATGTCTCTGTCACTGCATCTATCCATCTTCTTCTAAGTATTCCTCTTGGTCTTTTTCCATGCATTCTCGAGAAGAACGCGCTTGATGGTGATTGGTGAGGATTCACTCTGACCAGGTGGCCCAACCATTTAAGTTGTTCTTGTTCTATATATTCTTGGCAGGGTTTTGTTCCTACCATTTTTCTTATGGTTTCATTTGGTATTCTATCTCTTCTTCTTATAATATATTAATTATTATTATTTGATTTATTCAGCATCTTTCTCATAAACGTCTTTTTTCATGTTAACAATTGAATATGATGAATGCTGGTCACATGGTCAAATGGCATCCTTGGCAAACTTGTCCAAAGTACGTCATGGAAGGTAGTGACGTACACAGTGTTCGATCAACTTACATGAAAAGTAATATGTAAATGCTGGTGGTCCTGTCTTGTCTGCTGTCTTTTTTTTTAGCATCATCGATGTGAGCGTGTGTGATGGAGAAAGAAAGAAAAGAAACTTCTTGAGCTAGTCATCTGAGACATTTTTCCTGATCTGAGATGTTGCATAATAACGCTCAAATGTTACTGAGTCTTGATTCTAAAACTTTTGAGGGTATCACAAAATGAGACCTTTTAAAATAACAATGTTTTAGAACTGCGCATCGCTTTGTCTCATTCGAGTCGACGAGTGTGCCGTAGGCTGAAATCGACGTATAGTGACACTCGACTACGCAAGTAATTGATGCGTGACTCCAATCGATGCTTGGTATCATCGAACACCGTTCTGTTTCTCGTGTTATTTCAAATCAACTGATTTTATAGTTCGTATTTCATCAAGATTTCATCATAAGTCGGAGATCTTATTTCAATCTCGTTCTTCTTTTTTTTTTTTTTTTTTTTGGGTTTCCATCCCTCCCAAGAAACCATTGCAATCTTCATCTTGTAGAATGCCGACTGACGTAGCTGACACCAGCTTCACATTTATTCTTGTTTCTAAAACTGGAAACTAAATACTTAATCTGAATTGTTTCTCTCCTCGCCATGTTCAAAATGAATAGCGCAAACCTTTTCTTATACCATTTTCCTGAAATAAATAGACATATATATGCATATATGTTGTTTTGATTTAATCAGAAAATGTCTGCCTTATATGTGTGTGAGTGAGAGAGGGAGAGAGGGGGGGATACAGAGAGACATTATAAGTGAATTAAATGTAATATAAGGTGTATTATGTTTATGTATTTAGATGTTTATATCTCTCCCATTGTCAGTCTATCTAGTTTCTATCCATCTGTATATCTCTATGTCTACATCTTTTTTTTCTTTCTCTATTTGTCTTTCTTTCCTTCTTTATTCCGTTTGTCCATATTTTTTTTTATATAATGAAATGTAATGTATCTTCTTTTCTGTGTCTATCTGTATTTTTAATCTAATCTATCTTTATTTTGTCAGTCTGTGTATGTCTCTCTCATTTATATATGTAAATTAATATATCTGTTTGTCTGTCTTTGTGATATAATCTAATCTAATCTAATCTAATCTATCTTTCTATTGTCTATCTATCTGTCTTGTTTATATAACGTAATTTAATTTTTCTTTCTGAGTTTGTCTTTCTGAAATAATATATATGATATGATATGATATGATATGATATGATGATATGATATGATATGATATGATATGATATGATGTGATGTGATGTGATGTGATGTGATGTGATGTGATGTGATGTGATGTGGTGTGATGATGTTATGATGTTATGTTATGTTATGTTATGTGTTGTAATTCATCTTTATTGTGTATGACTTTTGATATAATGAAAACCATCTTTCCATCTGTCTGTATATCAAAGTTAAAAAAAAAAATCACTAATAAAATCCATCTATATAATGTTGAAACATGGTAGTTTATAGTAACAATACACCCCCACCTTCACACATACACACACACACACACACACCCCAAATTAGAACCTTATTTAATAAATTTGACGTGAACTAGTCAACATTGCAAGCACACAAGCTACACAATAAGGTGAAAACCGTTGTTTCTTGTGTAGCTCTTTAATATCATTATATGATCAGTGTGAAGGTCACTTAACGACCTTGTTTGCTGTGGAAGCATTTCAATGTTTCAAAATACCAAGAATAGCCAGGCGGTCTCGTTGGCGTCATTTTGTAAAACATGAGAGACGAGTGACGTCACTACATCGATATCGTCTAATGTTGGCTGCTGTACGAGGGATTTTGTTGTTTAATCTAAATTGCAGGAATTAGTTGTTTTCTCCGCCCTTTAATCTTTTCTTAAGTAAAGTGTAGCAATTATTTAGAACAGCGGTTCTTAAACTTTTCATATTCTTCTTCTTCTACCTTTCAGCTCCCTTTGTAGCATAGGTCTTCAACAAACATTTTACAAGTCGTTCTGTTTCTTGGCATTCTTTTAAAATCATTCCATATCTCTTCCCCATCGTCTTCATCTCTGCTTCCATCTCTCTTCGCCAAGAATAATTTGGTCTTCCTCTTTGTCCTTTTCCCTTCATCATCGTAGCTCCCCATTAAATATTTTTTTGACCCGCGGACCCGCAAGACACAACTCGAGATTTGAAACACTAAAATGCATCAACCATTTGTTGTTGTTGTTGTTGTTCTTATGATCATCATCACTGCACACCGGACGAAACCATAGATGCTTCGATATTCCCCACACCCCTTGAGAATGTAGAGAATTACTAGAGAATCATGTCCTTTGTACACGAGCTCCGTAGTACGACCTGGGTACGACAGTTTTTTTTTTTTTTCTGACAGTATTTTTGTTGTTGTCCGAACAACGGCCAAATTGTCTACACTTTATTAATCCTCGGTTGTTTTCCCCGTGACCTTACTCTCCCCTGATCTCATGCTTACTGAGTTTAGATGTCTAGCCCTTTTGGATAACAGAAATGAACAGGAGGTCCCGTGTGCGCTTGCACACGTTAAAAAATTCTCGACATCAACTATAATCTAATCTCTACTGAATGGTTTTCGTATTTGAAGAGAAGTAAGAAGTAAGTTATCGCCCACACACCTACTATGTTTTTATTCGAATGATTCCTTAATAACTTAAAATAATAATAGCAATAACAGTTGTCTACAATTCCAGACATAAATAATATTCGCAATAGATTATTAATATCAAACGTCATGCAAAAGGTCACATTACAATGAAAGCTATAAAATATGATGAATACAAGTTGTACAAAAGTGTACCTCACTAATCACAAAATGGATGCAAAAAGGAAGAAGATTTTACTTGCATAATATGATAAACATAGAAGAGAGCTTGTCACCACTGAGATAATATGTTTGGAAAAAGCGTTTGAATTGACCAGAAGAGACAAAATTAGAAATGATGTAAGAGAGAGAGAGAGTGAGAGAGAGAGAGAGAGAGAGAGAGAGAGAGAGAAAGAGAGAAAGGTCATTCCGTCAATTTTAAACCGTCATACAGAGACAACAATTGAATTGGTGTGCTCATCTAGAAAGAATGTCACGACATTCTGTACAATAAAAACATATATTATGTAAGAAAATATGGAAGACGCGCAAACATTTCATACTTTCATGATAACGGAGAACGGTGAAAGATTCTTCATATGCGAATATCGTTTTAAGGCATCAAAACTGTCATAGCCCTCTTCGATAGTTCAGGACAATCTGTTTGTTATTGAGGTCAGAAATTTAGAGGGGCCTATTCCTTGAACCACAGAGTGGTGATCTCTGCAATATGTGCCATTTTGGCATGCAAGGTTTCTGCTTTTGAGATTGTGGTTCTGCCCTATGTGCCGTCTTCGGCTCGAAAGGACAATATATAGATAGATTCCTTGAATTGCAGTTTGAGAGCACCATTTGTGAATATTTCTGTTATCTTTTTTCTGTTGTCGTAATTTACTAGCTCATTCACAAAAGGTGAAAACTCATCCTCTTAATCTGTTTTTGTTTGCATGAGGAAGAAGAAAATATTCACAGAAACTATGCTGCGAACCGTCCAAATGTCGTGTAATGTGCAGAAACTATGCTGCGAACCGTCCAAATGTCGTGTAATGTGCAGAAACTATGCTGCGAACCGTCCAAATGTCGTGTAA
Source organism: Megaustenia siamemsis (assembly GCA_032433765.1). Taxonomy (NCBI): domain Eukaryota; kingdom Metazoa; phylum Mollusca; class Gastropoda; order Stylommatophora; family Ariophantidae; genus Megaustenia; species Megaustenia siamemsis. The sequence continues at coordinate 33,915,762 of JAVIAB010000088.1, read as the reverse complement.
TGTGCAGAAACTATGCTGCGAACCGTCCAAATGTCGTGTAATGTGCAGAAACTATGCTGCGAACCGTCCAAATGTCGTGTAATGTGCAGAAATATGGTGTCCAAGAATATAGGGATGGCAGGAGAGACCTTGACCGTGGTATTCCTCCACCCCACCCCCTCTTCTGCCCCCCCCCAAAAAAATGTATGAAGTGCTGATTGATACATTTAATCATCTTTGCCTTATATATATATATATATATTGTTATTATTTCTATGTTGACATACAATATGCTATTATCCCCATTTTCACAGACGTTTTATTATCCCTATGTTGACAGATATTCTATTATTCCATTGTTCGTAGATGTTTTATAATCCATTATTTTCACGTTTTATTTTCCCCATGTTCATTGATGCTTTAGTATGTCTATTTTCACATGTGTTTTATTATCCCTATGATCACATATGTTGTATTATCCCCATGTTGATAGATCTTTTATTATCTCCATTATCACGGATGTTTTATTATCTCTATGTTCACAGATCATGCCACAAGCTCGTGCCACTGACCGAGCATGTCCAAAGACAGAGACAGACTCGTGTCCATCAGGTGAATATAACTCATCTTTAAACCCTGCTCATCTAAACTGTTCCTATCCTTGTTTGATCCTGTCCCTCCAAATGTTGTCTATGCCGCCACCGTCACCCTCATCCACAGCCGTCACGACAATTTTTCTTTACACTGACACTTTCCACTAATGTTGGTTTAAAAACTCACGTTCACAACTATTGTTCATTTAAAAACTCACTTTCACAACTAATGTCCATTGAAAAACTCATTTTCGCAACTAATGTTGATTTAAAAAATCAATTTAGCAACTAATGTTCATTTTAAAACTTACTTTCACAACTAATGTTCATTTAAAAACTCACGTTCACAGCTAATTTTCATTTAAAAACTCACTTTCACAACTGATGTTCATTTAAAAACTCACTTTCATAACTAATGTTGGTTTAAAAACGCACCTTCATAACTAATGTTGGTTTACAAACTCACCTTCATAACTAATGTTGGTTTACAAACTCACCTTCATAACTAATGTTGGTTTACAAACTCACCTTCATAACTAATGTTGGTTTACAAACTCACCTTCTTAACTAATGTTGGTTTACAAACTCACCTTCATAACTAATGTTGGTTTACAAACTCACAATCACATTTTTATCTTGGTTTACAAATTCACAACGACAACAAAATTTGGTTTAAAATCTCACAATCACTACTATTCGTGGATTCGAAATCAGACACCCCCACCCACACCCCTCGTTGTGACTGCTCATATCAAACGGTCTCCATTCTCCGACCATACATGCCCCCCCCCCCCCCCCCCCCCCCGGCAGACTTCAGTAATGGAATAATGGCGTTGAGTTTTTATTTATGTGTTTATTTTTTTGACCCAGACAGACATTGAGAAGAATGTTGATGAGAGAGGCAAGAGCAGCAGGAATCGGCTCCCTCAATGAGATAGAGTTGGTTGCACAGAACAGAGCCAAGTTACGAGATTTGATAAAACATCTTTAAAAGAATTTAAAACTGCTAGAATAAAAATTTAGATAAGAGAAGGAGTATCTTGGTCTACGCCTTATGGGCCGGCTACGGCTCGAAAGGTCAATAGATAGATAGATTTATTTTTTTTAAGTTTTCATAGAAAATTAAATAAAATGGAACACGAAGACGCAAAGAAGGATGAACGCAGACAAATCATCATCAGAGAAAAAATAAAGCAAACACCTTCACATTTTTTGGGTTCTAGTTCACCACCTATTGGTGATCTCCAATAGTCATACTTGGGTGAGTGGGGGACTTGGTGAGTAAGTAGGTGAGTGGGTGGGTGTTGGGTGAGTTAATGTGCGAGTGTGTGGGTGGATGAGTGAGTGAGTTGGGGTGGATGGGTGTCGATTGAGTAGCTGTTGAGTGATAGTCGAATGAGTGAATTGAGGTGGATGGGTGTCGAATGAGTGAATTGGGTGGATGGGTGTCGATTGAGTTGCTGTTGAGTGAGTGTCGAATGAGTGAATTGGGGTGGATGGATGTCGATTGATTGGGTGTGTGATCGGGTGGGTGGTTGTATGAGAGGGTGGATGAGTGGGTATGTAAGTGATGTGAGTGAGTAGGTAGGTTTTGGGTGTGTAAGTTTGTATGTGGGAGAGTGTGAGATTGAGTGGGTTTGTGTGTGTGGGTGAGCGTGTTTGTGGGTGAATGAGTGGGTTTTCGTGAGTTAAAAAAGTAAATAGCCCCCGTCACGCCAAGTGGCGTATAGGGACTATGGTGTTAGTGACCATAAATTTTACAGACCTTCAGCACGTGATTTTTGGGGCAATGTGGTCGCTATTACGCCCGTGCTGCTTTACTCTCCCAGAAAAAAATCCGGTACCCATTTAAGGTTGAGTGAACCCGGAAGCCGTTGGTGTTTCCGTGAGTGGATGGGTATATATTTGTGGGAGAGTGTGATCAAGAAATGAATAGTTGAGTGTTGGGAATTAGGAGGAAGAATATAGTGAAACGGGAGGGAGAGGGGGTTTGGAAGGTACGGGGGTCATTTGGGAGAAAACGAGTGGGTGATATTAAGAAAGGGAGAAGGTGGATGGAGGAACAGGAGAAAGTTGGCTAAATGTGAAACTTGTTTACTGAGATAGTCTACTGACAACACGTCGTTAATTAGAGCCAGTGTAACCTGCCACACTATTCGTAAGAGGCGACTAATGATGATTCTAATGAGAATCGTCGCTTGTGCAGTCGAGTAGGATAAAGACGTGTACCGTGCGACTTTGTCAGCGATATTTATCGATGGATTTTCATTGTCACATTTTGTGGATCAGATGTTGGGAAATGCGATGGAACTGGTTTCATGGTTGGCATGGAATATCATATCTACTATCACTAAATGTTACCTCCACTACCATTAAAGTACATCACTCTACACTAAAGTTCACCTCCACTACCATCAAAATATCTCACGTCTACCACTAAAGTTCACCTCCACTACCATCAAAATAGCTCAAGTCTACCACTAAAGTTCACCTCCACTACCATCAAAATATCTCACGTCTACCACTAAAGTTCACCTCCACTACAATTAAAGTACGTCACCTCTAGCACTAAAGTTCACGTCCGCTAATATTAAAGTACGTCACCTCTAGCACTAAAGTTCACGTCCGCTGATATTAAAGTACGTCACCTCTAGCACTAAAGTTCACGTCCGCTAATATTAAAGTACGTCACCTCTAGCACTAAAGTTCACGTCCGCTGATATTAAAGTACGTCACCTCTAGCACTAAAGTTCACGTCCGCTGATATTAAAGTACGTCACCTCTAGCACTAAAGTTCACGTCCGCTAATATTAAAGTACGTCACCTCTAGCACTAAAGTTCATGTCCGCTAATATTAAAGTACGTCACCTCTAGCACTAAAGTTCACGTCCGCTGATATTAAAGTACGTCACCTCTAGCACTAAAGTTCATGTCCGCTAATATTAAAGTACGTCACCTCTAGCACTAAAGTTCATGTCCGCTAATATTAAAGTACGTCACCTCTACCACTAAAGTTCACCTCCGCTACCATTAAAGTACGTCACCTCTACCACTTAAGTTCACGTCCGCTACCATTAAAGTACGTCACCTCTACCACTAAAGTTCTCCGCTACCATTAAAGTACGTCAGCTCTACCACTAAAGTTCACCTCCGCTACCATTAAAGTACGTCACCTCTACCACTAAAGTTCACGTCCGCTACCATTAAAGTCCGTCACCTTTACCACTAAAGTTCACCTCCGCTACCATTAACGTACGTCACTTCTACCACTAAAGTTCGCCGCTACCATTAAAATACGTCACTTCTACAAATAAAGTTCACCTCCGCTGCCATTAAAGTCCGTCACTTCTACCACTAAAGTTCACCTCCGCTACCATTAAAGTACGTCACCTCTAGCACTAAAGTTCATCTCCGCTACCATTAAAGTCCATCACCTCTACCACTAAAGTTCACCTCCGCTACCATTAAAGTCCATTACCTCTACCACTAAAGTTCATCTCCGCTGCCATTAAAGTCCGTCACTTCTACCACTAAAGTTCTCCTCCGCTACCATTAAAGTACGTCACCACTACCACTAAAGTTCACCTCCGCTACCATTAAAGTACGTCACCACTACCACTAAAGTTCACCTCCGCTACCATTAAAGTCCGTCACCTCTACCACTAAAGTTCTCCTCCGCTACCATTAAAGTACGTCACCACTACCACTAAAGTTCACCTCCGCTACCATTAAAGTTCACCTCCGCTACCATTAAAGTCCATCACCTCTACCATTAAAGTACGTCACCTCTACCACTAAAGTTCTCCTCCGCTACCATTAAAGTACGTCACCTCCACCACTAAAGCTCACTATCGACATCAAGTACACCTCCACCAACTCATGGAACCTCTGATATTGAAACCAACTTATCGCATTTACAATTTGCTCGAAAAGTGGCCATACATATAATTTGTATTTCAAATAGTATATGTAACATTATGTGTACCACGCGTGACTTTATACGTATGTAATTGCGAAATACGCAGACAATAATTACATAGAGGCCATGAAAGTACGGTTGATAGGACGTATGTGAGGTGTAAAATCTATAGTCATTTGTTGAGGTTCAGGCGCAGACAAGATTGCATAACATGAGTACCTGAAACTTGCACCTTTGTGTTCTGACGTCATCAGTAAAGTTAACGTAATTTTCACTAGTTTCAAGGTTTGATTGTTGGAGTGTCATATATATGTGGAGTTTTTATTGTAATGAGTTTGAGAGATAGCAGATAACATCATAACTAAATCTACGAATAGCTAAATGATGTATCTATTCAATGTTCACATGTGTGGTGGTGAGTGAGTGAGTGGAGTGGGGAGGGAAGGGAGTGGGTGAGTGAGTGAGTTGGGAGGGGAGGGAGTGGGTGAGTGAGTGAGTGAGTGAGGTGAGTTGGGTTGGGAGGGGAGGGAGTGGGTGAGTGAGTGAATGGGGTGAGTTGTGTTGGGAGGGGAGGGAGTGGGAGAGTGAGTGAATGGGCTGACGTGCGGGCGAGTGGGTCCGTGATAATGTGCAAATTACTGATTAAGTGATAATAATGGGTGTAATAGTGAGTTGTAGTAAATGGTGACTTGCAAGTAATAGTGAGTGATAATGAGTAAGTAATGATGAATGACAATGAGTAAATGATACTGTGCGTGTCTGAGAGAGAGAGAGGGATAGAGAGAGAGAGAGAGAGAGAGAGAGAGAGATATGATTTCGGCTCTGTCCTCATGAAGATAACCGGACAGCGGATCACATTCGCATGATCCACAAAGAATTGAAAGGATTATAAAGGAAGGCCAAATAAAAGAAGGATTTATGAACTGTCGTTAAGACACACAATTAATACACGTGAATTAAACGTCGCATCTGTGTATGGTATAAATAAATCAGAATATGTGTAAATGCTCAAATCACAAGTGAATGGAGAAGTTGTGGTGAGAGAGAGAGAGAGAGAGAGAGAGAGGGAGAGAGAATGTTTTTAAAAGTAGTACTTTCGTCACATTTTCCCAATCATTTTCCCAACCTTTTATTCACCATAGCGCTCTGGAGGGCATGCCATCCTGACAAATTACTAATTTCTAATTTAGTCAAAATCAAACTAATTCCTATCTCGTTGGAAGGAATCAAACTACATTTTTTTGTGTGGCACTCCAAATTCAGGAAGCCTCGATAGCTCAGTGGTTAGTGGACTGGACTACAAAGGACAAGGGGTAGGTTTCGATCCCAACCGACGGCTTCCGCTTCACCCAGCCTTTAATGGGTACCGGATTTTTTTCTGGGACAGTAAAGCGGCACGGGCGTACTACCGACCACATTACCCCCAAAATCATGTGCCGAGGTTCTGTAAAATTTATGGTCACTAACACCATATCCCCGATACGTCACTTGGCGTGATGGGGGTACTTTACTTTTTTTTTTCCTTCACTCCAAATTCAGCACATTAATTAATAACAGTTTCTGAAGTTTCATAAACAATGTTATTCTTAACCACACCCAGAACTCTTTGGCATGGGAAATCTACCTTCATTTTTTCTGTTTAATAAATCAACTCGTCACCTCCTCGGCTTGGATAAATTATAGTTCACTGGCAGAGTTTTATTTATTTTTACTTTTTTTTCTTATTCGAAAACAGACGCAAATCCCATGGTACCCTTGATACGAAGAATCACGAGCAATGCACCTGGTGCGCGGTAACTACCTGATAATTATAGAAAAGTGCAGGAAGGAGATCGTTCAAACTAGTGAATAACCCGAGTCGGATAGTACAAAATCGAATTCCTGCGCCGTTTTGCACAGCAAGGTTTGCTCGGGGGAAAATATTGGTTTATCTTTCCTCTCAAGAGTAAAGAGTTCCGGTTGAAGCCTAGGATTATATATGTATATGAGTAATCATGTCAATTACATTAGATATATAATATACAAACATGCATACATTTATGTCTATAGGTGTAGCCATATATAGCTGTGTATAGCTAAAGATGAGAGCCGCGATTACTCAGTGGTTAGTGAACTGGTCTACAAAGGACAAGAGGTAGGGTTCGATTCCAACCGACGGCTTCCGGTTCACCCAGCCTTTAATGGGTTCCGGATTTTATTTCTGGGAAAGTAAAGCGGCATGGGCGTAATACCGACTACATTACCCCAAAAAATCATGTGCTGAAGGAATGCAAAATTTATGGTCATTAGCACCATATTCCCTATACGCCACTTGGCGTGACGGGGGTACTTTATTTATTTTTATAGCTAAAGAACAAAAAACAAAAATGGATAACTAACACCATCTTAGAAAAAAATGGAAGAAAGGAGACAAACGAAGAACACTGCCCAATACAATAAAATATATAATGAGATATGCAAAATGTGCAAAAAGGAAAAAGAAGACTGGCTCAGCCAAAAATGTATAGAATTAGAAAACTATGGAAAGAAAACAAGACTTATATGGAATGCACACAAAAATTAAGCGAATGACTTATAAAAATAAAAAAGCCACAGAAGGTGGATGCATTGCAGACAAAAAAGGAAAATGATAACAGACAATAAGGATATCGTAGATAGATGTCAGGAATATATAACAGAACTATTTCGGGATCAAAGGGACAAGAAACCAGCTATAAAATGTACATCAGGCTATAAAATCTTAAAATCTGAGGTGGAGAAAGCTATAAAAACAATGAAAAAGGGAAAAGCAGCTGGACCTGACAGTATACAGATAGAGATGATACAGGCACTAGAAGATTTTGGCATTGAAGTGATTACAGACATATGCAACGACATATACCACACAGGATACATACCAAATTAACTAAAAACATCAACTTTCATTGCATTGCCTAAAAAGAATGGTGCAGTTGAATGCAGTGACTTTAGAACAATAAGCCTAATGAGCCATGTTACAAAAAATCTTGCTAAAAGTTATACAAGGAAGGATTCAGTAAAAATCAATACTGAATTAGATGAGCAGCAATTTGGATTTAGGAAAAATAGCGGGACAAAAGAAGCCATATTCTGCATGAGAACATTAATCGAAAAATACACAGAAGTAAACAAACCAATATATGCCTGCTTCATAGACTACACCAAAGCTTTTGATAGAGTACACCACAAACAACTTATAGAATGCCTAAAACAGATACATCTAGATGACATGGGCATACGACTAATATGTAATCTATACTGGGAGCAAACAGCAATAATAAAATATAACAAAGAGAACTCTACACCCATTGATATAAAAAGAGGAGTAACACAGGGATGCATCCTATCACCAAGCTTGTTCAATCTATACACTGAGCAAATTTTAAAAACATCATAGAGATGCCAGGCCTAAACATTAATGGAAAGATAATCAATAACCTAAGACATGCTGACGATACTGTACTGCAAGCAGAAAATCCTAAAGATGTACAACAATTACTTAATGAAATAAACATGACAAGCAAAAAATATGGACTAGATATGGATATCAAAAAGACTATAACTATGATCATAAACAAAGAAGATACTCAGAAGCCACAAGTGGATATTAAAATTGAAGGAATAGACCTGGAGACAGTTCAGAAATACAACTACCTTGGACATACTGTAACCAGTGATGGAAAATGTAGAACTGAAATAAATAAAAGAATAGGAATGGCAAAAAGTAATTTTAATGTCATGAACACCATACTAACATCAAAACAAATAACACCAGGGCTAAAACTAAGAATAGCAAAATGTTACATCTTCTCAATATTCCTATATGGTGCAGAAACATGGACATTAGACAAGAAAACAGAACAGAAAATTGAAGCCTTTGAAATGTGGATGTATAGAAGAATAGGTAGAATTGGATTGGAGGAAAACAAAACAAACGATGAAGTCTTAAAACAACTAAAAATTAAAAGAGAACTACTAAGCACAATTCAAACATGACAAATACGATTTTTTGGGCCATGTTAAAAGACACAACAGCCTAATAAAAAGAAATCCTGGAGGGGAAAATACAAGGTAATGCCAAGACTAATATGGACAAGTAACATCAAAAGATGGACAAATCAGCCTATGACAACCTGCACCATGAAAGCAAGAGACAGAGCAGAATGGCGCTCCATTGTAGCCAACCTTCGTTGCGGAGAAGGCACTCGATGATTATGATGAAAGGTGTAATTAGGGCGTTCAGAAAAGGATTAAAGCGAAAAGAAAGCTTATTTCCAAGAAGTAACAATGTTTGGCTACGTTATATGAAGGGGACAGTTGGATTACATTCAGAGAACGTGAAAAGTATTAGAGGGAGGAAGAGGTAGAAGAAAGCAAACAGAAAGTATGCAAATAAGTTTAAGCGAGTGGTTTGGTAGATACATTCAACGACCGAATTGAGAAAATGAAGTAGATGTGCAAGAGTTGTTTAAAAAAAAAAAAAAGTAAAGGGCGCCGTCACGCCAAGTGCCGTATAAGGAATATGGTGTTAGTGACCATCATTTTTATAGACCATCAGCACATGATTTTTGAGGTAATGTGGTCGGTATTACGCCCTATCCGTTTTACTTTATCCAAAAAAATAATCAGGTTCCCATTTAAGGCTGGGTGAACCCTGAAGCTATCAATCAGCATCGAACCCAACCTCTTGTCCTTTGTAGTCCCGTTCACTAACCACCGATCTATCGTGGCAGATAAACAGTTGTGGAAAAACATAAATGCCTATTAACGATATACGTATGCAACTGGGTCGATCAGCACAAAGACTTTATTTTTTGCTTAGAATTTACGTTCCCACCGTTAAGCATTTACGTTCCTTAAATTTGAAATTACAGCCCATGTTGCCAGTGCCAATTCTAGCCAATCACAAGTTAGCAATCGCTGCTACAAAAAAATAAGTGCTTATGTATAGAGATCAGGAGCCGCGATAGCTCAGTGGTTAGTGAACTGGACTACCACGGATAAGGGTAGGGTTCGATCCCAACCGACGGCTTCCGGGTTCACCCAGCCTTAAATGGGTACCGGATTTTTTTCTGGGAAAGTAAAACAGCACGGGCGTAATACTGACCACATTACCCCAAAAATCATGTGCTGAAGGTCTGTAGAATATAGGGTCACTAACACCATATTTCCCTATACGCCACTTGGCGTGACGGGTGTATTACTTTTTTTTATGTATAGAGATCAGTACTGACCAGAATACACCTACAGGACCATGAGAGAAATAGTCGGCGTAGAATTACTTTTCGGGGACTTGTTGATCTAGTAGGAAGACGCCGATCTCGAGACAGAGAGGTTGTGGGTTCAAATCCCGGCTACACAGGTTGGGATTTTTATTTATGCTTTCTCTCTGCGGCAACCACCCCTGGTCTCAGCAGCGAGGCCCGGCTTGAAACGTCAATTACTCATCGACGGAAAAATATGAGTACCTCCGAAGTCGGAGTTGTGCGCCTGTGCGGCGAGGGAACCTGTGCACACGACTGCCATGAAAAAAAAAACGGATTAACGCATAAAATCCATTTCCTAGTCTTTAGGGACTTTGTGAAAGATGGCGGGCGAAAAAAACATACTTTTAAGAAAGAGTCGAATAGAATTAATCTTTAGAAAAAGTCGTATAGAAATAGTCTTGAGAAACAGTCGGTAAAACTATAATCATAATATGCAAAAGGAGACAAGTAAAATAGTTGATCTACATGACGGAGAGTATGCCTCCTAGTTAGTCTACGTCATACATGGGATATACGAGAAGAGGGGTTTTCTCACAGCTCGAGACAGGTTCAGAGTAAGTCGCAGTGAGAGCATCAAATGACGTCTATTTTGGTTCCCAGAGGAGGGAGTCCCGAGAATAGTATCTCCCTTCTACCCATCGGATACGATGAAATGAAGAGGTTAATATACACGATACGTTGCAGCCTGTGAAAATCACATATTGTACTACAATCAAATCACATATTGTACTGCCATTAAATTACATATTGTACTAACATCGAATCATATATCATACTGCCATCGTATCACATTGAATACTGCCATCAAATCCCTTATCGTACTGCCATCAAATCACATATCTACCATCAAATCACATATCCCACTGCCATTAAATCACATATCGCACTGTCATCAAATTCCATATCCTACTGACATCAAAATGTGAAAGTTCCCCTGGACAACTAAAAGGACCAATGAGGAAATTCTCAAAGAGGCCAACACAAAAAGGCAGCTCATAAAAAAACATCACAAAGAAACAACATTTTTCAGGCACATCATGAGAAGAAAAAAGTTGGAATACTTGGTTACAACTGGGGAAAAAAAGGAAAGAGAGATCGCGGACGAGAAAGAGAGAAAATACTGGATAGCTTGGTGTCATGGTATGGAAAACTGTCAAAAAAGGACTGATACGATGCACTGTAGATAGAAGATTGTGGAAGGACATGATCGCCTACGCCAACCGGTATGGCATATGATGATGATAACTGACAACAAAACCCATATCGTATTGTCACCAAATCACATACCGCACTGTCATTAAATCCCATATTATTCTGCTACGAAATCCATATTGTACATCAGTATTATATTGTATTGTATTGTATTGTATTGTATTGTATTGTATTGTATTGTATTGTATTGTATTGTATTGTATTGTATTGTATTGTATTGTATTGTATTGTATTGTATTGTATTGTATTGTATTGTTGTGCTGTACTGTGCTGCGCTGTGTTGTGGTGCTGTGCTGTGTTGTGTTGTTACGTTACTTTACGCAGTGCTGGCTTGGACAGTTACCCGGGACGCACCATGTGCTTAGATGCGCCATCAAGGATCTTCCAAAAAATAAAATAAGTGAAAATAATAAATACATTTTTTTCAAGATGGAAAAAAGTATGTTTGTGTGTGTGTGTGTGTGTGTGCGCGCGCGCGCGCGCGCGACGCGCGAGCGTGTGTGTGGGTTGGTTTTGAGTGGGTGGAGTGAGGAGGGTGCCGAAAGGCGCCGAAGTTCAGCTTGCCCGGGGCGTCAGCAATCATATGTCCAGAACTAACGTTACGTTAAATGCACAATACACATAGTTTTCGTTTCTTTTGTTTTTTTAATTGGATAAACGTAGACAGTGAGACCGTAATTTTGTCTTATTGCTGTTGTGTGTTGTATTACAAACCAAAATGATGATAACAAATCTAACATTGATGTCAACGATACACATATTTTAGTCTCTAGTGATGATGAAAGAAAGATTTAAGAAAGATCAATACATGTGAGATGCGATGCTTGAGAAAAGTAACAAACAACACAAGAAGAGATAGAATACCAAACGAAACCATAAGAAAAATAGTAGGAACAAAACCCTGCCAAGAATATATAGAACAACAACAACTTAAATGGTTTGGCCACCTGGTCAGAATGAATCCTTACCAATCACCATCAAGGGCGTTCTTCTCAAGAATGCATGGAAAAAGACCAAGAGGAAGACCCAGAAGAAGATGGATAGATGCAGTGACAGAGACATGTAACAACAAAAGAAAATCACTAATTCAGACAATTCGAGCAGCACAAGAACGACAAATGATATAAACCACGACACCTTTTTGGTATCAGTGAAAAAGAGAAAAGAAGAAGAGGAAGAGATGATGGATGTTACGTCTGCAACGTTGGTGGAAACTTTGTCTCAAGTTGTTGCTGTTTACTCTCATGCAGACTTTGAATCAATAATCTGCTGGATGTTCGTTTCACGAAAGTCGTATTTTGCTTCAATCGTGATATTTATTCGGGAATAAACGCACAGAAAACATGTTATCAAAAATAAATATCTGGGAACGTTATGAAAAGTGGAAAGATCAAAACTAAAAATAAATGCTATTCAAAAGGTAGTATGGTAAAGAAAGAGACTGAATTTTTCTATTACGCCATGCAGGTTAAAGCAAATATGAGGCTTGTGCTCATATTTATTTTTATCTTGCTATCATCATCAGGTTGCGTGCCGTCGCAGAACTTTGCACTTGTCACAGCCCGTCTGAAAGAAGCTCTATCTCTAACCAGATCTTAAACTTCTTCTGTTGTAAATGTAACGATCTCTTTGATATCTTGAAATCAATTTCTTGGTGTGCCCCTATCTTGTTCTCCAGGAACTATGCTTCCATTATTGTTCTTTACAGCCCGCTGTGTCACGTGGTCATAGTATTTTAACTTCTTATGTAAAAGATGTAATTAAACCAGTTCTTTTCAATGTTTAAGTTTTTTATAATTTCTTCAATATGCTCTTTTTTCATTATCCAATGTATAGTAATGATTTTTCTGTAGTCTTGTGTTCAGAATGAAACAATTCTCGTCATTCTTGTTTATGAAGATTGTCCACGATCCACAACCATATGTTGCTATTGTATATCCTTCGTGGCAATTAATTTGTGTGCTGCTAATTGCTTTTAACCTTACCATCGGCACATCACAACACTCCCGGAAGGAACATGAAACCTCAGTCATCTTCAAAAGATGATGAAATCTGTTCCAGCCATCAGCATCATGTGTCATACCGGTTGATGTAGGCGCGGGTGTTCTTCCACAATTTTCTATCCACAGTGCATGGTATCAATTATGTTGTTGAATGCTTCCGTGCCACGACACCACGCTATCTAGTACCTTCTCACTTGGTCGTCCGCTATCTCTCTTTCCCTGGATTTTGCCAGTTGTATCCAAGTATCCCAGCTTTCTTCTTCTTATGACGTGCCCGTAAGATGTCCAATGTTTCTTTATGATGTTTTATAGGAGCTCCCTTTTTGTGTTGCCCTCTCTGAGAATTTCCTAATTGTTCCAGTAGCCTGCTGATTGTTCACTCATCTAGCTCTATCTATTTACAGTTACGAATATCAGAAGTGATGGAATATGCTAAAGTAAGATAAAGATAAGTCCAGTTTGTCGTTTAAATCAAGAAAGTTATGTAGGAACGACAGTTTACTCAGCTCAACAGAACCTGCTTTGGGACACGGATATCTTCAAGCAGTTATTCCCTTCTTTCTTTAGCATTCTAACTGCTCTTTAATGATTGGTTAGGACAACATCTAATCTTCCATATATACATAATATATAGTAAAACGTGATCTGTCTTTACATAATGATTTATTAAGACAAGATCTATCCTTCTATAATGATTTATTAAGACAAGATCTATCCTTCTATAATGATTGATTAAGACAAGATCTATCATTCTAAAACGACATGTTAACACATACAATTAGGCTTGTAGTTCTTGGCTGTTTCTTAGTTCCATAGTTGAGCCTTCCCTAGTAATTGTTCTATATAGCGATTCTCTGTGATATTACCTTCTATAATTATTGGTTTAATCAAGACATATCTATTCTTCTTGTCTTCTCCTCCACCTAATTCGCTTCATTTTAAATCTCCTTTTCGAATGCTTTACAACAGCTTCTGATATTTATGTCTCCCCACACACAACTAAAATATTATTATCAAACGTTGTGCTCACAAGAGTTACTAAAGCATTTCGTTTCCTTCTCTTCTGTTATTCTAACCTGCTAGTAAGGATACCATTTGTTGTAAAACCCTTTATAGCAGAAGCAGCCAAGTTATTAGAGTTAATGACATTTGGTATGCACTGAAGGCGTGGTCTATGCACTTTTGGATTTGTCTAACTTACGGTAAGGGTAATTTCATGACTAACTGATTAACTGACTAATTACCTAAGTAACTAACTGACTAATTACCTATCTATGTAACTAACTGATTAACTGACTAATTACCTATGTAACTAACTGATTAACTAACTAATTACCTACGTGACTAACTAATTAATATATAACACATGTTTGAAAGACAAGTTACATCACAAGTAACAGGAAGCTTTTTATGTTGCGTAGCTATCAGTGTTCTGAAGCGCAGGTATCTCATGACAATGTGCTATGTCGTGGAGTATGGGTTCGATTCTACTTCCGTCTGTCTATATTGTTCTCTATGTTTTCTGTTGTTGTTTGTTTGTGGATTTTTCCTATTGCTGTAACCATACAATTGTCCCCTGTTTGTTTGTCTCTCGCCTCAGAAGTTTCCATTCGTACTAATTATGACTGTGTTTGTTATTATTGTCTTTTTAACAAACAGTTCAGAAGAAGAAGATGATCCGGTCACGCTAACTGGCGTATGTGGAATATGGTGCCCAAGTTTTGTATACACCTTCGACACTATTTTTTTGGGAATGTGGGCAGCCGGTCCGTGCCGCTTTTCTTGTCCAGAAAACAATCCGGTCCTCATTTAAGGCTGGGTAAACCTGGAAGCCTTGAAGAAGAAATATATATTCCCGAATGGGAAAGGCACCTTTCACATTTTGTAAACTTAAAAGATAGAGCATGGGTTAAACACAAATTTAACACTCAGAAATAAGATTCAAATTTACCAAAGGTGTGTGCTTAGAACACTTCTATACGGATCAAAAACTTGGACTACCTAAACATGGTAGGAAAAAGGGTTAAACAGCTTTCATGTACGTTGCCTTTGAAAGATTCATCATCATCATCATCATCATCAAGTGCCTTCTCCGCAACGAAGGTTGGCTACCATGGAGCGTCATTCTGCTCCGTCTCTTGCTTTGATGGTGCAGTTTGTCATAGGCTGATTTGGCCATCTTTTGATATTGCTCGTCAGTGTTAGTGTTGGTCTACCTCTGCCTCTTTTACCTTGTATTTTCCCCTCCAGGATTACTTTTAGTCGGCTGCTGTGCCTTTTAACATGGCCCAAAAATCGCATTTGTCTTGTTTGAATTGTGCTTAGTAGTTCTCTTTTCATTTTTAGTTGTTTTAAGACTTCATCGTTTGTTTTCTTTTCCTTCCATCCAACTCTACCTATTCTTCTATATATCCACGTTTCAAAGGCTTCAATTCTCTGTTCTTTTTTCTTGTCTAATGTCCATGTTTCTGCACCATATAGGAATATAGAGTATATGTAACATTTTGCTATTCTTAGTTTTAGCCCTGGTGTTATTTGTTTTGATGTTAGTATGTTCTTCATGACATTAAAATTACTTTTTGCCATTCCTATTCTTTTGTTTATTTCAAGTGTACATTTTCCATCACTGGTTTAGTATGTCCAAGGTAGTTGTAGTTCTGAACTGTCTCCAGGTCTATTCCTTCTATTTTGATATCCACTTGTGGGTTTTGAGTATTTTCTTTGTTTATGATCATAGTTTTAGTCTTTGATATTCATATCTAGTCCATATTTTTTGCTCGTCATGCTTATTTCATTAAATAATTGTTGTAGATCTTTAGGATTTTCTGCTAGTAGTACAGTATCGTCCGCATATCTTAGGTTATTGATTATTTTTCCATTAATTTATAGGTCTGGCATCTCTATGATGTTTTTAAAAATTTGCTCAGTGCATAGATTGAACAAGCTTGGTGATAGGATGCATCCCTGTGTTACTCCACTTTTTATATCAATGGGTGTAGAGTTCTCTTTGTTATATTTTATTATTGCTGTTTGCTCCCAGTATAGATTACATATTAGTCGTATGTCCATGTCATATAGATATATCTCTTTTAGGCATTCTATAAGTTGTTTGTTGTGTACTCTATCAAAAGCTTTGGTGTAGTCTATGAAGCAGGCATATATTGGTTTGTTTACTTCTGTGTATTTTGCGATTAATGTTGTCATACTGAATGTGGCTTCTTTTACCCCGCTATTTTTCCTAAATCCAAATTGCTGCTCATCTAATTCAGTATTGATTTTATTCTGAATCCTTCCTTGTATAACTTTTAGCAAGATTTTTGTAACATGGCTCATTAGGCTTATTGTTCTAAAGTCACTGCATTCAACTACACCATTCTTTTTAGGCAATACAATGAAAGTTGATGCTTTTAGTTCATTTGGTATGTATCCTGTGTGGTATATGTCGTTGCATATGTCTGTATTTACTTCAATGCCAAAATCTTTTAGTGGCTGTATCACCTCTCTCTGTATGCTGTCAGGTCCTGCTGCTGTTCCCTTTTTAATTGTTTTTATAGCTTTTTCCACCTCAGATTTTAAGCTTTTATAGCCTGATGTACATTTTATAACTGGTTTCTTGTCCCTTTGATCATGAAATAGTTCTGTTATATATTCCTACCATTTATCTATAATATCTTTATTGTCTGTTAGCATTTTTCCTTTTTTGTCGGCAATGCATCCACCTTCTGTGACTTTTTTTTATTTTTATTAGTCATTCTCCTTATTTCTGTGTGCATTCCTCTTAAGTCTTGTTTGCTTTCCATAGTTTCTATTTCTATACATTTTTGGCTGAACCAGTCTTCTTTTGCCTTTTCGCACATTTTGCGTATTTCATTATCTATTTTATTGTCTTGGACAGTGTTCTTCGCTTGTCCCCTTTCTTCCATTCTTTCTAAGATTGTGTTAGTTATCCATTTTTGTTTTTTGTTCTTTTCTCTTTTGGGTAAGGTGTCGCAGGTTTCTTGTATGCTTTTCTTTATTCATTGCCATTTGGTTGTTACTTTTTCATCAGGATTTTCTCTTCTGTATTGTTCAATTCCTTTTTCTAGCAGCTTCTGGTATGTGTTCTTTACTTGTATTGTATAGGTATCTTCAATATCTTTTGGATTTAAAGCTGTTATATCTAGTGGATTTGTTGATGAATTAGACTTTTGCTTGTTTCTCTTTGGTTTGATTTTCATTATAATCATTACAAGATTGTGATCTGAATTAATATCTGCTCCTGGGTAGGTTTTGGCTTTCTTTACGCTGTTACGGAACCTTTCTTTTATCATTATGTAATCTATTTGATTCCTCTTCCTATCTCCAGGGCTTTTCCATGTGTATAGTTTCCTTTTCTCATGCTCAAAGTAGGTGTTACATATTATCAGCCTGTTTTCTTCACAGAATTGTATTAATCTTTCTCCTCTTTCATTTCTTTTTCCTAAACCATGATTTCCTATAATGGTCTTATGTCTACCTTTTCCTACTTTAACGTTCATGTCACCCATTACAATCAAGATGTCTGAAGATTTCACTTGCTTCATAACTTTATTTAGGTCTTCATAGTATGCCTCTATTTGTTCATCTGTGTAGTCTTGAGTAGGTGCATATGTCTGTATTATTGCAATGTCGAATGGTTTTGCTTTCAACTTGAGTTGTATAATCCTATCAATGTATGTCCGGTGGTTACTTATATATTTTTGTAGCTCTCTTTTTATCAGTATTCCTACCCTCATTTGATGTTCTGTTTTGTTTCCTGAGTATATAAATGTATATTTTTCGTCCTCTATGTACCCACATTCTTTCCATCTTGTCTCTGATATGCCTAAAATATCTATATTTATTCGTTCTGCTTCTTGAATCAGATTTTCCAATTGTCCTTCTTGATATAGAGTCCTAACATTCCAAGTACTTATTTTAAGATCTTTCCTCCGACATAAGTTCGAATTCCTCTCCATGGCTTCCTCTGGACTAGTACGTGATGAGGCTCCAATCTCTTTCACGGTGGTCAGCCATGTTCGTCTTTCGTGTTCTGAATATGCCTCATTTGTACCACACACTTTGCTGTTTTCGCTTTCTGGGCCGTTGATAATTTTTTCTTTCATCCGCCCCGTCCACCGTCACAGACTTTTCACATATGGGTTGAACATACCCGGTTTGCCGGCAACATATTTTTCTAACCATGTGACCCGGGAACACACGACACAAAGAAGAATAAATCATATTCCACTTAAATATCGGTAAAGTTCACAGTTCATCCACACGTCAGAAGTAAAATATACACCAATCGGGGAATAGCAACACATAATTTCACAACTAGACTGTCGCGTAAATCATTTAAATATATATTCGGCAATTGCCGAAATATAAAAAAACGACTACACGCAGCCGCCATGACACCGGAAACCGTCATGTTTCCGTTGAAAGATTATGAGCATCAATACCAGGACAAAGTAACCAACTCTAATGTCTTACAACGAGCCAAACTTCCATCCATCATGACAACACTTAGGATTCGTTGACTAAGGTGGGAGGGTCATGTAGAAGAATGGCAAACAATTGTATTCCTAAACAAATATTGTGTGGCGAACTTAAGGGCGGAAATAAACCACAGAGCAGCCCGTGCTGAGATACAATGAAGTTTGCAGGGCTTCAAAGCAGCATCCGGCATAGACACTAACATCGTTACCAAACTCCTGACTCATACCAACCGTCTACCAAGACGCCAAATACCAAATAAACCTCAAACTTGTCGATCAGAATCGAACCCAGTCTCTTGTCCTTAATAATCCAGTTCGCTAACCACTGAGCTATCGCGGCTCCCAACTAACTGTTAATTGACTGATTAATTAACTGACTAATTAACTAACTACCCACCTAACTAACTAGCAAACAAGCGAAAATAGTTTCTGATTATAGTTCACCCTGATGCCACCTTCATTAACCTCATTGTGTTTGTTATGATGAGCTCCATTGTGTGAAAGTTCCACAATTTTTTTGTTTCAATCTCCGCTCGTTTATTTAATTGTTGTTGCACTTACTCCTAGCCGAAGGTGAAAATCAATAGAAGATGTAATAATTTAACGCCAGAGCTGCGCTGATTGTGGGCTATTGTACCTGTAATCTGATTACATGCTGTCTGGTACGTTGATTTCTGTAGCCTGTGGAATTGTGGGCTGCTGAGTGAAATGTGGGTTTCGTGTGGGATTTGAAAATTGTGAACTTAACAATTTATTTGTGAAATTATTGTACCGATTTGAACATAATTACCTCTGCCTTCACGTCGAAAACTGACTGTTATCATCAAACTTTGTCAACATTTTGTTTGTGAATAAATCGTTCGCATTAGATCTATCTATCTTTCGTTCGCCTGAAGTATTGTCTATATCTGCAATGTCGTTTCCTGTATAAATTTTACTGTCTTTTGTAATTCTTGCAGTGGCCCATATAGTTTTGTCTGTAGTGTTGTATCTATGGGCCAATGGATTTTCCTCAGTCTACTATATTCAGTGCAGTCTTGAAGTATGTGTTCAGCAGTCTGGGGTGCCTGTCCACATGTACAAGTAGTTGATGTGCCGATCTTGAATTTTGTATACATGTGACTATGGAGTCGATTGTGTCCTGTTCTTAGGCGTATAATGATAACTTGTTCATATCTATTCATATTATGAAAGGCATCCTGATTTGGGGCTTGTGGTCCTCTGATTGATTTGATTATCTGTTTCTTATGATGGTATGTAACTGGTGTATCTAGTTGTGTGCCTGTTGAACCTTCCTTTGCCAACTGATCTGCTTTCTCATTTCCTGGTATTCCACAGTGAGACGGGATCCACTGCAGGGCAACCCTGTGGTGCTTGCAGAGTTCAGTCAATAAGGTCTGCAGATGTGGTAATTTTCTGGATTGTAGTGCCTGGAGTACTGATCTTGCATCTGTCAAAAACACTACAGGCTGTGGGCTAAGATTACTGTTCAGCAGTTTTTCTATTGCCAACTTTATTGCTTGTATTTCTGCATCATAATTGTGACAATATTTCCCATTATTATCGCATTAGATCGCATTAGTTCGCATTAGATGAAAGAATACATAGTAAAGAGTAAATTATAGAATAAATAGTGAAGAGTAAATTATGGAATAAATAGTAAAGAGTAAATTATAGAATAAATAGTGAAGAGTAAATTATGGAATAAATAGTAAAGAGTAAATTATAGAATAAATAGTGAAGAGTAAATTATGGAATAAATAGTAAAGAGTAAATTATAGAATACATAGTGAAGAGTAAATTGTAGAATACATATTAAAGAGTAAATTATGGAATAAATAGTAAAGAGTAAATTATAGAATAAATAGTAAAGAGTAAATTATAGTATAAATAGTGAAGAGTAAATTATGGAATAAATAGTAAAGAGTAAATTATAGTATAAATAGTGAAGAGTAAATTATATAATACATATTAAAGAGTAAATTATGGAATAAATAGTGAAGAGTAAATTATAGTATAAATAATGAAGAGTAAATTATGGAATAAATAGTGAAGAGTAAATTATAGTATAAATAGTGAAGAGTAAATTATAGAATACATAGTGAAGAGTAAATTGTAGAATACATATTAAAGAGTAAATTATGGAATAAATAGTAAAGAGTAAATTATAGAATAAATAGTAAAGAGTAAATTATAGAATACATATTAAAGAGTAAATTATGGAATAAATAGTAAAGAGTAAATTATAGTATAAATAGTGAAGAGTAAATTATGGAATAAATAGTAAAGAGTAAATTATAGTATAAATAGTGAAGAGTAAATTATAGAATACATATTAAAGAGTAAATTATGGAATAAATAGTAAAGAGTAAATTATAGTATAAATAGTGAAGAGTAAATTATGGAATAAATAGTGAAGAGTAAATTATAGTATAAATAGTGAAGAGTAAATTATGGAATAAATAGTAAAGAGTAAATTATAGTATAAATAGTGAAGAGTAAATTATGGAATAAATAGTGAAGAGTAAATTATAGAATACATATTAAAGAGTAAATTATGGAATAAATAGTAAAGAGTAAATTATAGTATAAATAGTGAAGAGTAAATTATGGAATAAATAGTGAAGAGTAAATTATAGAATACATATTAAAGAGTCAATTATGGAATAAATAGTAAAGAGTAAATTATAGTATAAATAGTGAAGAGTAAATTATGGAATAAATAGTAAAGAGTAAATTATAGAATACATATTAAAGAGTAAATTATGGAATAAATAGTGAAGAGTAAATTATGGTATAAATAGTGAAGAGTAAATTATGGAATAAATAGTGAAGAGTAAATTATAGTATAAATAGTGAAGAGTAAATTATAGTATAAATAGTGAAGAGTAAATTATGGAATAAATAGTAAAGAGTAAATTATAGTATAAATAGTGAAGAGTAAATTATAGTATAAATAGTGAAGAGTAAATTATAGTCTAAAGGTCATGAAATATGAAAACTGTTAATGGTGAAACATAATACGGATTACCTACCAACGGCACATTCAACAGATAATGTGGTCAGTACCACTTAAGGCCGCCTTTCTTTCCTTTAAGAAAATCTATTATGCTTATTTTCAGAGGCTGGGTGAATCCCAAAGCTGTGATTAAACTCAGACTTCTGTGATTAATAGCCAGTGCACTAATCACTCAGCTACCAAGGTTTTTGGAACAATGAACCTCAGACAATAACGGCTTTTAATCGCGATGAGCTTTGGTCCAGAGTTGAAGCGTTTGTAAAAAGTGAATGTTGCAACCGGATGTGTATGTCGCAACTGGAAGTGAATGTCACGCCTGGATTAAATCATCATAATGTGCCATACCGGTTGGCGTAGGTGATCATGTCTCTCCACAATCTTCTATCTACAGTGCATCGTATCAGTTCTGTTGTTGACTGTTTTCCATACCATGACACCAAGCTATCCAGTATTTTCTCTCTTTGTCGTCCGCGATCTCTCTTTCCTTTTATTTTTCCTGTTGTAACCAAGTATTCCAACTTGCCTCTTCTCATGATGTACCCGAAAAATGTTGATTGCTTCTTTCTGATGTTTTTTAAGAGCTCCCTTTTTGTGTTGGCCTCTTTGAGAACTTCTGGATTAAATAGACTAATCAAATTATATCTCTGTTTATCTATCAATCCAAATATAGATATACTATCGGTATATTTATCTTTCTCATATCTTTTCGAGTCTATAACGAAACAAAGTGCAGACATTCTAGAAACCATGTCTACAACTTTTGCTATTTGAAGTCAGACTCGATACACGTCCCTGTTGGGGGGCCACGATAGCCCAGCGGTTAGTGAACTGGACTACAAAGGACAAGAGCCTCCGGGTTTACCCAGCCTTAAATGGGTACCGGATTTTTTTTTCTGGGAAAGTAAAGCGGCACCGGCGTAATACCGACCACATTACCCCAAAAATCATGCGCTGAAGGTCTATACAAATTATGGTCCCTGGCACCATATTCCCTATACGCCTCTTGGCGTGACGGGGCTTTTTACTTTTTTCTTTACTTATACACGTCCCTGTTCTTGGCGAGCTCTTCAAACTCGATAAAGGAGTTGATGTACGCTGCCGTTGCCTCTCGCCTCAGTGTTCTTAGTTAAGGTAGAAACATGTTTGCCAGACCATAAGATGTGCTATGTGAGTGTGGGTAATCTTTATCTGGTTACTGGCGAGGGAGCTGTAGGACCAAGTAGTCGTAGCGATGGTGGATGAAGACTAGGTGAAACGTTAGTGCTAGTAGTAGTGGTAGTTGAGGTAGGTGTTTAGCGGGTAATATCAGTAGTAGTAGTAGTAGTGGTAATTGAGGTAGTTGTATAGCGGGTAATATCAGTTGTAGTAGTAGTAGTGGTAGTTGAGGTAGTTGTATAGCGGGTAATATCAGTAGTAGTAGTAGTAGTGGTAGTTGAGATAGTTGTATAGCGGGTAATATCAGTAGCAGTAGTAGTAGTAGTAGTAGTAGTGGTAATTGAGGTAGTTGTATAGCGGGTAATATCAGTAGTAGTAGTAGTAGTAGTAGTAGTAGTAGTGGTAATTGAGGTAGTTGTATAGCGGGTAATATCAGTTGTAGTGGTAGTTGAGGTAGGTGTTTAGCGGGTAATATCAGTAGTAGTAGTAGTAGTAGTAATTGAGGTAGTTGTATAGCGGGTAATATCAGTAGTAGTAGTAGTAGTAGTAGTAGTGGTAGTTGAGGTAGTATAGCGGGTAATGCCAGTATTAGTAGTGGTAGTTGAGGTAGTATAGCGGGTAATGCCAGTATTAGTAGTGGTAGTTGAGGTAGTATAGCGGGTAATGCCAGTATTAGTAGTGGTAGTTGAGGTAGTATAGCGGGTAATGCCAGTATTAGTAGTGGTAGTTGAGGTAGTATAGCGGGTGATGCCAGTATTAGTAGTGGTAGTTGAGGTAGTTGTGTAATATATAATATTATATTATCAGTAATAGTGGTAGTAGTAGTAGTAGTAATATATTGTAGTAATAGTAGTAGTATGGTCTACTTAGCAGCACCAGTGGTTGTAGTATCAGTAGTGGTATTAGTAGTAGTAGCAATAGTAGTAGTATTAGTATTAGTAGTAGTAGTAGTAGTAGTAGTAGTAATAGTAGTAGTAGTAGTAGTAGTAGTCGCAGCAGTAGCTGTTAGAAGTGGCATTGCAATAGTATTGACTGCAATAGTGAAGAAAGGATGAAAAACTTGACGAAGAATGAGGGGGAAGCTATTAAATGGATAGGAGCCGCGATAGCTCAGTGGTTAGTGAACTGGACTACAAAGGACAAGGGGTAGGGTTCGATCCCAACCGACGGCTTCCGGGTTCACCCAGCCTTTAATGGGTATCGGATTTTTTCTGGGAAAGTAAAGCGACACGGGCGTAATACCAACCACATTACCAACTACATTAAAAATCATGTGCTGAAGGTCTGTAAAATTTATGGTCACTAACACCATATTCCCTATACGCCACATGGCGTGACTGGGGCTCTTTACTTTACTTTTTACTATTAAATGGATAGAGTGAGCGTATTTAAATGTCCGTGTCGTGTTGCAAGAGTTGTGGAACTTGCAGACTTAAGAAGCCGAAGTGGCAATGTTCACCCTCACTATCATTACCTTCAGCAACTGTCTTTTACATTCAGCAACTGTCTTTTACATTCAGCAACTGTCTTTTACCTTCAGCAACTGTCTTTTACCTTCAGCAACTGTCTTTTACCTTCAGCAACTGTCTTTTACATTCAGCAACTGTCTTTTACCTTCAGCAACTGTCTTTTACCTTCAGCAACTGTCTTTTACCTTCAGCAACTGTCTTTTACCTTCAGCAACTGTCTTTTACCTTCAGCAACTGTCTTTTACCTTCAGAAACTGTCTTTTACCTTCAGCAACTGTCTTTTACCTTCAGCAACTGTCTTTTACCTTCAGCAACTGTCTTTTACCTTCAGCAACTGTCTTTTACATTCTGCAACTGTCTTTTACATTCAGCAACTGTCTTTTACCTTCAGCAACTGTCTTTTACCTTCAGCAACTGTCTTTTACCTTCAGCGACTGTCTTTTACCTTCAGCGACTGTCTTTTACCTTCAGCAACTGTCTTTTACCTTCAGCAACTGTCTTTTACCTTCAGCAACTGTCTTTTACCTTCAGCAAATGTCTTTTACATTCAGCAACTGTCTTTTACATTCAGCAACTGTCTTTTACCTTCAGTGACTGTCTTTTACCTTCAGCAACTGTCTTTTACGTTCAGCAACTGTCTTTTACATTCAGCAACTGTCTTTTACCTTCAGCGACTGTCTTTTACCTTCAGCGACTGTCTTTTACCTTCAGCAACTGTCTTTTACCTTCAGCAACTGTCTTTTACCTTCAGCAACTGTCTTTTACCTTCAGCAAATGTCTTTTACATTCAGCAACTGTCTTTTACATTCAGCAACTGTCTTTTACCTTCAGCGACTGTCTTTTACCTTCAGCAACTGTCTTTTACGTTCAGCAACTGTCTTTTACATTCAGCAACTGTCTTTTACATTCAGCAACTGTCTTTTACATTCAGCAACTGTCTTTTACCTTCAGCAACTGTCTTTTACCTTCAGCAACTGTCTTTTACATTCAGCAACTGTCTTTTGCCTTCAGCAACTGTCTTTTGCCTTCAGCAACTGTCTTTTGCCTTCAGCAACTGTCTTTTACATTCAGCAACTGTCTTTTACCTTCAGCAACTGTCTTTTACCTTCAGCAACTGTCTTTTACCTTCAGCAACTGTCTTTTACCTTCAGCAACTGTCTTTTACCTTCAGCAACTGTCTTTTACCTTCAGCAACTGTCTTTTACCTTCAGCAACTGTCTTTTACCTTCAGCAACTGTCTTTTACCTTCAGCAACTGTCTTTTACCTTCAGCAACTGTCTTTTACCTTCAGCAACTGTCTTTTACATTCAGCAACTGTCTTTTACCTTCAGCAACTGTCTTTTACATTCAGAAACTGTCTTTCACCTTCAGCAACTGTCTTTTACCTTCAGCAACTGTCTTTTACCTTCAGCAACTGTCTTTTACCTTCAGCAACTGTCGTTTACCTTCAGCAACTGTCTTTTACCTTCAGCAACTGTCTTTTACCTTCAGCAACTGTCTTTTACCTTCAGCAACTGTCTTTTACATTCAGCAACTGTCTTTTACATTCAGCAACTGTCTTTTACCTTCAGCAACTGTCTTTTACCTTCAGCAACTGTCTTTTACCTTCAGCAACTGTCTTTTACCTTCAGCAACTGTCTTTTACCTTCAGCAACTGTCTTTTACCTTCAGCAACTGTCTTTTACATTCAGCAACTGTCTTTTACATTCAGCAACTGTCTTTTACCTTCAGCAACTGTCTTTTACCTTCAGCAACTGTCTTTTACATTCAGCAACTGTCTTTTACATTCAGCAACTGTCTTCTACCTTCAGCAACTGTTTTTTACATTCAGCAACTGTCTTTTACCTTCAGCAACTGTCTTTTACATTCAGCAACTGTCTTTTACCTTCAGCAACTGTCTTTTACATTCAGCAACTTTCTTTTACCTTCAGCAACTGTCTTTTACATTCAGCAACTGTCTTTTACCTTCAGCAACTGTCTTTTACCTTCAGCAACTGTCTTTTACCTTCAGCAACTGTCTTTTACCTTCAGCAACTGTCTTTTACCTTCAGCAACTGTCTTTTACATTCAGCAACTGTCTTTTACATTCAGCAACTGTCTTTTACCTTCAGCAACTGTCTTTTACCTTCAGCAACTGTCTTTTACCTTCAGCAACTGTCTTTTACCTTCAGCAACTGTCTTTTACCTGCAGCAACTGTCTTTTACCTTCAGCAACTGTCTTTTAATTTCAGCAACTGTCTTTTACCTTCAGCAACTGTCTTTTAATTTCAGCAACTGTCTTTTACCTTCAGCAACTGTCTTTTACCTTCAGCAACTGTCTTTTACCTTCAGCAACTGTCTTTTACCTTCAGCAACTGTCTTTTAATTTCAGCAACTGTCTTTTAATTTCAGCAACTGTCTTTTACCTTCAGCAACTGTCTTTTCCTTCAGCAACTGTCTTTTACCTTCAGCAACTGTCTTTTACCTTCAGCAACTGTCTTTTAATTTCAGCAACTGTCTTTTACCTTCAGCAACTGTCTTTTATCTTCAGCAACTGTCTTTTACCTTCAGCAACTGTCTTTTACCTTCAGCAACTGTCTTTTACCTTCAGCAACTGTCTTTACTTTCCTCCGGAGGTCGGATACCCGTTTTTACATCTGAGTCGACTAACTCGAACCCTGCGTGAAAGTAACATTTTTTTTATATTTTTAGTGGTGACGCTTTTTCTGTCTCTCTGTTTGTCTGTCCGTCACGTCAGTAGTGTCTATTCGCTTCATCACACTGTCTAAATGTCTCACTCTATTTTATGGTCTACGTGATCCACTGCCTTCCTAATTATCTATCTACGTTAGATATATCTGTAACCGTTTCTCTCAAGGTTTTTCTCTATACGCCTATCAACTCCCTCTCTCTCTCTCTCTCTCTCTCTCTCTCTCTCTCCCTCCCTTTCTCTTCCTTCCTCTTCCTCCTTCTATCCACCTCCCTCCCTCCCCTTCACTCCCGTACTCTTTCTCTCTTCCTCCATCTCTCTCCGTCTATTTCTCTCTCACACACTTCTCCTATCCCCACTTTTCTTGCTCCTTCTTTATCTCTCTCTACCTTCCTCCCTCACACTATATCCTTCATTCCGTCCCACTCCATATCTTTCTCTCCCTCTCTCTGTACCTCTCAGAATACCTTTTGCTGTGTATGTCAAAATAGCTACATTTCATTCACTAGACATTTCACCTACATTTACTCTTTCACACACGCGCGCGCGCGCACACACACACACACACACGGGCGTGTTACAAAGATTTCGTAATCGACAATACCCACCCATTCCAAAACAACGAAACTCAACCTACATATTATTATGTGCAACCCACCTTATTACTGACATATGTGAAATTTAACAGTAGCCTCCTATCATGTTATCAATGCACACCAGGGAAAACCTAGAGCAACATGTCCAAAAAAAAATGAATTATATGTTATATGTTACCCCGTACGTTCCTTCTAACTCGTCAATGAACTCTGTACATGATTATCACATAGGAATAGAACCTTGTCATTTATCTTTGGTATCTATTGACAGGAAACAAATGTATACTTTGTGCACAACTCTTATCAAAGTTTAAATTCGATTTTGCGTCGAGAAAGCCTGAAATTAATGGCTAGAGTCGATATATGTACATATATATTTTTGTTTCAACTTAGCATTTTATTATTCTATTGAAATCAATATTTAGTTTATGCTGTTTCTTGTATTTTTTATTACAGTTTTCTATGTTGTTCTTTGCCTTGATAGAGAGATTAAGATTGCGTCAGAATATTACAGAAATAGAGCATTCTTAATGCGTGACGTAAGCATTGAAATTTAAATCTTCTTAACTGGACGTTGGAGAACAAATACTCACCAGTGCGACCTTCACCCACATTTTATGTGCCAGGCTGGTCTTCAAACAAGTCATGTGACAAACACGTGACTTGTAGAATTAACAATATACATATATCATCATCATCAAGTAGCGTGCCTGCTATCGTAGGTGATTATGTCTCTCCACAACTTTCGATCTCGACAGTTATTTATCATTTCCGTTGTTGACCTTCTGCCAAGCGATTCTCTTAAGCTGTCTGGTATCTTGTCTCTTTGTTTCCCTCTATCTTTTCATCCCTCTGTTTTTTTCCATTTGTTACAATATATTACAGCCGTTCTCTTCTCATTACATGGAACATGTATAATCTTGTACAAAGGATTAGCCACCTTGAAAGTCAAGGCAGCTGCCAACATCGAGTAGAGGCTACTTACCCTTCTGTTCCAGGGACTAGTCCTTGCACCAATCGAGTATGCCCTGACAGTTCTCACAGTCAGTACGACTCAAATTGGCAAGCTTGAGAAAATACAGAATGAAGCGATGCGCATTATTTTGTTGGGGTGTACGAGGCTACACTCTCTGTGTAGCAATGAGGTATCATCTCGATTTTCCAACTATAGATGACGGGATCAAGATCTTGAGAGCACGAACATACCTGAAGAAATGTACAGATAAGGAGCACCCATTGCATCACGAGCTCAACACAGGGAAGGGTGTCAGGCTAAAAAGAGGCAAATCATGGGTGGGTCGAGCAGAAGATGACATCAAATAGGTCTGTGGGCTTACCAATATCAACTCTGGCGATGAGTGGATGTCGGTGGATATTTCATTGAGGGGGACATTCTCGTGTATAGTCACACTCGACAGGAAATGTAGGGAACAGGACTCAGTCGTGGTCAATGCTGAGGTCAACTGTCTCATCTGCGATAACAACGATGAGAAAGATGCAGTGATCAATACAGACGGATCTGTGATACGACACCAAAGGAGTGCATGGACATTTACAGCACGCTCGGCAGGCAGAATAGTCCAGGAAGACAGTGGCGCATACATTATGACCACGAGTAGCATGACGATGGAGGTGATGGCAGTTACCAAGGCATTCATCTCTTTAGAGTCACTAGACTACACCCATGCCTGTATCTGAGTGATTTGATGAGCATGATAAGAAAAGTGGAGGCGGGATCATTGCAGAACTCATAAATACGTAAGGTCACCTTTGTGTACGTCCCAGGACATGTGGGAGTACGGGGAGATGAAAGAGCGGACAGGTTGGCTAGCGACGCTATTGTTGTCGATGGTCAACCAATGGATCGGGCAGGCATCATCAATGCCTCCGGGAAGTGGGAAGGACACAAATGACTTCGATAACCATGAGTTTTCGTCACTTCTTCCGATGAAAGAGATGGCAGTTAAGATGGTCACAGCCAGAAACGAGAAACTTAGTGGGCGTGTAAGAAGGCTAATCAACCAACACAGAACTGGAGTCGTCAGTCGCTGGACACTTCGAGACTTACTGAGATTGGGATCTGAGAACCTATGGATATGTTCTGAGTGCAATGATGATGACCCGCTAATAACTCAATAGAACAGAATATAGAATATGTCACATGATTTGGTCAAGCTATCAATCAACGATTACAAAATATCTTTTAAAGCACCTGGAGCAGCATCGTCAGGAAAGAGGATATCTTCCATTAGGACTTCATGTGTTTTCAATTTTTTGCTTCCAAACGAGCAAAGTTGAATAATATATTGACACTTCGAGACTTGCTGAGAATGGGATCTGAGCACCTATGGACATGTTCGGAGTGCAATGATGATGACCCACTAATAACTCCATAAATCAATAACTCAATAATTCAATAACTCAATCTCACGTAAAAGAAAAAGGGTAACAGTTAAGCTTTGGGATTCTTGGAATCAGCTCAAGTTGACGAGTAAATTCTAGGAAACACCTCATTTTTCTTTCCGATATGCTGAGCATATGAAACAGACTGCAGAAACAGATGAAGAAGGATTTGTCTTTCTCTTTATTGATATTTTAGTAGTCTTTGGAACATGTCTCTGTTCTGAAACATGATGAGCATAATTCTGCTAGAGAATTTAACAATGATCATAAGAGACACTTTAAGTGAAATTTTGGGAACATTTGTGGTTAGGTTATGGTTATTCTGTACCACAAATATTAAAATATGTTAAATTGTGAAATATTTATCCGCATACATACTCTCGTTGTTGAGTAAAGTGTCTACATCATACAAATTAACTATTCTGGAATATTCTTTTTTTCCAGTAATATTTTTTTTTTCCAGTGTCCCATTTTTGAACCACTCCAATGAAATATCAGTTTCAAGAATGAGTGATATGTAGTTTCTTGAGGACATCTTCGTTCATAAACGTCTATAACATGTTTATGGTTATAACTAAAATACGATGTCAAGTCAAGTCAAGGTTCCCTCCACGCCTTGTTAGGCGTTTGGGGAATATGGTGTTAGTGACCATATTTTTCTATGACCACGGTCATTTTTGAGTGATGTGGTCGGTATCACGCCGGGCCGCCTTTGCTTCCCAGTAAAAATCTCTGGTTCAAATTTTTAGAGTATGGGTGAACCCCGAAGCTTTGTTAGTCCGAAAAAAAAATCCGCAACAGCTGGGGATCGAACTCTGATTCTTCTGGTCACGAATCGAGCACACTAACCACTCAGCCACCAGGAAGCGAGCACACTAACCACTCAGTCACCAGGAAGCGAGCACACTAACCACTCAGTCACCAGGAAGCGAGCACACTAACCACTCAGTCACCAGGAAGCGAGCACACTAACCACTCAGCCACCAGGAAGCGAGCACACTAACCACTCAGCCACCAGGAAGCGAGCACACTAACCACTCAGCCACCAGAAAGCGAGCACACTAACCACTCAGCCACCAGGAAGCGAGCACACTAACCACTCAGCCACCAGGAAGCGAGCACACTAACCACTCAGCCACCAGGAAGCGAGCACACTAACCACTCAGCCACCAGAAAGCGAGCACACTAACCACTCAGCCACCAGGAAGCGAACACACTAACCACTCAGCCATCAGGAAGCGAGCACACTAACCACTCAGCCACCAGGAAGCGAGCACACTAACCACTCAGCCACCAGGAAGCGAGCACACTAACCACTCAACTAAAATACTGCTTGGAGATAAAAGCAAACATCTGTGCTTTTGATGATAGGAGCCATTGGTGTTTTATATTTAATACATTAGTCGAGATGTCTCAGACAACAATCGTGATGATGTGGATAAAGGTGATCTCATAGTAATTGTATTGGGTTAATGAAGTGTTTTCTTAGAGCAACAGATTATAAGTAGAAAGATAGAGACGGATTGGACACACACTAACAAAACCTCATGCCAGCATAGCAAGATAGGCAGTGTTTTGGAGCCCACAGGGAAGAAGATAATCAGGATGGCCCGGGAATATATGGGTAAGACAAGTCATGGAAACCTTTAAAGGAGAATGCTCAAGCCACTCAAGTAAATGGAAGATAGATCCGTAGACTGCCAAGTCATGACAAAATTGAAGTCTGAAAACAGACGGCCGTTGTCTGTTAAAAAGTCTTTTGTCTGATTTGAAAAGACCTTGGTACGATAGATTTATAGTTCATGTGAGAATTGAGTCTTGAAACGAGTGCCTGTGTTTTGTTTTTGCCCGATGATGTCTAACCAAGTATATGTATGTGTGTGTATGTATGTATATATATATATATATATATATATATATATATATATATATATATATATATAAGAGAAGTTTACAGGAGTGCGCAAAATTACAGGGAAATTATGCTACTATCAGTACCAGGAAAATTATTAAGCAGAATCATTCTGGGGAGAATAAAACCACAGAGAAACATTTGATAGATGAACTAGCGGGTTTTAGGAAAACCAGACCATGCACTGATCAAATAACTACCTTACGTATAATAGTTGAGCAGAGCTTGTAACTACAGCTATATCGGACTTATAGATTTAGACAGAGGAATGCTTTCTAAGTTGCTGAGTCATTACGGAATCCTTATAAAGTTTATTAACCTGAAAAGATCATTGTATGACGGAATGAAATGTAGTGTTATGCACGAAGGGTAGTTTACAGAAGTATTTGTAGTAAGAACAGGAGCAAGGCAGGGATGTCTTCTATCTCTATTTCTCTTTCTGCTAGACATAGCTTGGCTTATGCAGATAACTCAAAACAACAGAAATGGAATTCAGTAGTCACTGACCATGCAATTTAATGATTTAGACTTTGCTGATGATATAGCTCTCATATCGCACAACCATCAACAGATGCAAGATAAAATGAGCATACTTGATGCGAAATCACAACAACTGTGACTGAAAATAAATAGAGATAAGACCAAAATCATGAAAAGTAATGCAGTTGGCAATAACCAAATAACAATAGGAGAAATACCTCCACTTGACGTAAAATCTTACTCGTATATCTTGGCAGTTATATAGACAAAGAAGGAGTAACAGAGAATGATACCAAAATAATGATACAAGGAGCAAGAGGAGCTTTCGTTGCACTAGATAACATGGAAATGCAAAGAAATAAGGTTCAATATAAAAATTGTCCACTCCACTGTTAAATCAGTCCTTCTGTATGTCTGTGAAACATTGAGAACAACAATAATGATATTCAGAAGTATACAGACCTTCATTAATGGATGCTTGCGCAGAATAAAATGATGGAAATGGCTGGACAAAATCACATCGTAGAATTCTGAGAAAGTAGCAATAAAAAAAATAGCAGTAGACGAAGAGGTACAACGAAGACGATGGCGCGAAATAGGACACTCACTGCCGAAGGTAGCTGAGAGTGTTACACGATAGGCCCTTCTCTGGAACCTCCAGATGAAAGGACATAGAGGAAGACGAATGTATTCTTGGAGAAGACAGATGGAAGTAGAGATGGTAATGATGGGAAGGACATCGTGCGATCTTGAAAGAAGGACAAGAAAAAGAACGCTTTGTGAAGTGTTTGTAGAAGACATATGCTCCACGGGGAGCTAAAAGGTATTAAACATATATAAGTGATGCCTTTAGGAATCTGTCCCTCTGACATTCGAGAAAGGTCACATTACCATTTTAATGAGTTTGTAAATTAGTGTACGTAGAATAGTATGTGTAAAATAGGGTGTGTAAAATAGTATGTGTTAAATAGTATGTGTAAAATAGTATGTGTAAAATAGTATGCGCAAAATAGTGTGTAAAATAGTGCGTGCAAAATAGTATGTGTAAAATAGTGTTGCGTAAAATAGTATGTGTAAAATAGTATATGTAAAATAGTATGCGTAAAATAGTATGCGTGAAATAGTATGCGTAAAATAGTGTGCGTAAAGTAGTATGTGTAGAATAGTATATGTAAAATAGTGAGTGTAAAATAGTGTATGTAAAATAGTGAGTGTAAAATAGTGTATGTAAAATAGTGAGTGTAAAGTAGTGTATGTAAAATAATGAAAAATTTGTCTTTTATTAAATGATTCCGCTCGATTATTGTCGGTGATTTGAAGCTCTGACACGCTTCCTGAGTAAACATCTCCCTACCTCTCTATCCCTCATTCCGTCTGTTTGTCTGTCTATCTTTTGGTCTATCTATAATTTGTCTATCATTCTTTCTAACCTGTCAATTTATCTGTCTATCCGTTCATTCATAAGTTTTTCTACCTGCATATGTTGGTCTTGGTCTCCCTACCAGTCTCCCTACTTATACACTAATCCATCTATACCCCTACTTACATGAATGTCTTTCTAATCTGCCCACTTTTATATGTCCTACCATTATTTGATCCTTTTCATCTTGTCAGACATTTCAGTGGAGGCATTGTGTATTTCTTTTTTGGAGGTTTTGTTTTTGTCGAACAGCTTCTGTCGTTAATTCTACCAATGTTTGATAAACACACTCGGCCTCAGAATGAACATGTCAGACCCACTGATCACAGGGTTTTCCATCTTTTTTCATGCTTCTTTTCTCTTCCATGTTTTGCCATATTATACAATTTGAGGCTGTACTATGTCTACCTATCTCCTTACTTGAATGTATATTTATATACACTCTCGTCTGTCAGCCATTTATAATTGCTATCTTGATTATGTGTCAAACCACCTGTCTGTCTGCTCTTGACATTTTCAACTGTCGCTCAGCCTCTCATGACCTCTAATCTTTCAATACACCCTACAGTTTCCCATTTACCAGTTTTCCGATTCGTCACCTACAGCACAGATATCAAAAACCACCCATCAAAATGGCACCGAAATAAAACCTTCTTTTAAATCAACTGCCGGGCTGAATCGTTTCATTTCCTATTGTATGTATAATGTGTGTTTAAGCCGAAGAGAGGCGATGTTGCAATCCTCTTCTCGAGGTGTCCCGATCAATTCCAAAAATACACCAGCCGAAATCTTCATTTTTGAGATGTTGTTTCCGTGTTTTGCTGAATTTTGAGACATTTGAGTTCGGGTGCAACTAATGCATTTTGCTAAATAACTTAAAACACTTGAAGGCTCTCATTTTTTGTTTGTATAGCATTCTGTGAGCTCTCCGCTCTTCTCGAACCTTCTACTGGCGAGAAAAGAGCTCACAGCTGCTAATTTAAACTGAATTAGAAGTGGCGTTTTATATTAGGAAGAAACAATCATCATTTTTTGGCCATGTAATGAGAAGGGAACAGCTGGAATATACAGTAACAACTGGAAAAATCGAGCGACGAAGAGATAGAGGGAAGCAAAGAGAAAAGATACCAGACAGCTTTAGAGAATGGCTTGGCAGAAGGTCAACAACGGAAATGATAAATAACTGTCAAGATCGAAAACTATGGAGAGACATGATCACCTACACCAGCAAGCACGGTACTTGATGACTAAAAGAGTCGTTAGAGTGACATTCCTGGAAATGTTTTTGGTGTAGATGTCCTGAGTCTAATGCATCCACTTATAATAAAAATTGATATTTCATGGAAGTGGTTTCAGTTTGTGACATCCCACACAAAACATTAAATTGTTTAGCTAAAGTAGATATTACGTGTGAATGACATTTAATATAGTAATTTTTGTAAAGGAAAGATTATAAAAAGCAAATTTTGTGTGAGTTTTGGGGCGTAATATTCACAATTTTAATCGCAATAGTTTGTAAGGTTTTAAAGTCTGGAGCCGCGATAGCTCAGTGGTTAGTGAACTGGACTACAAAGGACAAGGGGTAGGGTTCGATCCCAACCGACGGCTTCCGGGTTCACCCAGCCTTTAATGGGTACCGGATTTTTTCTGGGAAAGTAAAGCGGCATGGGCGTAATACTGACCTCATTACCCCAAAAATCATGTTCTGAAGGTCTATAAATTTATGGTTACTAACACCATATTCCTTATACGCCACTTGGCGTGACGGGAGTGCTTACTTACTATATGAAAGTCTAATAGAAGACACATGAGCATTTTATATTTCTAGACGTTAACTAAAGTATCAAGTATCCTAATTTTTTGGAAGCTGCTTTCGCCTCAGCCATTCTGCATCTCACCACTGTTGTACATCTACCATCTAAAGTTAACATTGTTCCCAGATATTTAAATTCACTTACCTATTTTAATATTGTTCCACTTGTCTTTATATGAGAAAGATATTTCAAGTGTATAATTGGGTCACTGAAAAAGTTAGAATACCTTGAACATTATCCGTATACCACAAGATCAAACATTTGGTGGAAAGATATAAAAGTTCTTATAGATCCTCTAACTGCCTAGTGTATTGGGTCTGCTGCGTGAAAGAAAAAAACGTATGTCCTATATAACGTTACATTCAGTCGTCAAACGCTGTGAATATTATGGAGTACAAACATGAGTCATAAATGTATTGTGAGTGGAGACTCAGCACTTGTCTTTATCAATATTGTCATTTTTCTGTTGACAGCTCAGTAGCCAGTAGTGAGTTTTCGGTTAGAGAATCGTGGGCAAGGAATTGGTATGTCAGTTATCTCCGAACCTATGGCAGTGTAAAGTAAAGTACCCCCGTCACGCCAAGTGGCGTATAGGGAATATGGTGTTAGTGACCCTATATTTTACAGACCTTCAGCACATGATTTTTTGGGTAATGTGGTCGGTATTATGCCCGTGCTGCTTTACTTTCCCAGAAAAAAAATCCGATACCCATTTAAGGCTGGGTGAACCCGGAAGCCGTCGGTTGGGATCGAACCCTAACCCTTGTCCTTTGTGGTCCAGTTCACTAACCACTGAGCTATCGCGGCTCCCTCAAATAACGCACACACTATTTTCATTAACTTGTTGCTTACTTGCGTTCGCCTGATCATTAAATGAATAGTTACATTTAGTCGCCATCCGCACTTGAAAGGATGTTGATGATTCCTGGATGTGTTGTGTTGTGGTTTAATCGCGCCTTTCGGCCCAATACATCCGACTTCGGCACGGCATTTGTAAGTACCGGGTTGACTTCCCTCTTGATCCCTACTCATTTAGAACTAGACTAATTAGTCTGTTTTAAGGGGTACCGCATTATCCACACGTGTTCTCTGTCATCACAATAAAAACATCTTTTCTTTTATTTTCTGTGGCTAGGATCTTGTTGTACATCTTTTCTTTTATGTACTGTGGATGCTTGTCGTGCATCTTTTCTTTTATGTCCTGTGGGTAGGATCTTGTTATTCATCTTTCCTTTTATGTCCTGTGGGTAGGATCTTGTTATTCATCTTTCCTTTTATGTCCTGTGGGTAGGATCTTGTTATTCTTCTTTTATTTTTTGTCCTGTGGGTAGGATCTTGTTATTCATCTTTTCTCACTACTTGCCACAAACTTGGTTTCTTTATTTATTCCCTTTATAATTATTTACACTGGCTCCATCATCTCCGGAGGCAGAACGATTACCAATCCTCGTTTTACAAATGGTGTATATTGGCAAGTAAGTGGCCGCGAGGACCTAGTTGAGTGTCTAGAGAAGACATGATGAGCATACAAAATTTATATGAGCAATGTCTAAACTAGACGAACGACAAACATGATCCGACGAATATAACGAATAATCGTAATCAATTTTTTTTTTTTTTTGCCTTCGCCAGCTTTGACCTCTGACGAAGTCCCTAGAGACTAGGAATTGAATGTTGCGTGTTAATCCATTTTTCCCTGGCAGCCGTGCGCACAGGGGTCCCTCGCCGCACAGGCACATAACTCCATCTTCGAAGGTACTCATATTTTTTTTTCTGTCGATGAGTAATTGACGTTTCAAGCCGGGTCTCGATGCTGGGACTAGGGTGGTTACCGTAGAGAGAAATCATAAATAATAAGCCCAACTAGTACAACCGGGATTTGAACCCACAACCTCTCCGTCTCTACGCCGGCGTCTTGCCTCAAGACCAACCAGTCCCCATAATCAAATGAGAAGCACCAGAAAGAATCGACCAATGAAAATGTTTGTGCTCTACAATGATGAAGACTCAAAGCCGGAAGTATTAGCTACATTTGTGCAGACAGTGACAGCATAGTGAGGTGGTGGCCGTGCGGCTAAAACCACTGTTCCGCTGACCAAAAATCTGGCGGAAGGTGTTCGAAGCTCGGGGTAGACAGAACGAATTTTTTCTATCGGGGTGAAATTAAAATCCTGAGTCTCACACGTCGTGGCGACTGCTTGAACAAGCGGCCTTTATCCCTCTGGTTCTATCGTGTGTCCCCCGACATACGCCAGCAATATAGTGTCGTCAGGGTACTTTTAAAGATAGTTAGTGAAAGCACTGACAACAGTAAATTATTTTTTTTTTAAACAAATGCAAACTCTTCAGAAATAAAGTTAACATTGTAACGACAACATGTGGCATCTTTAAACGCCTATGGGACTGCGACGTTCAATGTTGAACTTGCAAAAAAAAATTAAAAATAAAAAATAAAAAAAAATACAGAATCTGAAAATGAGATGATGTGGAAAGATCTTGCGAAGATTTGTCTTTAAATGATATCACTAATGAGGAAATGCACGGTTAAACAGGATCGATATCTTTATTTAAAGACTGACTGTCAACGGTAACAGAATGAGAATTACAATTGTTCGGACATGGTAGAAGATCTGCAGGCATTGCTAAAACTTCTGGGCACGGTACTAGGCAAAAAGTGGCACGGAATACCCAGGAGATATGGGAAGATAACTTCGAGGAATTGACAGAGTTTACTTCGTCACATCTCAGATATTAATCGCGAAGTGAGCACGAAAATTATGAAGATTGTATCAAGAGTGCCCCATCGACAAGATTGCGGAACTAATGATGATTACATACATAGTTGAATTATCGCCAAGATTGCAGAATTAATGATGATTATTTACTTAATTAGCGCCAAGGTGGTGAGACTAATGATGATTATATAACTAAACTATCACCTAGGTAGTGAGACT
Organism: Megaustenia siamemsis; assembly: GCA_032433765.1. Classification (NCBI taxonomy): domain Eukaryota; kingdom Metazoa; phylum Mollusca; class Gastropoda; order Stylommatophora; family Ariophantidae; genus Megaustenia; species Megaustenia siamemsis. The sequence goes on along the minus strand of JAVIAB010000088.1, from coordinate 33,877,362 downwards.
AGACTAATGATGATTATATAACTAAACTATCACCTAGGTGCTGAGACTAATGATGATTATATAACTAAACTATCACCTAGGTAGTGAGACTAGACTAATGATGATTATATAACTAAACTATCACCTAGGTGCTGAGACTAATGATGATTATATAACTATACTATCACCGAGGTGGTGAGACTAATGATGATTATATACCTAAACTATCACGTAGGCGGTGAGACTAATGATGATTATATAACTAAACTATCACATAGGTGATGAGACTAATGATGATTATATAACTAAACTATCACCTAGGTGGTGGGACTAATGATAATTATATAACTAAACTATCACGTAGGTGGTGAGACTAATGATGATTATATAACTAAACTATCACCTAGGTGGTGGGACTAATGATAATTATATAACTAAACTATCACGTAGGTGGTGAGACTAATGATGATTGTATAACTAAAATATCACCTAGGTGGTGGGACTAATGATAATTATATAACTAAACTATCACGTAGGTGGTGAGACTAATGATGATTGTATAACTAAAATATCACCAATGTGATGAGACTAATGATTTGATGATTAATGATAATTATAACTAAATTATATGTTTAGTGATAACCAAAAGCTGACGATGATTCGCCGAATAAGTCCCCCCTGAAGATGGATGCACAACAACGTGAAGACAACTACGAAGAAATAGTAGTAATAGTTGTAGCAGAAAGTGTAGTAGTAGTGACAATTGTAGTGGTAGCAACACCAACAGTAGCAATAGTAGCAGTAGCACTAGTAGCAAGACCAGTAATTGTAGTAGTAGCAGAAGCAACAGTGGTAGTTGCAATTGTAGAAATAGAAGTAGTAGTAATAATAGTAGTAATAGTACCAGTGGTGGTGATTGTAGTAGTAGAACTAGCTGTAGCAACAGTAGAAGTTGCAATATGAGCATTTGTAGTAGCAGTAGGAGTAGTAATAGTAGTAGTAGTAGTAGCGGTAGGAGTAGTAATACTAATAATAGTAGCAGTGTTAGCACTAGTGGCAGTCTAGTAGTAATAGTAGTAGTAGTAGTAGTAGTAATAGTAATAGTAGTAGTAGTAGCAATAATAGTTTTTATTATTGTAGTAGTAGAAGTAGTAGTAATAGTAGTAATAGCCATCATCATCAAGTACCGGGCCTACTGGCGTAGGTGATCATGTCTCTCCACAACTTTCGATCGCGACAATTATTTATCATTTCTGTTGTTGACCTTCTGCCAAGCCATTCTCTTATGCTGTCTGTTATTTTTTCTCTTTGCTTCCGTCTATCTCTTCGTCCCTCAATTTTTCCAGTTGTTACAATATATTCCAGTTGTTCTCTTCTCATTAAATGGCCAAAAAATGATGATTGTTTCTTTCTAATATTGGAAATTAGCTCTCTTTTTGCTTTGACCTCTCTCAGAACATTTTCATTACTCTTCTATTAGTAGTAATAGTAGTAGTAGTAGTAGTAGTAGTAGTAGTAGTAATAGTAGTAGTAATAGTAGTAGTAGTAGTAGTAGTAGTAATAGTAGTAGTAGTAGTAATAGTAGTAGTAGTAGTAATAGTAGTAGTAATAGTAATAGTAGTAGTAGTAGTAATAGTAGTAGTCATAAATCATTGTTAAGATCCCAAAAAAGGGCAATCTTAGAGATTGTAACAATTGGAGAGGCGTGACACTTTTGTCAGTTGCCTCAAAATTATTCTGTAAAATCATCCTAAATAGAATAAAGGATTCAATAGATACAGTAATGCGTGAAGAACAGGCTGGGTTTAGAAAAGGGAGAAGCTGTCTTGACCACATTTTCACTCTACGACTTATATTGGAGGAACACATTGAAAAGCAAAAACCTTTTGTACTTAACTTCATCGACTTCAAAAAAGCATTTGATAGTATTCATAGAGATTCTTTGTGGAAAATTCTGAAGCAATATGGCTTACCATCAAAAATCATAAATATTATCAAAGACATGTATGATGGTTACACATGTGCAGTTCGAACAGAGGAAGGACTGAGCGAATGTTTCCCAATAGAAACTGGGGTTAAACAAGGATGTATTTTATCGCCCTTGTTATTTGGAATTGTTATGGACTTCCTAATGAAGAAATGCTGCACTGGTAATAAAGGCATCGAATGGATACAAGGAGACCATTTGGAGGACCTGGACTTTGCTGATGACATAGTTCTCATCAGCAATCAGATAAAAACGATGCAGGAAAACACAAATGAACTATCATCAATAGCCAGCAAAATTGGGCTTGAAGTCAATCATGAAAAGACTAAAGTCATGAAAAGTTTAATTCCAACAAGTGACAAAATATACATGGAAAACAAACCAGTAGAAGAGATCGATCACTTCATCTATCTTGGAAGTCACATTGATCGAGAAGGGGATACGAGCAAAGAAATTAGAATCAGACTGGCTAAAGCAGCAATGTCTTTCAGAAGCCTTGAAAAGTTGTGGAAATCAAAACTCATTAGCACAAACACAAAACTTAGGCTATTCAAATCAAATGTACTATCAACCCTTACGTATGCGTGTGAAAGCTGGAAAACAACAAGAGATATAGAAACAAAGTTGAACGCATTCGAAAATAAATGTCTAAGGAAAATACTTGGTATAGAATGGAACGAATTCAAAACAAACGAGGAAATTAGAGAAATCGCCAATCAACCACTAATATCTTCAGTAATAAAGAAAAGACGATGGTCATACGTTGGACATGTGATGAGAAGAGATAATAATCGAATAGCAAAGCAAGCCCTCATATGGGAAACAACAGGTAAAAGAAAAAGAGGAAGACCCAGGGAGACACTGAGAAGAACATTGATGAGAGAGGCAAGAGCAGCAGGAATCGGCTCCCTCAATGAGATAGAACTGCTTGCACAGAACAGAGACAGATGGCGAGATTTGATAAAATATCTTTAAAAGAAAACTGCTAGAACAAAAATTCATATAGGAGAAGGTGTATCTTGGTCTACGCCCTATGGGCCGGTTACGGCTCGAAAGGTCAATAGATAGATAGATAGAATAGTAGTAGTAGTAATAGTAGCAGTAGTAGTAGTAGTAGTAGTAGTAGTAGTAATAGTAGTAGTAATAGTAGTAGTAGTAGTAGTAATAGTAGTAGTAATAGTAGTAGTAGTAATAGTAGTAGTAGTAGTAATAGTAGTAGTAATAGTAGTAGTAGTAGTAGTAGTAGTAATAGTAGTAGTAGTAATAGTAGCAGTAGTAGTAGCAATAATAGTTTTGATTGTTGTTGGTGTTGCTGTGGTAGTGATGGTGTTGGAGGAGGAATAGAAAAGAAGAATAAACAACAACCCACTTTCCCACCAATCACCTCTGCTGTTCAACCTAATCGCACGCAACGACAACTTCCGCAATCCTAGTATGCTCCAGAGAGATCTATTTTTAAAAATGATCCAATGCCCTCTTGATTTCTTCTGCCTCTCCCTTGAGATTGTCGAAAAGGTCAAAGCAAATATTACACTAATATCAGGGATCAGGTAGCTACTTCATAAACGAGCAGAAATCAGACAAAATTATTAATACACTTCAAATAGAATGGGGCTACTGAGTCCACGCAATCATTTGCCGGAGCTAACGTATCGTGAGCAGACATTAAAATTAGAGCTGGCTCTGTCTTCTCCACTTCCGGGCATAATCAGTCTGACATCTGCATTTGAAGAGGGGCTCTTAGTTTCTGGTTCTCGCGAGTCTGTAGACATGTTATCATGGGCGGAAACGGGGTTTTACTTAATGGGGATCTTTTTTAGCATTTAATTTACATTTTCACTATGAAGAAACACGAATAAATATATTTGATTACTAACTTTTATTTACTTCATTGTATGTCATTTTGTCGTGTCGTGCATTGTAGCGTTGTAACGCGTTGTTACCACTGTGTGTCTATATGTTTGGAATTGGAGTCATCAACGATGGCTTAACATCATCAAGTGCTACGACGATCATTTTTTTTTCGGGAGGACTCGAACTTCCATGGTATATGGTGGATAGGCGGCAGGAACCATTGAAGGCTATGTCTGAAAAGTGTTCCTTCTTGCAGTTTCCTCATATTCCAAGTCCGGCTTGTTGCAGGAGCTACTGAGTTAAGTGCTCTGTGCACACCGTGAGCTGTGTGTCTCATTCGTTTTGATCCTGTTTCGATATCCCGCTTTTTTACGATGAATAAATGATATCGTATGACAGGGAACAGTTGGCTGTGTTCACTTTCTGCGCGGTTTCGCCTTATGTCTTTTGGCGTGTGCTGAGACTGCTACGATGGGGACTACAGTTACCTTTCTTTGTTTGGGAGATGTGTTAGTAATTCGGATGATTCCACTGGCACGGGCTGTTGAGCAATTATGGATTTTAATTCGTTTGCAGTGATAGCGGGGCCTTCCATAACCAATAACCAATAAGCAATAACCATTAACCAATAACCAATAACCAATAGCCAATAACCAATAGCCAATAACCAATAACCAATAGCCAATAACCAATAGCCAATAGCCAATAACCAATAGCCAAAAACCAATAACCAATAACCAATAGCCAATAACCAATAGCCAATAACCAATAACCAATAGCCAATAACCAATAGCCAATAGCCAATAACCAATAGCCAATAACCAATAGCCAATAACCAATAACCAATAGCCAATAACCAATAACCAATAGCGTTGTAAAGTGCTGTTTTCGTTTACTTCCGGAGGTAAAAGCAAAGAGCCCCGTCCCGCCAAGTGGCGTAAAGGTAATATGGTGTTAGTGACCATTCATTTTGTATACACATTCAACACGTCATTTTTGGGGTAATGTGGTCGGCATTACTTTCCCAGAAAAAAAAATCCGGTAACCATTTAAGGATGGGTGAACCCGGAGCCGTCGGTTGAGATCAAACTCTACCTCTTGTCCTTTGTAGTCCAGTTCACTAACCACTGAGCTATCGCGGCTCCCGGAATATGGTGTTAGTGACCATAAATTTTACAGACCTTCGGCACATGATTTTTGGAGTAATGTGGTCGGTATTACGCCCGTGCCGCTTTACTTTCCAAGAAAAAAATGCGGTACCCATTTAAGACTGGGTGAACCCCGGAAGCCGTCGGTTGGGATCGAACCCTACATCTTGTCCTTTGTAGTCCAGCTCACTAACCACTGAGCTATCGTGGCTTGTTTACTTCCGTGCTCCAGATTTATATCTCTAGCAAGTCTCCATTGACTTTTGTGTGAATATGATTTTCCCGATCTTTCCACACCGGCAGTCATGTGCTAAATTTTCCTCACCATGCAGGCAGATATTCTCCAATTACAGAGGTAGAGTTTGAAGACCACATCCTTCCTTCTTTGGCCTTCTATTACACACTTCAGACTTTTCACGCCACAATACGTTTTTTACTTGAACATTATGTCAATTATCTTTCATATAATTGTGATTTGTGAAGTGTGAAGTATATTCGTTGTTGGAAAAAATACTTCCGGGTCGACGCAGCCGCTGGCAGAAATGGGTACCAGGGTTTATATATACTCTGAGAAGGGGAGGAATGGCGCCTCGCTCGTGAGTTACGATGCTTGAGGCAACACAAGACAGGAGTCTCCGAACTCTTCTGGTTACGCGGCCGAGAACCGATGGGTAAAACAAAAAAACGTGGCGCTACGACGCTGATTCAAGTCTCGTACCTTTTACCTTTCAGTTATCTTTCTTCTTTCTATTTTGGCTTCTATTTGTCCCCTTCTTATCCCGTCTCGCTGTCTTTCTTAGTACTGATTTTCTAAGTATTTCTTAACTCATATGTGCCTGTTTTCCTACTATTTATTTATCTTTATTAATTATCATGGTGCTACTAAGGGATAGCCGCCGCGCTGACGACGTTTTTAGTAGACTTTCTGATTTTAGTATTAACTCACTCACTCTACTAAATCACTCTGTCAGCCCACTCACTATACTAACTCATCATACTAACTCACTCTACTCACTAAACTAACTACTAACTCGCTCTACTAACTCACTCTACTAAATAACTCACTCTGGTTACTCACTCACTATACTAACTCACTCTGCTAACTCACTGTACGTACTCACTAACTTTATCTTACTATTAATACCTGTTGTGATATACTGTTTTTTAAGAATATTATAACAGAAAAGAACATTGTTATGTTTGTATATAACAATATATTTCCAGAACTATTTTCACCTCAGTAATCTTGTATGTCAGAAAAAATGTCGGTGGAAATTGTTCGATTACTTGAACTTTCCCACTTTTCACTCACATCCTTACTCGATGTATACATTTAGTAAACAGTTGCAGTAACAGGAGAAGAAAAAACAACATAATACAGTAACTGGAGAAGAGCAAACATAATACTGTATCTGGAGAAGAGCAAACATAATACAGTAGCTGGAGAAGAGCAAACATAATAAAGTATCTTGAGAATAGCAAACATAATGCAATAACCGGAGAAGAGAAAACATAATACAGTAACTGGAGAAGATCAAACATAATACAGTAACTGGAGAAGAGCAAACATAATACAGTATCTGGAGAAGAGCAAACATAATACAATAACTGGAGAAGAGCAAACATAATACAGTATCTGGAGAAGAGCAAACATAATACAATAACTGGAGAAGAGCAAACATAATACAATAATTGGAGAAGAGCAAACATAATACAATAACTGGAGAAGAGCAAACATAATACAGTAACTGGAGAAGAGCAAACATAATACAGTAGCTAGAAAAGAGCAAACATAATAAAGTATCTGGAGAAGAGCAAACATAATAAAGTATCTGGAGAAGAGCAAACATAATACAGTAGCTGGAGAAGATCAAACATAATACAGTAGCTTGAGAAGATCAAACATAATACAGTAACTGGAGAAGATCAAACATAATACAGTAGCTGGAGATGATCAAACATAATACAGTATCTGGAGAAGATCAAACATAATACAGTAACTGGAGAAGAAGAAAAAACATAATACAGAAATTGGAGAAGAAAAAAAACATAATGCAGTAGCTGGAGAAGATCAAACATAATACAGTAACTGGAGAAGATCAAACATAATACAGTAGCTGGAGATGATCAAACATAATACAGTATCTGGAGAAGATCAAACATAATACAGTAACTGGAGAAGAAAAAAAAACATAATACAGAAATTGGAGAAGAAAAAAAAACATAATACAGTAACTGGAGAAGATCAAACATAATACAGTAGCTGGAGAAGATCAAACATAATACAGTAGCGGGAGGAGATCAAACATAATACAGTAGCTGGAGAAGATCAAACATAATACAGTAGCTTGAGAAGATCAAACATAATACAGTAGCTGGAGAAGATCAAACATAATACAGTAGCTAGAGAAGATCAAACATAATACAGTAGCTGGAGAAAATCAAACATAATACAGTAGCTGGAGAAGATCAAACATAATACAGTAGCTGGAGAAGATCAAACATAATACAGTAGCTAGAGAAGATCAAATATAATACAGTAGCTGGAGAAGATCAAACATAATACAGTATCTGGAGAAGATCAAACATAATACAGTATCTGGAGAATATCAAACATAATGCAGTAGCTGGAGAAGATCAAACATAATACAGTAGCTTGAGAAGATCAAACATAATACAGTAGCTGGAGATGATCAAACATAATACAGTAACTGGAGAAGATCAAACATAATACAGTAACTGGAGAAGATAAAACATAATACAGTAACTGGAGAAGATCAAACATAATACAGTAACTGGAGAAGATAAAACATAATACAGTAACTGGAGAAGATCAAACATAATACAGTAACTGGAGAAGATCAAACATAATACAGTAGCTGGAGAAGATCAAACATAATACAGTAACTGGAGAAGATCAAACATAATACAGTAACTGGAGAAGATAAAACATAATACAGTAGCTGGAGAAGATCAAACATAATACAGTAACTGGAGAAGATCAAACATAATACAGTAGCTGGAGAAGATCAAACATAATACAGTAACTGGAGAAGATCAAACATAATACAGTAGCTGGAGAAGATCAAACATAATACAGTAACTGGAGAAGATCAAACATAATACAGTAGCGGGAGAAGATCAAACATAATACAGTATCTGGAGAAGATCAAACATAATGCAGTAGCTTGAGAAGATCAAACATAATACAGTAGCTGGAGAAGATCAAACATAATACAGTAACTGGAGAAGATCAAACATAATACAGTAACTGGAGAAGATCAAACATAATACAGTAACTGGAGAAGATCAAACATAATACAGTAACTGGAGAAGATCAAACATAATACAGTAACTGGAGAAGATCAAACATAATACAGTAACTGGAGAAGGAACCAGAAGTTCTAATTACTGGGGGAAAAAAGGTTGAGGGGAGGTCGCAATCGCAGGTTCTTCAGAAGAATTTTAATTTACTTTTTTAAACTTCAATTAACCTTTTTTGTTCCCTCTAAATGAGAGCCTGTACGGAAAGAAAGTTCAGACTTCTTTTCAATACCATTTTTGGTCAGGCTTATGTCATCGCATTACTACCATCTTGCAGCTGCGGTCGTTCTGTTCTCACCGCTGTTATATGTTGATATTTTAGTTGCCTTGGAAATCAACAACTCCAATCATCGAAACGGAAATGACTCTGGAAGCAGAGAATACGAAGTCGTGCTGTCAATGAGTTGTCTTGTCTGTAAAAAGTGCAGGAATTGAGGTTTTCCTGTTTAAAAGAAAAAAAATATGATGGTGAATAATGATGGATTTATGAAGAAAGGGCGCAGTTGTTATTGGGAGGCGAAATTTTAATATATATATATATATATATATATATACAAATAGAAAAAAAATAGTATAGTTCAAGCTTTATGCAATAAGTGAATAAGTGGACGACACAAATTAGAACAACGTTTTGGCTCAATAAGCCTTCAGCAGGGACAAACTTACAACACACAGATATGTATTTAAAATACAAAAATAATAAATAATACAAAATAATCATTTCGAACTAGATAAGAAATAAAATTAAGAATAAAGTGTTTTCCCCGCACTGTGCGCTTATTTTTTTATTTTTTTATTATTGTATTATTTTTTTTTAAATGTTCCTAATACATATCTGTGTGTGTGTTGTATATTTGTTCCTGCTGAAGGCCTATAGAGCCAAAACGTTGTTTTAATTTGTGTCGTCCACTTATAACATGAAGCTTTCACCATGCCGTTTTTTCCTATTTTTTTTTCTTCTAAAGTTTTAAAAATGTTCTCCTTACAATTAGCTTTACTGCAGCTTCGCATTTTGTATGCATTTCTTTGCTCTGATCCCGCAAAAGTTATTGCCAGAACTATGTGATCAAATATTCAAACTGCAAATGATGTGACTAAGAGCTTGGATCAATATCAGGTACGGGAGTAAACTCGCTCAAAGGCAACTTATTTAACAGAGGTGAAAGCAGACAGCGACTCATAGCTGATGGTCTGCCCCACGTATCGGTGAACCTGAACAATCCAGACCCTATTTCACCTCTTCACAGAGCCCCTAGCAACAGACTAACCAGCCTGGCCAAGTGAATGGTAATCGAAAAGAAAGACAACCCACTACTCTTAAAATGCCGTTCCGAAGTCGATTATTATTTGTGGCGAAATGTGCAAACATCAGTTTCACTACATACAACAATTACACAAACTTAACGCCATTTTAGCACGGGCGTAATTACCGATAACATTACCCTAAAAATCATGTGCCGAAGGTCTATAAAAATTATGGTCACTAACACTATATTTCCTATACGCCACTTGGCGTGTCGGGGCTCTTTATTTTACTTTTAACGTCCTTTTAAGGGCGGATGACAATGAGATGTGCCTATTTCTTTAGTCATCGGATGAACGCAAGAGATAGGAATATCAGGTTCTTGTCAGGGACAGCACACATTAAATTTCTTTAGAAGAATCAGTAACGTTCATCTCGTTCGTACTTTATTTATGAGAGTTTGCGTGATCATCTGTTCAATACTTGCTTTCGTTCACCCGATTACTGAAGTATTCTAGAATTATGAATTAGATTGTAGAATTCCTTTTCGTCATCCGCCATTAAAAGGGCGTTAAGTGGGTGTCTCTGCGTTGTGTTGTGGTTTGCAGTGTAACACTGTTATATTTGCGCCTTTCGGCCCAACACATCCGACTTCAGCACGACATTTTTTAGTACCGGGTTGCCTTCCCTCTTCGATGCCTGCTCGCTTGGCCAGGCTAGACAGGTTAGTCTGTTACTAGAGGCACCACGGAGAGGTGGAGCAGGGTCTGGATGGTTCTGGTTCACCGATCCTGGCGCAAGCCATCAGCTGTGGATCGCTGACAACATCCAGCTCTGGTGCTGGGAGGCGCGCCATAGCCTCCTCTTTTCAATACAATTTTCGCCACGGAATATCTCGTTGCATTATTGTCTTTGAGTTGCGATCGTTCTCACTGTTGTTTTCGGCTGATATTTTAGTTGTTTCGTCAGTAAAGTAAATTGTGCTGTGAAGTCATTGGCGTTACTCACACTGCCCATAATTCATCATGAAAGAGAGACGTGGGCTAAAAGACAATGTGGCAGAGAACAGTGAAGGTAAAGAGGGGGCCTACAGAGTGTGGACCAGACTTTGGGGAATTGTGTAAAGATTTCCATATTCCGAAGCATAGCGGAGATGAAGATATACAGTGTGGGCCAGACTTTGGGGAATTGTGTAAAGATGTCCATATTCCGAAGCATAGCGGAGATGAAGATATACAGTGTGGACCAGACTTTGGGGAATTGTGTAAAGATGTCCATATTCCGAAGCATAGCGGAGATGAAGATATACAGTGTGGACCAGACTTTGGGGAATTGTGTAAAGATGTCCATGTTCCGAAGCATAGCGGAGATGAAGATATACAGTGTGGGCCAGACTTTGGGGAATTGTGTAAAGATGTCCATGTTCCGAAGCATAGCGGAGATGAAGATATACAGTGTGGGCCAGACTTTGGGGAGTTGTGTACAAGATCACCTTTTCATAAGCAGCAGAGCTGACGTTGTGGTGTACTGCTGCAATATGACATGTACTGCTGTAGCAAGTTGTTGTACTGCTGCAACATGACATGTACTGCTGTAGCAAGTTGTTGTACTGCTGCAACATGACATGTACTGCTGTAGCAAGTTGTTGTACTGTTGCAATATAACATGTACTGCTGCAGCAGGTTGTTGTACTGTTGCAACATGACATGTACTGCTGTAGCAAGTAAAGTACCTGACCTGAAAAAAAATCTATATCTGGGTAAAGAGATAACGAAATACAGAGAAGACGATATATATATATATATATATATATATATATATATATATATATATATATATATATATATATATATATATATATATATATATATATAAGTTAAATATGAGTCTCTCCTTCATCGATGGGAGTTAAAGTGGGTACTTCCATACACGACAGGGTTAGTGGGTGCATAAGAGGACTTATCATCCAACACTGAACTGGAGTCGTCAGTCGCTGGACACTGTGGGACTTGCTGAGGAGGGGATATGAGCATCTATGAATCGGCATCCAATTATGGTAACGCACAAATAGCCCAATAACCTAACATGTATATATTTACCATCAGATATTATACAAACATATACAATGATACTATTCAAACTGAATATCAGTTTTAGAAATGAGTCTGCAGCAGACTCTAAACAACGTGATGCAGGAAATAAATTATTGTTCTGTGGTCCGGCACTAAAACGCAACATTTAGACTCCATCCAACCATTGTTTCGCACTTTCTAACGAGTTTCTATTTTCCTGCATCCTGTCGTGAGTGACATTTGTTGCTATATAATTAAAGACCAGCCTGGGGTTGATATCAACAGCTAGACAATGAAGTAAACATATATTACAAGTCAACATTGAAAGATCAAAACTCAAAAATAACAATAACATAGACATACCGTTATCGAACGTTTCTTGTATACGTTTGTTTTGTTATGATATTTCAGAGAGCAGCACGATTTTAATAAAACATGGACGAGAGGAAAGTACGCTTAACCTTTTTCAGGGATTGAAAGTTAGTTCACGTGGCAATACCCGACACTGGATCGGGAGGAAAGATCCACGGATCTATTGAAACAGTGAAGCAGAATAATGGTGGGGCGCCAGTTTTGGTGATAAAATGCGCTTGGCTTCCTTCGATCGCGACTTGACACTGTCCTGTCGAGTCAGCTGAAAAAATGTGTACCTGATACGAGTTGAGGAAAGTAAATAACTTAATGGGACAGCACTGACCCCACTCACATCCACATCCTGTGAAATCTCCCTCCCTCTCTCTATTACTCTCTTCAAAATCTTCCTACTGCCCTTTAGGTGTCGATACAAAGTACTTCTTCATGCAGCCTCAGACATTGTTACCTGATATTGTTGTTGCTTTACTTGCATGTTGTCTGTCCATCTTACTCTGGGTCTACCAAAGGCTCTTCTTTCATCTCCACTTTTAATATATATTTTTTATGGTAAAGAATGTCTTAGTATTGCTTTCAGCTGAGCAAACAAACTGTAAAATGAGCTGTTTCTATATTAGTTTAGGATTGATTCAGTGCCCAATATCTTTCACCTTATCATTTCTAGTTCTGTCTTTTATGGATACCCCAATCTCTTTTCTCATCTCTGTGACGTAGTTCGATGAAATATAAAACGTCACTCCCCTGTGAAATTACATACAATAAGGTGAGATTAAAGTACGAGATTTGAATAGGCGTCTTAGCACACGAGTTTTCACCCACATGTCCTCGACCGCCTATTGAGAGGTGTTCGGAGACTTCTGGATAGTGTCGCTTCAAGCATTGAAACTCATAATGCGAGGCGGCATTCATCACCTTCCCAAAGTGCTACCCTGGTACCCATTTCTGCTAGCAACTGGGTCGACCGTGGGTGTATTTTTTTTTCCAACCACGAGTACAACAATTCACACTTGCTTCCAGCGAGGATCGAACGCGGGTTGTCTGAACATCGGTAACCTATTCGGGTGATTTTTCTAACTAGGCTACCGAGGGCCCCAATTATTTTTTAACATTACTGACAATATGCCGCAGGACCCCGTTTACATTAGCTTTGCTTTCTTTCACTTATACGCGCCTTATAGCGACGAGTTGCTCCAGTCATAACTGTGCCACGTGTCTCCTGCATTATGACCTATCGTGGCGTCTAATCTATCAACATGTAGATTGGTCTTTACTCTTTGTCTTACTGATTTCTAAGTGATAGCAGCTCTCTGCACGATGCCGCCTGCCGATGATTGCTGTACCCGTCCAAACCGTTTAATATGTTTTTTTTTCTTCTTAATATAACCTCGCATGAAATCGTTACTTTTAGAAACCGAAAAAGCCATTTCAACATCCGGGTTTTTAAGTTGACCTAGAAAATTTTATTATTATTATTTTTTTAACTGTTGGCACCTCGGTAACCTGATAACAGTGGAAAGTGCATCCATGTTTTCTATTATTTCCGACGGGATTTCACGAGACTGTATGCAAGATGTGTATTTGGAACACGCACGGGATCTTCTTTCACGTTATGAATATAAACTATAATCATTCTCTCTCTCTCTCTCTCTCTCTCTCTCTCTCTATATATATATATATATATATATATATATATATATATATATATATATATATATATATATATATATCTGTGTGTGTGTTTGTGTGTACGGCCTCAACACCTCCCTCCCCCCCCCCACCCCCACCCCCCTTTTTCCAGGCATTTTTCACTTTTCCTTATATCTTCACTTACTACGCTGTCCCATCTTGCCACGTTCAATATTCTTCACAGATATCTTATTTCTGTTATGATTGCTTAACATTTACTGATCTTTGACTATACGCAAGTTCTTTAAAACTGGCATAAGAGTATATGTGATTAGCACAGTGTATTTTATGAGGCACTTCTTATGCATTTGGTGTACGGCGTCATCATCACCATACCCAATCCTTGAAATATCAGTCCGATCTTTGAATCGGTATCTAGCTATTCTTACTTCTCAATAAGTGGAGGGGAGTAATTGTCTTACTTGTTTAAGCTACTTAATCTGTTATTTATTAATATAATCTAGCTCTGGTGTTACCCCAAGTGTTATCATTATGTGCCATAACGGTTGGCGTAGGAGATCATGTCTTCCACAATGTTCTATCCGCATTGCATCGTATAAGTTCTGTTTTTGACTGTTTTCCATGCTATGGCACCAAGCTATCTAGTATCTTCTTTCTTTATCGACCACGATCACTCTTTCCTTGTATTTTGACAGTATAAACAAGTATTGTAAATTTCCTCTTATCTCTTGAGAATGTCCTCGCTCTTGAGAATGTCCTCGTTGATTGTTTTAGCTGTCCAGAGAACTCTCTGCATATCCCATTTCTGTGGACTCTTATTGTCTTTTCATTTATTTGCCTATTGTCTATGACAATTGGTCTATTTGTCTTTCATAGGTCAGAACTGGCTTTATATAGCCTTGTATAGTCTAAATATATCTTTATTTCTAATTCAATATCTTGTAGTCACTTACAATATCTTGTAGTCACTTACAATATCTTGTAGTCACTTACAATATCTTGTAGTCACTCCTTGGACGACACAAATTTTAACGACGTTTCGGCTCAATAGGCCCTCAGCAGGAACAAACAAATAACACATATACAGATATGTAAGTAAATAAAAGTAGTCCTATATAGCTAACTAATAATGAAGCATACAAAACAAAATAATTTGGAACTAGTACGTGAAACTAAAAATAAAAATGTCTGCTCTGTAAGCTGCACCGTGGTCACAAAGGAAAGTGAACGAGTAGAGCGGGAACGCGGCTGATGTGAAAAGCATTGTAAAGGGACATCTGTCTGCCTGCCTGCCAATCTAATATAATATAATATAATATAATATAATATAATATAATATAATATAATATAATATAATATAATATAATATAATATAATATAATATAATATAATATAATATAATATAATATAATATAATATAATATAATATAATATAATATAACATAACATAACATAACATAACATAACATAACATAACATAACATAACATAACATAACATAACATAACATAACATAACCTAACCTAACCTAACATAACCTAACCTAACCTAACCTAACCTAACCTAACCTAACCTAACCTAACCTAACCTAACCTAACCTAACCTAACCTAACCTAACCTAACCCTAACCCTAACCCTAACCCTAACCCAAAAAATCCAAATCCAAATCCAAATCCAAATCTAAATCTTAATCTTAATCTTAATCTTAATCTT
Source organism: Megaustenia siamemsis (assembly GCA_032433765.1). Classification (NCBI taxonomy): domain Eukaryota; kingdom Metazoa; phylum Mollusca; class Gastropoda; order Stylommatophora; family Ariophantidae; genus Megaustenia; species Megaustenia siamemsis. Next base: position 33,862,024 of record JAVIAB010000088.1, on the reverse strand, counting down.
AATCTTAATCTTAATCTAATCTAATCTAATCTAATCTAATCTAATCTAATCTAATCTAATCCAATCTAATCTAATCTATCCTATCTTTTGTTCGCCTTAAGTATTGTCTATATCTGCAATGTCGTTTCCTTTACAAATTTTACTGTCTTCTGTAAGTCTTGCAGTGGCCCATATAGTTTTGTCTGTAGGATCTTGGTATCTATGGGCCAATGGATTTTCCTCAGTCTACTATATTCAGTTGGGAGCCGCGATAGCTCAGTGGTTAGTGAACTGGACTACAAAGGACATGGGGTAGGGTTCGATCCCAACCGACGGCTTCCGGGTTCACCCAGCCTTAAATGGGTACCGGATTTTTTTCTGGGAAAGTAAAGCAGCACGGGCGTAATACTGACCACATTACCCCAAAAATCATGTGCTGAAGGTCTGTAAAATATAGGGTCACTAACACCATATTTCCCTATACGCCACTTGGCGTGACGGGGGTACTTTACTTTTTTACTTTACTATATTCAGTACTGTCTTAAAGTATGTGTACAGCATTCTGGGGCGCCTGTCCACATGCACATGTAGTTGAGGGGCCGATCTTGAATTTTGTATACATGTGACTGTAGAGTCGATTGTGTCCTGTTCTGAAGCGTATAATGATAACTTGTTCACATCTATTCATATTATGTAAAGCATCGTGATTAGGAGCTTGTGGTTCTCGGGAATATTTTTAAAATGACGATTTTATCTATAAGATATAGCACAGGACTTAATATTTTTGCTCGTTCTCATCCCAATCTAGGGCACATGTTGGTACCGTGCGCTAATGGCAGCGACATGTATTACTGTAAACAATGTTCTGACCTGACCTTCCAGCCCAACGAGAATTGGATTACTGATAAATGCCGGTTACGGTAAGTATATTAATTTTTACACTCTACTTATATTCTATATGTATGTAACTGAATTGACTGGAATAATCGCAAAGAACAGATTACTATAATAAGATCCTTTCATCATCATTATATATTTTCTCGAGGCAAGACGCCGGACTCGAGACAGAGAGGTTGTGGGTTCAAATCCTGGCTCCACCGGTTGAGATTTTTAATTTTTATCTATGGTTTCTCTTTGCGGCAACAACCTATGGTCTCAGCGGCGAGGCCTGGCTTTAAACGTCAATTACTCATCGACGGAAAAAATATGAGTACCTCCGTAGTCGGAGTTATCTGCCCGTGTGGCGAGATACCCTGTGCACACGGCTGCCATGGAAAAACGGATTAACACGCAAAATTCAAGTCTCTAGGGACCTCGTCAGAGTTAATAGCTGGCGTAGGAAAAAAAAAAAATATATATATATATATATATAGTTTGAACTTGACTCCACTGACTCTTCGTTCTTTCCCTTCCTCCTCTCCTTATACTTTTTTCTGCTTCTTATTCCCATACTTTTTCCTCTTCTCCCTTTTGTACTCTTTTTTTTTGTCGTCTTTTTTTCATCCTTTCTTAACATTCGACTATTTCTTCACGTTCTTGCTCTTCTGTCACTCTTACAGCCCTTATTTCTCTTTCCCTCCTTTTCTCCTTTTCGGTGAACTGCCGCTTACTGTTTCCTCCTTATACGCTGACGAGTTCCCCAGCGATATTTTTTTTCTTTTTCTTTTTTATCCAGCCCTGTCTCAAGTCTGATGGTATTAAAAAAAAAACAACAACAACAAATAAATAAGAACCAAAATGAATGAGTGAAATTATTTGTTTTTGTTTGTTTTATTTTTTAGGGGAAGTTTAGCAGAAAAAAATCAAGGCTGAAATGTGTTATCATCTCTAAAAGTTGAACATGTCAGTCACTCCTGGACGCGTTCTAATTATGCAAGCTCCCGTGTAAAAACTTGAAAACGTTCCACCTCACTTTCCAAGAATTTGAAAAGAGGTTTTCCATTTATCCCGTGGAAAGAGAAGAGGAGAAGAAAGATATGTTGAAAAAAAAAAAAAAAGAATAGAAGAGAGGAGAAGGAAATTCAAAAAGATTGAAAGACTATATTTGGTATCTCAAACACACAGATACATGTGTCTTCTCGCTCAGCTAATAACTGACATCTTAGTTCCTCTAATCAATTGCTTAATATCCTATACTCAACTGTTCAACTCCCTCTACTCCATTGTTCAAGTCCCTGTACTCAACTGTTCAAGTCCCTCTACTCCATTGTTCAAAGTCCCTCTACTCCATTGTTCAAGTCCCTGTACTCAACTGTTCAAGTCCCTCTACTCCATTGTTCAAGTCCCTCTACCCCATTGTTCAAGTCCCTCTACCCCATTGTTCAAGTCCCTCTACTCCATTGTTCAAGTCCCTCTACTCCATTGTTCAAGTCCCTCTACTCCATTGTTCAAGTCCCTGTACTCAACTGTTCAAGTCCCTGTACTCAACTGTTCAAGTCCCTCTACTCCATTGTTCAAGTCCCTCTACTCCATTGTTCAAGTCCCTCTACTCCATTGTTCAAGTCCCTCTACTCCATTGTTCAAGTCCCTGTACTCAACTGTTCAACTCCCTCTACTCCATTGTTCAAGTCCCTCTACTCCATTGTTCAAGTCCCTGTACTCAACTGTTCAACTCCCTCTACTCCATTGTTCAAGTCCCTCTACTCCATTGTTCAAGTCCCTCTACTCCATTGTTCAAGTCCCTGTACTCAACTGTTCAAGTCCCTCTACTCCATTGTTCAAGTCCCTCTACTCCATTGTTCAAGTCCCTCTACTCCATTGTTCAAGTCCCTGTACTCAACTGTTCAAGTCCCTCTACTCCATTGTTCAAGTCCCTCTACTCCATTGTTCAAGTCCCTCTACTCCATTGTTCAAGTCCCTCTACTCCATTGTTCAAGTCCCTCTACTCTATTGTTCAAGTCCCTCTGGTTAACACTCTCCAGTCAACATAGTTGACATGAAAATGTCTCGCGGACTTTGGTTAGCAGTGAAGACTTTTACTTTGGAATGTGAGGGCGGTCTAATACTTCACTGCTCCTCACGTGGTATTATATTTTATTGGGTATCTTGAGATTTAATACATCACTGCTCCTCACGTGGTATTATATTTTATTGATTATCTTGAGATTTAATACATCACTGCTCCTCACGTGGTATTATATTTTATTGGATATCTTGAGATTTAATACATCACTGCTCCTTACGTGGTATTATATTTTATTGGATATCTTGAGATTTAATACATCACTGCTCCTCACGTGGTATTATATTTTATTGGATATCTTGAGATTTAATACATCACTGCTCCTCACGTGGTATTATATTTTATTGGGTATCTTGAGATTTAATACATCACTGCTCCTCGTGTGGTATTATATTTTATTGGGTATCTTGAGATTTAATACATCCACTGCTCCTCACGTGGTATTATATTTTATTGGGTATCTTGAGATTTAATGCATCACTGCTCCTCGTGTGGTATTATATTTTATTGGGTATCTTGAGATTTAATACATCACTGCTCCTCACGTGGTATTATATTTTATTGGGTATCTTGAGATTTAATACATCACAGCTCCTCGTGTGGTATTATATTACACAGGATATCTTTTTAATCTCCTATGTTGCATATGACGACATGTTACTGTTAACAGTGTCATGAGCTAACCTTTCAACCCTAGTGTTAACTTACAACACCAGTAGGAGCAACGGAACGTTTCATTCTTCGCCTTGCACATTGAAAGGGCGTTCGTGCGTTGTATTGTAAAGTTAAGTAAATGTGTCTATTTGCACTTTTCGACCCGACACATCCACTTTCATCACTGCTAACTTTTAGAACTAGATTTGTTTACTTTCCTCGATCCTTACTCCCTTAGCCAGGTTAAGTTAACTGTCTCCATGATCACAACGTTGAAGTGAAGTAGGTCTTAGTTTTCTAATGTCAACAGTCAGCTATAAGTCGCTTGTAATGTCACTTGTAAAGTACATTTATCTTATCTCTTTCAGTACGGAAGGTCTATATCAATTTAGCCGTATAGATTTCAGAGACAATTTTGTTCATGTTTTTAAATATTATTCTACATATTTATATTTATCTAACACCTAACATATTATATATGAACGTTTAGATAATTAACCAGGAAAAAGCATTTGACCGAGCAAACAGAGAACAGCTGTGGGAGATACTAACAACATATGGAGTAAGCCAACATCTAACCAACCTAGTTAAAAGTCTCTACATCAACAGCAGCTGCAATGTCAGAACAGTAGCAGGCTACACAGACAACTTCGAAGTTAGATCAGGTGTAAGACAGGGGTGCGTAGTACCCCCCCCCCTTTTTTTTTCTACTGTTTATTACATTCATGGACTATATATGCATCAGATATGCATCATAGTTAGCATCAGATACAGAGGAGATCAACGAGCTTTTATTTACAGATGATCAGTCACTAATACATGAAAAAATAGAAGACCTACAAGAAGACTTAAATAGACTCAACAGCACAGACACAAAAATAGAACATGAAAATTAACATCAACAAAACCGATGTCATGAATATCACAAAAGAGAAACAGGGCATCAACATAACTATAGACGGCAGACAACAGAAACAAGTAGAGAAAATTAAATACCTAGGAAGTCTAGTGACAAACGACAATTCACAAACACAGAAAAAGACTACAGGTGCAATGAAGCTTGTCAAATCATTGGACAGTTGTCATGACTATTGTCCAACAAGGACATAACTCTAGTAGCAAAACGGGCACTCTACAACACAATCTTCATCCCAACGTTATGCTACCAATGCCAGCCAGCACTGGATCCTGAATGCAAGAACAACAAGAAAAATAACCTCTGCTGAGATGAAGTCTGTTAGATTAATGACAGGAAACAGTCTGAGAGATAAGATCAGAAATGAAGAACTGAGAAAAAAAGCTAAGAATAATCCCCGCCATAGAATATATAAAGAAATAACAGATAAAATGGTTTGGCCACTTGACGAGGCAGAAAAATCAAAACACAACACAATGAGCCTTCAATGAACGTTGTAAGAACACCAGACCCAAGGGCCGACCGCGAAAAAAGATGGATTGACGCAATATTAGAAACACTAGGAAACATAAAAGCAACAGATGCCAACAGAAGCCCGAAAGACCGCAAATTATATATCTCACCTTGACTCCGAAAGGCAAATGAGGAAGGAAAGAAGAAGAATGTTGGCAATAGGTAACGGGAAACTTCTTATACAGTGCTTATACAGTGCTTATACAGTGCTTCGTAGAATGAGACAATCTGATCATGCCTTTTATATTGGCAAGATTATCAGAGTTCGTTTATTCGATGTTATTTAAATTATGTTGTAACTAAGTCAGTTCCAATAAATTGTTTTAAAATGAGTGATATAATAGTAATATGTTGAATAGAAAGTAGAAATACTTTTTCATTTAAAATTTAAATTGATGAATAAGATTGATTGCACGAAAAGCATGTCTTTTGGAAGATGCCAGATTTGAGAGCTTCGCAGGAATCTAGAGAAGACTTGTCAACCATCTAACACAACATCGGTGTCGTTAGTCGCTGCACAATGAGGAATATACTTTGGAGGAGATCTAAGCACCTATGGGTTTGCTCAATGTACAATGAAAATGACTTATCGTCTAAAATAAACTAAACTAAACTAAACTCCACATAGGGTCATTATGCATGGATCTCCCTCACTTTCCTATCTCATTTCCCCTTCCTTTACCATCTCAAACTCTCAATTCGCCAGAAGCATCAGTTTATGGAAATGTTTATTTTCTTGACTGTCACTCTCAGAAACAAGAATTTAGAGATTACTTTAACCGTGGAGGAATGTGGGCGTCATTGAAAGTGGCATTACATCTCGTAGTTGAACAAGTTTCTGGAGTCGTTTGACATCAGGACAGCCGGCGTTGTTAATATTCCCACTAGAGTTGTTGCAGTTATTAAACGAAATTATATTTACGCTTGCACGTAAGACACCCCGGAATACATTTTATCTTAAAATTGACAGTTGTCTCAGACCAGGCTCATTATTAACTCCTGGAGTATTTGCCCTTGAGTTTGCTGAAGTTCTTCTCCGTTTCTTTCCCTTTGACACTGTTTTATCATCCAGAGTTTTCTGCCCTTTAGGAAATTCCAACCTCCCCCGAGGGCTTTCCTGTTTGTTTACCGTTGCCAAGAAACACTTGGCGCGTGCAGTCTGGGAAGATACCGCTGTGAAATATTCGTGTTATGTGTATTTATGTGCGTGTATGTGTGTGTTGTGATGTCCCCTCCCTCCACCACACACACTCATTGCATTGTCACGCGTCGACGTGTGCGGATTGTAAAATGTAAATAAGACCCTGACTCTACATTTGATTTTAAAATCGGTTCCTTGAAGCAGCCAGGGGTAAAGGTAGAAGATCATCACTGCGGAAATGCGACGCTTGGGAAGAATACCGAATGTGACAAGAAAAGATAGAATCAGAAATAGCAATATTCGGTATAAAGTTCCTGGTTACACTAGCGGGGGGAAAAAAGTAAAGTAACCCCCGTCACGCCAAGTGGCGTATATGGTGTTAGTGACCACACATTTTACAGACCTTCATCGCGTGATTTTTGGGGTAATGTGGTCGGTATTACTTTATTATTTATTATATATTTATTATATATTTATTATATTTATTTTATTATTTAATATATTATTATATTTATTACTTTACTTTTGCCCGTGCCGCTTTACTTTCCCAGAAAAAAAATTCCGGTACCCATTTAAGACTGGATGAACCGGAAGCCGTCGGTTGGGATCGAACCCTACCTCTTGTCCTATGTAGTCCAGTTCAATAACCACTGAGCTATCGCGGCTCCCTTGCACTAGTGAAACTTTCAACAACAAAAAAGAGAAAGTGAGTTCCCTGCGTTCTATCACAATATGGTGGCAGTGCTCTTATTTTTTCAGTGACTAACGGCGCTTTAAAAATAAATATTAATTTATGTTTCAGCATCACGCCAGGTCGCCCTGCTTCATCCTTCCCCCCCCCCCCAAAGTGGGGATAGAATACAAATTCTGGTAACTTCTTCTTTTTCGACGCTCAAGTCGTTTCATCTTGCGAACTTGACTCTTTGTTATGTTTCAAGATGGGGTGATGGGAATAACGTCAAGATGAGGTGATGGGAATAACGTCAATATGAGGTGATGGGAATAACGTCAAGATGAACTGTGGCATGATCAGCAGTACTCGTATACAGCGTGTGTATGCTGATCTTTTCGGTATTACGATCTAGAAGTCGGTGGATTAAGGAAATAGAGGGCATTACGATTTAGAAGTCGGTGGATTAAGGAAACAAAGGGCATTACTATTTAGAAGTCGGTGGATTAAGGAAATAGAGGGCATTACTATTTATAAGTCGGTGGATTAAGGAAATAGAGGGCATTACTATTTAGAAGTCGGTGGATTAAGGAAATAGAGGGCATTACGATTTAGAAGTCGGTTTATTAAGGAAACAGAGGGCATTACGATTTAGAAGTCGGTGGATTAAGGAAATAGAGGGCATTACGATTTAGAAGTTGGTGGATTAAGAAAGTAGAGGACATTACGATTTAGAAGACGGTTGAAAAGAGAGCATTACGATTTAGAAGACTGTGGATTAGATGGCTTTACGATTCACGCCAGAAGACAACACGCGAAGAGCATTGACTTGACCCTGGAATAAAACACAGACGGATGGGAGATAATTAGGTTCTACACATTAAATCATTAATGTCAGATTAGCCTACTCACAAAGAAGATCTGCTCACTTTCCTTGACCAGAGATCGACATAACAGTTAGACACAGGCCTACACGCTTTGTGACGATCTTGCAGACCAACAACGGAGTTTCTCTATCTGGCTTTGTTTATGGTCATACTTCGCAGAGTACCCCGAGTCTGGGTGCACACTTTTAATTTCGTGTTTCCGTTTGTTTTCCGCCAGCTTTTTGTTGAACTACTTTCACTGCACCTTTCCTCTGGGACCCATTGCTTTGCAGTTTTTATCATATGTGAGCACACAACATGTCGACACATCCAGCAACATAGTGACAACAAATATGTTGTGTTTTTTTTCTATTTTAGCAAAACCACTTGAGAGTTCTTAGTTGCTATGTCTGATTTTCCGTAATATTCAGAGAGTTTTCTTCATGCGGTTTCTATGAAATGATGACAGTTTTTATGTTTTCCTATCTGTTGTTTTTTCAGTATTCTAGTCTTCATGTACCATACAGCTTAAGAGAATGGCTTGGCAGAAGGTCAACAACAGAAATGATAAATAATGGTCGAGATCGAAAGTTGTGGAGAGACATGATCACCTACGCCAGCAGGCCCGGTACTTGATGATGATGATAAGTCTTCATGTGTATAAATAGACTGACCAGGTTAACCACTTAGAGGTTGATGCTGAAGTTGTCTGATTATATCACCGTCCCCTGTTCTTAGAAACCGTCCCCTGTTCTTAGAAACCGTCCCCTGTTCTTAGAAACCGTCCCCTGTTCTTAGAAACCTTCTGTAGAAACCTAAGCCTAAAGACTTGATGACACTTTTAACACTTTCTTTTCTGTGTCCTCATCATCAAGTGCCGTGCCTGCTGACATAGGTGATTATGTCTTTCCACAACTTTCTACTATCTCTGCACCTGAAATTGGAAAACACCATTAAAAAGGGGTAGTTACAGTATTGGTCTCTCTCTAACCGTGCAATTGATAAAATGAAATAAATATCCGCATCATCATCATCATGTGCCATACCGGTTGGCGTAGACGATCGTGTGCTTCCACAATCTTCTATCTACAGTGCATCGTATCAGTTCTGTTGTTGACTGTTTTCCATGCCATGACACCAAGCTATCAAGTATTCTGAGTAAATATTCTAGTAGCGCTTAGAAATGAGCCCGCTGCATACGGCAGAAAAGAGATTCAGTTTTAAATATGCATGTATAAATGCATGGTCCCTTCTGAGCACTGTGTTAGTCGTACCACGGATTATATGTTTAGTAGCTCTGCCAGATTAAAAAAAAACGAACGTTGTTTTCGGACTATCCCACTATATTCTTTTTTGTGTTTCGTTTTGCGTATCCGGAATATCTCTCTATATGTCTGTTTTTTTTTTTATCAGACTGCTTTTATGTCTGTCTGTTTTTCTGCCTCTACGTTTGTTCATCTTCGTGTATTTTTCAATATAACTGTGTTGCTGGATTTTTGTCCGTCTTTGTTTATTTCTGTCTACCTGTCTTGCTACGTAATTATCTAGACTGCAATCTATTCCTCCATCCAAATACTCATTTCTCTGTCTCTCTGGCTGTCTAGATACCTGCCTTAATATATAGGTTTTCTTCCACTTTAACAACAAAAATCTTACTATGTTCAGTCATTTTAATGAATTCATTATGGTCCATTTGTTATGCTTAATTACCTATGGTCTACATATTGCTGCATATTGCTTCATCTACCCGGTCTACATATTGCTTCATCTACCCGGTCTACATATTGCTGCATATTGCTTCATCTACCCGGTCTACATATTGCTTCATCTACCCGGTCTACATATTGCTGCATATTGCTTCATCTACCCGGTCTACATATTGCTACATATTGCTTCATCTACCCGGTCTACATATTGCTACATATTGCTTCATCTACCCGGTCTACATATTGCTACATATTGCTTCATCTACCCGGTCTACATATTGTTACATATTGCTTCATCTGCCCGGTCTACATATTGCTTCATCTACCCGGTCTACATATTGCTACATATTGCTTCATCTACCCGGTCTACATATTGCTACATATTGCTTCATCTACCCGGTCTACATATTGCTACTTATTGCTTCATCTACCCGGTCTACATATTGCTACTTATTGCTTCATCTACCCGGTCTACATATTGTTACTTATTGCTTCATCTACCCGGTCTACATATTGCTACATATTGCTTCATCTACCCGGTCTACATATTGCTACATATTGCTTCATCTACCCGGTCTACATATTGCTACATATTGCTTCATCTACCCGGTCTACATATTGCTACTTATTGCTTCATCTACCCGGTCTACATATTGCTACTTATTGCTTCATCTACCCGGTCTACATATTGTTACATATTGCTTCATCTACCCGGTCTACATATTGTTACATATTGCTTCATCTACCCGGTCTACATATTGTTACTTATTGCTTCATCTACCCGGTCTACATATTGATACTTATTGCTTCATCTACCCGGTCTACATATTGCTTCATCTACCCGGTCTACATATTGTTACTTATTGCTTCATCTACCCGGTCTACATATTGCTACTTATTGCTTCATCTACCCGGTCTACATATTGCTACTTATTGCTTCATCTACCCGGTCTACATATTGCTACTTATTGCTTCATCTACCCGGTCTACATATTGCTACATATTGCTTCATCTACCCGGTCTACATATTGCTACATATTGCTTCATCTACCCGGTCTACATATTGCTACATATTGCTTCATCTACCCGGTCTACATATTGCTACATATTGCTTCATCTACCCGGTCTACATATTGTTACATATTGCTTCATCTGCCCGGTCTACATATTGCTTCATCTACCCGGTCTACATATTGCTACATATTGCTTCATCTACCCGGTCTACATATTGCTACATATTGCTTCATCTACCCGGTCTACATATTGCTACTTATTGCTTCATCTACCCGGTCTACATATTGCTACTTATTGCTTCATCTACCCGGTCTACATATTGTTACTTATTGCTTCATCTACCCGGTCTACATATTGCTACATATTGCTTCATCTACCCGGTCTACATATTGCTACATATTGCTTCATCTACCCGGTCTACATATTGCTACATATTGCTTCATCTACCCGGTCTACATATTGCTACTTATTGCTTCATCTACCCGGTCTACATATTGCTACTTATTGCTTCATCTACCCGGTCTACATATTGTTACATATTGCTTCATCTACCCGGTCTACATATTGTTACATATTGCTTCATCTACCCGGTCTACATATTGTTACTTATTGCTTCATCTACCCGGTCTACATATTGATACTTATTGCTTCATCTACCCGGTCTACATATTGCTTCATCTACCCGGTCTACATATTGTTACTTATTGCTTCATCTACCCGGTCTACATATTGCTACTTATTGCTTCATCTACCCGGTCTACATATTGCTACTTATTGCTTCATCTACCCGGTCTACATATTGCTACTTATTGCTTCATCTACCCGGTCTACATATTGCTACATATTGCTTCATCTACCCGGTCTACATATTGCTACATATTGCTTCATCTACCCGGTCTACATATTGCTACTTATTGCTTCATCTACCCGGTCTACATATTGCTACTTATTGCTTCATCTACCCAGACGTAATTCGCTTCTTTTACTTCTCGTCCTCACTCATCTTCCTCGGCATATCTCTCTCTCTCTCTCTCTCTCTCTCTCTCTCTCTCTCTCTCTCTCTCTCTCTCTCTCTCTCTCTCTCTCTCTCTCTTACTCTGCCACTTTGTGTGTGAATTTTCTTTTCTTACTCTTAATCTTATTCTTTCATATTTACGAATATTGTCCTCTAATTGGTATTCATATACTTACTGTCCGTTAGTTATTGCTTTTCTCCATGTCTATGTGTATGCATGTCTTTTAGTTTACCGATTTACTTATCTCTATCACGGTCACACTGTGCATTTTTAAATATTCTATCTGTATCGCCTTCCTCATTCTCTCTCTCTCCTTCTCTCTCTCTCTCTCTCTCTCTCTCTCTCTATATATATATATATATATATATATATATTCATTATCGTCACTAGGTTCCAAACACACTTAATTCCCCCAACTCCTTAATTTATTTGGGAACCGCGATAGCTCAGTGGTTAGTGAACTGGACTACAAAGGACAAGAGGTTGGGTTAGATCCTGATCGACGGAATTCAGGTTCACCCAGACTTCAATGGGTACTGGATTTTTGTTCTGGAAAAGTAAAGCGGCATGGGCGTAATAACGACCACATTACCCAAAAAATCATGTACTGAAGGTCTGTAGAAATTATGGTCACTAACACCATATTCCCTATACGCCACTTGGCGTGACGGGGCTCTTTACTTTTTTTTACTTTAACTTAATTTAATTCAACAATTACTCCGAATAAGGGAAGTCTTATTTTCCCTTATTCACTAGTATCACTTCTCAGTCCAGCACAGTTCCTTGCTTTCATTTATTTCCTATTCTCTACTTCTCTTTCTTTATTCCTCATTGAAGCATAAATCATCATCACATGCTCTTCAATTATCTGATTCTGGTTATGGGACTGGTTGGCCTCGAGGCAAGAAGCTCGAGGCAGAGAAGTTGTGGGTTCAAATCCTGGCTGCACTAGTTTGGGATTTTTATTTATGTTTTTTCTCTGCGGCAACCACTCCTGGTCACAGCAACGAGACCCGGCTTTAAATGTCAATTACTCATGGACGGAAAAAAATATGAGTACCTCCGAAGACGGAGCTATCTATCTGCCTGTGCGGCGAAGGACCCCAGTGTAAACGGCTGCCAGGGAAGAACGGATTAACACGCAAAATTCAGTTCCTAGTCTCTAGGGACTTCGTTATAAGTCAAAGCTGGCGAACGAAAAAAATAATATTAACAATATTTTCTCTGTCATTTACTGTCTATTATAGTTCTCTTCGAGTGTCTTAGAAAAATCCTTCCTATCCCAGAACTTGTTACTGGTCGTGAGATCTTTTTGGGATATGTATCCTTTCAACGTTCTCCCTTTAACATCAGGACCTGAACTAGCATCCTTCCTTTCTCACAGCTGGTTCCTCATTTCTTGTTTGTGCTTTACAGTTGGGCTTTATTTTTTTTTTAAAGTTGAGTAGCTGGTTTTACGTTGTTCTCTTTCTGCTGCTGTTTCTCTGCATCGTCGCCCTTGAAGGGACAAAAAATAAGATGAAAAGAACAAATAAGATAAGAACGAAAAGGATGAATAGAACAAAAAGGATGATATAAGCAAAAAGAATGAAAAGAACAAAAGGATGGTTGAAACAAAAAAAAAATATGAAAAGAACAAACAGGATGATAAGATTAAAAAAAACTATGAAAAGAACAAACATGATGCCAGAAAAAAAACGGACGAAAAGAACAAAAAAGAGGGAAAAACAAAAGGATGACAGAAACAAAAAACGATGAAAAGAGCAAACAGGATGATAAAATTTAAAAAAAGTATGAAAAGAACAAACATGATGACAGAAACAAAACGGATGAAAAGAACAAAAAAGAGGGAAAAACAAAAGGATGATAGAAACAAAAAAACGATGAAAAAAGCAAACAGAATGATAAAATAAAAAAAAGTATGAAAAGAACAAACATGATGACAGAAACAAAAAAGGATGAAAAGAACAAAAAAGAGGGAAAAGGATGAAAAGAACAAAATAGAATGTAAAGAACAAACAGGATGAAAAGAACAAAAAGGATAAAAGAGAGAAAAAAAAGGAAAATATTGTTCAGGCTACAGCTTTATATAGGTGAGGAACAAAGCAAAATCAAATCGACTGGCGTAAAGCTGGGAGTCATGCCACTTTTTAATTTGTTTTCTTTTCATCTTTAACACCAGCTTTACAGTAGATTCATATTTATGTCTTTACCCCTGAAGAAAAACAAATAGACGACAGGAACGCTGTGTTGTGATTTACAGCAAGTTGTTAAATCTATCTACCTCTTTTTGACCCAGAACATCCGACTTCAGCGCAGCATTTTGAGATACCAGATTACTTTCTCTATTCGCTCGGCCACATTGGCTCATCTCGGGGACGTGGGGTGTGATCTTTATCACTTTTTGTTCGCTGGTCGTGACAAAAGTAAGCCGGTTATGTGTTGATAACCCTTTCAACACTGTCACAACGCTATTAAGTTTCTTCGACGTATCTACACGTTCAACATTATTCCTGCCTGGACTGAGACCAGCATAGTCGAATTTTTGCATCTATCTTAATCTCTCTCTCTCTCTCTCTCTCTATCTCTCTCTCTCTCTCTCTCTCTCCCCCTCTCCGACCTCCCTTCTCACCATTTGAGCCAAAGTAAAGTAAATCTCCCATTTCCCACTTCCACCAATCCCATCCACTCGTTTTACAATGAAATCAAACCCTATATTTGGTCTACACACAAACATATTCGCGAAACCAAACAGGGACGTCCAGATATACGAGACGAGTTGGCGCGCAAACTGTTAGTGGGAATTAAATTAATGAAAACTGTAGAACTCGGCAAGTTCTGCACCGTCAGTTTAGTGGTAAAGTGCTGGGATGGTTGGTTTTATTTGTTTAATGGAGAAGATGGAAGGAGAGGCAGAGAGGGAGAGAGAGAGAGAGAGTTAGTGGTTGGTCAAAGAAAAAGAGACTGAAAGAGAAAATGAGAAAGGTATGATAAAGTGGGGTATGAGAACATGATGATGGAGAATGAGAGAGAGATGGAGAGAGAAACAGAAAGAAGGAAGCGAGGAAGGAAGGAAGGAAGGAAGGGAGGGAGGGAAGGTGAGAAAGGTATGATATAGTGGGGTATGAGAACATGATGATGGAGAGAGGTGGAGAGAGAAACAGAAGGAAGGAAGGAAGGAAGGAAGAAAGGGAGGAAGGAAGGGAGGGGAAGGATGAGATGGCGAGACGAATGGAAGAAGAGGAAATTAAAGAATGGAAGATTGAAAGAAGGAATCGAGGCAGGAAGTTATCGAAGTTTGCAGATAGAAAGAAAGAAACTGTTAAGGAGAGAAGGAGAGAGAGAAAGTCTTTTGAGAAAAGAAACACAGACAAACGATTAGATGTTGTGCGGAATAGAAAGAAAAAACTTGTAAGAAACGCAAGAGAGTGAGAGGGAGGGAGAAATGGATGGAGGAAGATAATTAAAAGAAAGTAGATAGACTGACATGGAGAGAGTGACGGACGGAAAGAAAGAAAGAAATTGTCCAGTTAGTAGTGAAGCCAAATAAAGAAATTGTTTAATTAAATAAGCGAGAAACATGGAGGGGAAGGGATGGAGGAAGAGAGAGAGAGAGAGAGAGAGAGAGAGAGAGAGAGAGAGAGAGAGAGAAACTTGTAGAATGAAGAGAGGTAAACAATCTGTGAGCATAGCAAGTGAGAAGTCAAAACAGAAGATACGGGTCCTAATATTGTAGGGTAGGATACATGTTGGGATGGGTGGGTGGATGGATGGGTGGGTGGATGGGAGGATGGATGGGTGGATGGATGGATGGGTGGGTGGGTGGAAAAGGGACATAATCCATTAAAATATGTTTTAATATATGTCTTATTTCTTCGTTTATTTGCCTATTTATATCCACTCTCCCTGACTTTCTGACTTCCACATAGTTTCCGAAATCCATTCCTGACATATTTCACCATTGACCTCCAACAATGTCCTCCAATGAACTATGTCAATTATTTTTTGTTATGAAAGCTGTGTTCACTTGACTGTGCCAGTGGTTACACAGTCAACTTAATATATATCTACATATATATATATATATATATATATATAGTATATATATAATCTATATTAATCTACTATATATATATATAATATCTATATTAATTTACTATATATATAATTTCTATATTAATCTACTATATATATATATATATATATATATATATATATATATATATATATATATATATAATATCTTTATTAATCTACTATATATATAATATCTATATGAATCTACTATATATATATATAATATCTATATTAATCTACTATATATATATGTAATATCTATATTAATCTACTATATATATATATATATAATATCTATATTAATCTACTATATATATATAATATCTATATTAATCTACTTAATACATTATACTAATATATATATACACTGTATATATATTTACTATTACACCAAGGCATTTGACAAAGTAAAGCACCAAGAAATAATCAAAATTTAGAAAGCATAAACGTAGACAGCAAAGATCTAAGAATAATAAAGAACATGTTCTGGCAACAAACATCGGCCATAAGAACTGGAAACCAATTGGGAATGTTTCAATAAATAAAACAGGGTGTTAAACAAAGTTGTGTGCTGTCACCAGATTTTTTAAATATTTATAGTGAGATTATTTTAAGATCCATAAGGGGCATGCCTAGTATCTTCCTCAATTTTTGGAAAGCTGCTTTTGCCTGAGCCATTCTGCATCTCACCTCTCTTGTACATCTTCCGTCTGAGGCTAACAAAGTTGCCAAATATTTAAATTCATTTATCTCTTTCAATATTGTTCCATTTGTCTTTATTTTGCACTGAGGTGATGTCTTTTTCTTTGTTGTTACCATTACCTCTGTCTTTTTGCTGTTAAGGCTGAGTCCTTTATTTTTGCTTTCTTTCACTATAATGTCCAACATTTCCTGTAACTCATTTTCACTCTTAGCGATTAAGACTGTATCATCAGCATACCTTAGATTATTTATATTATGACCTCCAATTGTTATTCCAGGCATGCCCCTTATGGATCTTAAAATATTCTCACTATACATATTAAATAAATCTGGTGACAGCACACAACCTTGCCTAACACCCTGTTTTATTTATTGAAACATTGCGAATTGATTTCCAATTCTTATGGCCTCAGTTTGTTGCCGGTACATGTTTTTTTTATTATTCTTTGATCTTTGCTGTCTACGTTTATGCTTTCTAAAATTGTGATTATTTCTCGGTGCTTTACTTTGTCAAATGCTTTAGTATAATCTATGAAACATTAGGTATCGATCTGTTATTTAATATTTTGTTATATTGAACATATACATAAGACTACTAGAAACTTTTATATCTCTGACCGTTTGTAGATCAATAGGACAAAGGTCACATAGAAAGCTGGTAAAGTTTTACAGCCAGATTGATTGAGCATTCATTTTTTTTTTTATATTAGCTGAATGCGGGCTTTATCCAATACACAAGTCAGCATTGCTCAAAGATGGTGTTTGTATTCAAGCTGCGGGTGTGTGGCGCTAGTTATGACGAGAATAAGTTCCATTTAAGAGAGTGATCGATGAATCTTCAAGAAGTTTTCGGGGACTACTTTAATGGATCGCACTATTTCAGCTACCGCGCCACGACTACGATTACTTCCGCGGTGATGTATTAACGTAAATGCTCTAGACACGCCAATAAAAACGTAACCGATCTTAAGTTATATTCCATTTAGTTGAAGATATCAACATTCCTCCCAAATTCACGTAATTTTTCTCATCAACTAGACTTTTATTCTTTCTTTCTTCTTTTCATTTTTTACGCGCTTCATCAAAAAGATTTGTAAAAATCGTTTTAAACTATTTATTTCAGGTTAAAAATGGAGTGTTATTCCTCCTTCTGTGTGTGTCACGACAACATTGTAATATTTCTCTCAATGAATACACAAATATCTGATAATAAAACTACTTTGAAAAAAAAAATATGCGACTACATGTTTAATATAGCAAATGTGGTCTAGTGAAATATTGAAAGCAAATACTAAGGATGAAATGCTCGTGCCTAGTCAAAAAGAAAGCAAAAACCTATTAGATATATCAATTATATTAACACAACGGAATGCAACGGTCAAAAATAGTTGATAACTACATAATCAATATTAATTTCACTTATACTTGAACTTGTTCAATATATTTAAAAAAGTAACAAGGAAAGAGCCCCGTTACGCCAAGTGGCGTATTGGGAATATGGTGTTAGTGACCATAATTTTTACAGACCTTCGGCACATGATTTTTGGGTAATGTGGTCGGTATATATGCCCGTGCCGCTTTACTTTCTCAGAAAAAAATCCAGTACCCATTTAAGGCTGGGTGAACCCGAAAACCGTCGGTTGGGATCAAACCCGACCTCTTGTCCTTTGTAGTCCAGTTCACAAACCACTGAGCTATCGCGGCTCCCTTGTTCAATATATATATACATATAGTTGACTATTAATTTTGCTGTGCCCCTAGGGATTGCTATTTTATTTCTTTTCTTTCGCCGCGTGATATTCATTTTTGAGAATCTGTCTGCTTCCTGCTTGAGTTAGAGATTTAGATAGTGTGTGCTTCCAAAGATTGCGTGCGGTATGCAGCTTAGTCTGCCAAGGCTGCAGGGCTTATATTCAGATTCTTCATGTCTATAAATTGGAGTTTTGGGCCCCACTAATTCTTTTGCTATCTGCTTGTTTTTTCATGAAGTATATCTCTTTTGGTATACGACTATCTTTCATACTTTTATTGCTATTATATGCACATGTGTGAGTCTGTATGTATGTATGTATGTATATAGATATATATATAATAATAATAATTAATGTGCTATCATCAACATATTTTTATTTTGAACATTTCCAAATTCGAGGTTATCGAAGTATCTTCTTCTTTCTCGTCAACGTTTAAATCTGTTGATCATGCAAACTTGACTCTTTGTCCTGTTTGATGACGGAAGTGTAAGGACAGCATCATAAAATCAAATGAGCTGGTCACATCACCAGTACCCATGTATGCATGTATCCTAATCTTTCCCCTAAACCTGCGTCGTGTCTGACACACTCCGTCCGTCTCCTGCAGGCTGGACTAAACCCAAAAAATACAAATCTTTTTATTTCCTTCCCTATTTCCATGTAAACCTCTATGGTAGATATGTGCGGTCTTTTGCCTATCGGATAATATCAGCTTTTTTTTGTTTCCTTGTGTTTCTCATATTCTATTATCATCGTGTATCATACCGGTTGGCGTAATCGCAGATGTTCTTCCATAATTTTGTATCCACAGTGCATGGTACCAATTGTGTTGTTCAATGTTTACCATGCCACGATACCACACTATCTAATAGCTTTTCACTTGGTCGTCCGCTATCTCTCTTTCCCTGAAGTTTGCCAATTGTATCCAAGCATTCCAGCTTTCTTCTTTTCATGATGTTCCCGAAAAATGTCCAATGTTTCTTTCGGATGTTTTTTAGGAGCTCATTTTTTTTTTGTGTTCGTCTTTTTGAGAATTTCCTCGTTAGTCTTTTTAGCTGCCCAGGGAACTCTCAACATTCTTCTGAGAAAATCTGTCTCTGTGTTATCTAGTCGTTTTTGTTTGTCTACAGTCTATTATTTACCTCTATAGGTTAGAATTGGTTCTATTTAGCATATTTAGTACTGATGAACTCTCTTTCTCACTTCTATTGCACAATATTATTTTCATTCAGATAAGACATATTCCATCAGTCCATCGTTTTCGAAGTTCTCATATCGTCAGTTGAAGGTTCGTTGTGTCATATTTTGATCTCTCTTATCATGTGACCAAACCATTGTATCTGGTGTATTTATTTTTGTTTTTTTTCACTCGCTTGTTGCAAAAAAAGCGTGTTGCTGTATCGAAATAAATACCTCACATAATCTCTGCTCTAATAGGGCGACCTGGCGTATCACTGACAGCAGTTATAAATGTCCTGATTTCCAGTGTAAAATATTGACAATAACATCCTCTTTTCCAAAAGCAACAAGCGTGACCAATACCCACTCCAGCCCTCTATTTCTAGAAGTCATCTTTTCGACTTAACTGCATTGATTTTATTGATTTTAGACATCGGCGGTACGTGTGCGCGCGTCTTCATAATCACAGCTGTATATCAATGTTATTTTAGTGTGTTTTTTTTACACATGTTATCTATAAAAGTTATATTATCGTCTTAGAAGTTATAGATTACATTTTAATAACACTTATAATGAATAATTTAGTTTTTTTTTTCATCAAAATTTGTCAAATTAGCCAGCCTTTGAAACTATTCTTCCCGTATAAACTAAAATATGATTAACAGAAAATATGCTTGAAGACACACATCTTTTTGCACAATACAAAAAAAAATCTTATTTTTTCACCGACCTTTAAAATTGTGTAACATTACTCTCTCTCTCTCTCGCTCTCTCTCTCTCTCTCTCTCTCTCTCTCTCTCTCTCTCTCTCTCTGCGATCAGGACTCAATCAGAGTAGAACTCCAGACCCTCGCACGAAGACAGCTGTCATTTTAAGCCTGTTAGATCCACTCCGCTTGAATACCTGTTAAAACGTTGCACTGTGTTCTGGCCAGTGGCCCAGTGCATCCGATTTCAGCCAGCATTTTTTTCAGGTTTGCTTTCCTTAGCCTTTGATTGTCCCCAATCTTCCTGCAAGGCAGCAGATGATCTTTTCTGTAGGGGGATTCTGCCCTTAGATGGTCGGCCTTCCCAGGTTTACGAGCACCATCTGCCCGAGTCACTAGAGGTGCCTAACACAGACATGCGACTTGTAATATGAGGAAACTGCAATAAGGAACACTTTTTCATGCACAGCCTCCAACTGTTCCCGCCGCCTATCCCATATACAGGTAAGTCACGTCCTCTTGAAAATGATGATCGTCGTAGCACTTGATGATATTAGGCCATCGTTGATGACTCCAATTCCGAACATATAGACATACAGTCAGTCGTCAAATTATCCCCGTCGCACATCAAACAGCAGACCGTAAGATTTGCGCACGGCCGGTTTAGGGAACCATTACGATGACGTAGCACACAACAATGTCGCCGAACACATAATCTCGCTTCCTTTAGATTTCTGTCTGATTACTCTAGTGTAAGCAGCCTACGACGAACAAAACACGAAGCAAATTCTCCAAAGAGACAAAACTGCGGCTGACGAAGTAGTTTACATTAATGAGTAACATGGAAATAACTTGCGTCAAAGAATTCCAACAACGGTCATGAACAGCACCAATGTGACGTAAAGCGCAGATCAAGTCTAGACGGTGGAAGGTCTCACTTACAACACTTTATTTGTCAAAAACGGGCTGTTGTCGGCCTACGACCTCGCTTTAGCGATACATATATATCAAGCATATCATCATTTTGACTTTAACGCAGAAAAGTGCAACGAAGATCCGAAATTAATCAGACCCCGGGTGCATTTTCTGCAGCGATCGAGAGGACGTGGACTAGATCCGCCATCTTGGAGACGGAACATCCGTATAACATTTAAGTACAAAGGTAGTCTGAATTTTGCACAAATCGTTTTTTGTTATATAATTTTAATAAAATATCAAACCATGTGCTCTAAACATTAGATATTACTGTAAATGATGTTACTTTTCTAACAAAACTCTCAGTGGATTGCATCTTACAAGTTACGGTTTAGTAAGCGCGAAATGATGCTAAGATTGTGAGGAGAGCACGTGAGATTTGACTTTTTATAGGGTGAGTTGATTACAACAAATGTGGGTATTGTAAAATCCTAAAAATTAGGACAAGCAAGAAAATAATATTTTATATAACGTCAGAGAAGCAAAATCTTTCCTAAATGCATGACAGTAGGGGAAAAAATCAGACTGAAGGTCGGTGAAGACATAAGATTTCATGAAAAATAATTACAGAAATTCATCAACCAGTTTCCGAGATAATTAATAAACTCTGGGGGGGGGGGGGAATTTCGGATCGAACTATAGTTAGTCTGTAACTACAAGCACTGCAAGGTGGAGTAGGGTTTCATCGTTTTGGTTCACTGATCCTAGTGCAAGCCATCAGCTATGAGTCGCAAACATCGTTCAGAAAATATGTGGGGTCGTTATAGTAGACAGTGCTGGAGTGTGGACCCAACCTCTTCAATTCCCTAAAACCCCAGCTTCTGTATGCTCTCACCCCCAACCCCATCCACACTCCAAAAAATAAGGATGGGGCGGAACCTTGAGAGATCCTTTTAACAACTTTAATGTTTCTTTTTCTCAACATCTAAATGTTCTGATAGATTATTTCTAATTGTGTCAGTAGGTCAAAACAGGATCAATATTCCGGCAAAGTTGCTGCAGTTATGTCTCGTTTTGTTTTATTTTTGTGAAATTATCGCCAGATCCCGCCCTCGCTAGATCTAACTTTGCTCTACTTTTCGCACACACGTACCAAAATAATTGCTAAAAACCTTGATTTGTTAACGTTTTCGCTAACTTCAGTTGAAGTAATTCGTGTCAAGGATTGGCAGCGCGTTAATTTCTCCCAGAGAATTTGCGAATTTTTGTATATTTGAGTAAATATTTAAATGTTTATAATTCAGGGGAAAAGAGGACGCATAAAATATATATAGAGAGAGAGAGAGAGATTTAAGGTTGTGAAGCTTGAAGACGATTTTTGGACACATCAAAGTATTTCTGAAAAATTAAAAAGAATTTACGTCATGCTGAAGGTCGGTCATTCTAGGGTTCAATGTTGAAGGTTAAACTGAACAAGAGAGGATGATAATAATAATAGATTGAGGATGGTGAAATATCACGGAGTATTTTTTTTAGAATTGAAATATCTTTCTTGATTTTCTGTGCTCTGATGAAGAAGTTGGATATTATCCGTCCTCTAAATGCTGCTGTATTTGGACCTTAACATTGTGGTCACTACGTCAATCCTAAAGCTTTGTTAACCAACTCTGTTGTAACGCAGGAAGTTACCAGGGAACCCAACTGGGACGTGAACCCTACCCCAGTGAACTGTGGATCACTGACTCGGATGGATCCCTACCCAAAGATGTTTGACCTCGTGACTCGATCATCTGGCCTGGCTAAGATAATTACGCTCAGACACATATTTTGTTCCATGCTATGTTTTTTTCAGCTACTGACGTAGTTGAATGAATGAATGTTGGTGCAGCGACAACTCAAATATTCGATCCACCGCGTGTACTTTCTGTTATTGAAGTCTACTCGATTCATCTATTTCTAATTTATTCCATTGACTATCTCTCAGACGTAGCAAGGAACTGTGAAAAGATGGAGATTGATGAATGAAAATTAAATAAAAAGAAAAAGTTGTATGATTTCAGCTTTACCTAGGTGAAGGACAGCACAAAAACACGACGTTGCGGCCTGTAGGCCTTCAGTAGGAAGATAATATCAAAGAATTTACAAACTTCAAGTTCACAATCCCGAAGAATGACAGTAAAAATAAAGTGCCCCGTCACGCCAAGTGGCGTATAGGGAATATGGTGTTAGTAACCATAGATTTTACAGACCTTCAGCACATGATTTTGTGTGTAATGTGGTCGGTATTACGCCCGTGCCGCTTTACTTTCCCAGAAAAAAAAATCCGGCACCCATTTAAGGCTGGTTGAACCCGGAAGCCGTCGGCTGGGATCGAACCCTACCTCTTGTCCTTTGTAGTCCAGTTCACTAACCACTGAGCTATCGCGGCTCCCCGAAGAATGACAGAAGGTAGAGAAATACATGGTGAAGGTTGACGAAGTCTGTCAGTGATGCTCAAAGGACCCTAGGGTCATGGAATCAAGAAGAAAAAAACCACATACGCCCACAAATTGCAAGCGACTCAGACCCCGCATTGGAAGCTGCGATAGCTCAGTCCTTAGTGAACTCTACTACAAAGGACTAGAGGTCGAGTTCGATCAACCGCTTCCAGATTCACTCAGCCTTAAACGGGTTTCGGATTTTTTCTGCGATAGTAAATCGGTACGGGCGTATTACCGACCACATTACCACAAACATCATGAACCGAAGGTCTAAACACACTGTGATCACTAACACCATATTCGGCAGCCGCGATAGCTCCAGTGGTTAGTGAACTGGACTACAAAGGACAAGAGTCGGGTTCGATCCTGATCGACGGCTTCCAGGTTCTCCCAGCCTTTAATGGGTACATGATTTTTTCTGAGAAAGTAAAACACAATGGCGTAAAACCGACCACATTACCTAAAAACTCATGGTCACTAACACCATATTCCCTATACGCCACTTGGCGTGACGAAGGCTCTTTACATTACTTTACACCATATTTCCTGGTCTTCCCGTCAATATGGTAGATAGGCGGCAAGAAACATTGAGGCTCAGTCTGAAATGTGTTCCTTGTTGCATTTTCCTCAAATTTCAAGTCCGGCTTGCTGCTGGAGCTACTGAGTTTAGTGTTCTGTGCACACAGTGAGCTGTGTTTTTCATCTGGATTATGTCTCGATATTCCCATTGCTTTCGATAATGGTGATATCGTATGAGGAAGGACAGTTCAGCTGCATTCACTTTCGGTGCCGCTTGGCTTTGTGTCTTTTGGCGTGTGCTGTAGCTGCTGTAATGGGGACTGCAGCTGCATTTGTTGTTTAGATCCTTCAATGAGATGAGTTTTTAACTCTGATGATTTCACTGGCACGAGCGGTTGAGCAATTATGGATCTAAATTCGTTTGCAGTGAAACTGTGGCCTTCGACCAACCCTAACCAGACCCCCGATACACCACTTGACGTGACGGGGCTCTTTACTTACTTTTATAGACTCCGCATTGTACATGACAGATCAGCATTCAGACTCGAGAACATTCCCTGCAAACAGTGAGTTTACAGAGAGCAAAGAAATATGGAAATAACAGCAAACAAAACGGGAAACAGACAAGCTATGAGACAATTACGATAGCCTCAGGTTGATAGCTAGCCGCGATAGCTAAGTGGTTAGTGAACTGGACTACAAAGGACAAGAGGTATGGTTCGATCCCAACCGACGGCTGCCGGTTCACCCAGCCTTTAATGGGTAAGTAAAGTAAAGTACCCCCGTCACGCCAAGTGGCGTATAGGGAAATATGGTGTTAGTGACCATATATTTTACAGACCTTCAGCACATGATTTTTGGGGTAATGTGGTCAGTATTACGCCCGTGCTGCTTTACTTTCCCAGAAAAAAATCCGGTACCCATTTAAGGCTGGGTGAACCCGGAAGCCGTCGGTTGGGATCGAACCCTACCCCTTGTCCGTGGTAGTCCAGTTCACTAACCACTGAGCTATCGCGGCTCCCGCCTTTAATGGGTACCGGATTTTTTTCTAGGAAAGTAAAGCGGCACGGGCGTAATACCGACCACATTACTCCAAAAATCATGTGCCGAAAGTCTGTAAAATTTATGGTCACTAACACCATATTCCCTATACGCCACTTGGCGTGACGTGGGTAATTTACTTTTTACTATCAGGTTGATAGCTAGATTCTTGGAAATTCATCACACTATGTGATATATCACTATGTGATATGTTGAACATATGCAAATGACCGCAGCAGCTGAAGAAGAGGAAGAAGAAGGAGGAGGAGAAATAACTATTGTACTCCGAAAATTCCTTGGATTAAAATTCCTGATTAAATTGTTTAATGTTTATTTGCATAAGAATTAATTTTGTAAAAATAAAATTGTCTCTAATACAAATACAAAAGCGAATTAAATAGAAATATATAAATCTTTGAGTTAAAGAAATTGGCAATATTATTTTGTAGTTGGATCAAGGGAACTCACTGAACTGCGAGGTGTAGACCAGGGCTAAGCAGTCCAGTAATAAGCAAACAAAGAATAGATGATGGAAAAAAAAGAGAATATGAAATTTAAGAATAGAAAGTGAAAGAAGGTGAAACAGAATTTACTTGCACAAAATATTTCCAATATTAAATGAGAAACGCCAGATTTCTGTGCATTTCCGTACCCAAACTCTCTGCTTCCTTTTTAATGTGAGAAATAAAATGCCACTTTACGACTGAGGCCAACAGCATTGTACTCAATATTATTATTTTTGAACCTGATCTTAAGTTCCTTGTGTTATCACGATTGTAGTTTTTGGAGCTGTTGCATGCCACGCGTTATATTTTGCCAGGTTCTCGTTGCAGGCTTTGCCGTTAATTTATTGATGTATCTCTGGTTTAGCTATCAGTGCCACGTCGCCTTCTCTGGGAGAATTATCGTTTTCATCTTCAGGTATCCCATGGGCTATTTTTATTTTGTCTTCTCTTTATAGGTTTCTGTGACGACATTTATAGGAATTGTCCAAAAAAATATGTGATAGTATATCACTCTTACTCCAGTGGTGGTCCGAAAACTATTAATATGTGTTTATCTGTTTAAAAGTATTTATCTGTTTAGCGGTTGGATGTTAAGATAAAAATGGTGATTGTGGTGTTTGTGGTGTTTGTGTGAAAGTGCGGTTAGTGTCACAGCTTAGAGTAGTTTTTACAAGAATTTGTACTGGAAACTTCGCCTTGATACAGTGGTTATCAACCTGTTTTCACTTGCGTATCCCTCGGTAGCCCAGATCATCATCATCTAGTTTGTACCGGTAGACGTTTTTCCTCCATGACAGCTCCTTTGAAGTTTTCTCTGCCCTGTATGCGATGCCCGGTGTCTGGTCCCTGTTGGTGCTTTGCTCCTGTGACAGCCACTTTGAAGTTTTCTCTGCCCTGTATGCGATGTCCGGTGTCTGGTCCCTGTTGGAGCTTTGCTCCTGTGACAGCCACTTTGAAGTTTTCTCTGCCCTGTATGCGATGTCCGGTGTCTGGTCCCTGTTGGAGCTTTCCTCCTATGACAGCCACTTTGAAGTTTTCTCTGCCCTGTATGCGATGTCCGGTGTCTGGTCCCTGTTGGAGCTTTGCTCCTCTAATAGCTGCTATGAAGATTTGTTTTATCTGTCCATGGGATGCCTAGTTTCTGCTACTATCAATCCTAGCACGCCTGAGACATCTTTCGTCCTTGGTCTTCCTGTCTCTCTCGTCTAATTGGTACCACACTGTCCATAATAATCGTATCCAAACCATCACGTCGTTTTATATGTCCAAGACAACTGTGCAATAACCTCCAGAGAGTAGTCATTCAGTGGATACCATCACACTGTAATATACACGGGAACGAACGCGCAGACAAATTAGCTAAAGAGGGAGGGAGATTACCGCAAGAGAACCATCCGCTCAGTTATGATGAAGCCAAATCAATCCTTAAGGGCCAGTTCCGTGAAAAATGGAAACGAGAACACCCAAAGCATAACGAGAGTGACGGATACCACCAACTATCAAGTCATCATACTTCGCCTACGCACTGGTCACAATAGAATGAGAAATCATATGTTCACCAAATTCAAAATAGGTACAACCAGCATATGCCACTGTACACTTGACAATATGACTACAAAACATGTTCTACAGGATTGCCACCAGTACACAGACCTGAGAAGAGCAATGTGGTCCACGCCCACCTCCCTGGAAAAGAAACTATATGGGGCAATCGATTCACTTAAACAGACAGCTGACTTCATGAGAGAGTTTGGAATCCTACTCTGATTGAGTCTTGATCGTAGAGAGAGAGAGAGAGAGAGAGAGAGAGAGAGAGAGAGAGAGAGATCTGTCCAACATATTTTATTTTCTTTGTTCTTAACTTAGCAGCTATTTCCTATAAATTATTCTCTCTTTCATCATCGAGTACCATCTCCGCAACGAAGGTTGGCTACCATGGAGCGCCATTCTGCTCTGTCTCTTGCTTTGATGGTGCAGGTTGTCATAGGCTGATTTGTCCATCTTTTGATGTTACTTCTCCATGTTAGTCTTGGTCTACCTCTGCCTCTTTTACCTTGTATTTTCCCCTCCCGGATTACTTTTAGTAGGCTGTTGTGTCTTTTAACATGGCCCGAAAATTGCATGTGTCTTTTTTTAATTGTGTTTAGTAGTTCTCTTTTCATTTTTAGTTGTTTTAAGACTTCATCGTTTGTTTTCTTTTCTTTACATCCAATTCCTCCGATTCTTCTGTAAATCTACATTTCAAGAGCTTCAATTTTATGTTCTATTTTCTTGTCTAATGTCCATGCTTCTGCACCATAGAGGAACGTTGATAAGATATAAGCTGTTGCCATTCTTAGCTGTATGAAGACTCTGAACATAAACCTGCAGCCTGGGAAGAAACAGCTGCAGCCTGGGAAGAAACAGCTGCAGACTGGGAAGAAACAGATGCAGACTGCAATCTTTGCAAATACACTCTAAAGTTTCAATTCAAACAAGAAGCAGATTCATTAAAAAAAAGAGAATAAATGGCGAAAGAAAAGAAAAAAAATAACATTTCTAGGGGCGCTGAAAAATCCATAGTCAAATGACTGACGGAGGCTACTATAATTCTTAGTCTGCTTTCAGTCGTTCTTTAAAGCTCTGCAAAGTCTAGGCCTGCATGTTATTTAATGTTTTCTTGTCATCTGTTTCTCTGCCTAGCGCTCCATCTCACCCCTTTTCGCAAAATCGATTTTAAATTAACAGAACTCAAGGTTGAGAATAATCGGCCCAGGTAGTCAAGCAATGACAATGCAAATACAAGTATAGACAGACACTGTTAAAAAAAATATGTGCTGCGGTCAGAATAAATATAATAGACGTGGTTTAGTCACAAAATAAACATTTGACAACAAACATTGAACACACTATACCCAGAATTAGATGGGAAGACAATAATAGTCATGTACTAGGAAATCGAGAAATTTCGTGGAACAATGCCAGAATGAAGACATCCGATAGGGTAGTCTCTCTGCTTCTCTGTTTTGCAACCCTCTGTACCTGACGGGAAGGGAGAAAAGATAAATGATATACATCCCTCACATTCATTTTTATAATTCGCTATTCTTACCTGTGTGAGATGGTGTTGATAGCTTGGCACAACGTTTCTAGGGTTTGTCTGGACGATCCATTTTGATAAACTTAAATTCTAGAGATGGATCGCTTCATTAATTTTGGCGCACTTGTTACCTTCTCCAGCCAGAAAATAACAACGGCTGGGATGTTTCAACATTATAGTTGAAAATATAACACGACTGGGTACAGCTACGTTTCGACTCAAAAGTCTTCCTCGGGGGACTAGTTGGTATCGAGGTAAGACGCCGGCCTCAAGACAGAGAGGTTGTGGGTTCAAATCCCGCCCCCCCCCCCCCCCAGTTTGAATTTTTATCTATGGTTTCTCTCTGCGGCAACCACCCCTGGTCTCAGCAGCGAGGCCCGGCTTGAAACGTCAATTACTCATCGACGAAAAAAATATGAGTACCTCCGAAGACGGAGTTATCTGCCTGTGCGACGAGGGACCCCTGTGCACACGGCTGCCAGGGAAAAATGGATTAACACGCAAAATTCAGTTCCTAATCTCTAGGGACTTCGTCAGAGGTAAAAGCTGGCGCACGAAAAAAAAAAAAAAATCTTCCTCGAGGGACGAACACTAAAAAATATTGTTTTTTTTCTTTGTGGCGTTCACCTGATAACTACTAAAGGACCGAATAGTTCTATTCGTCATCCGTCATTTAAAAAAAGGACGTAAAGTCGGCGTGGATGTGTTTTATTGCGGTTTGCAAATTGGTTATGATATTTGCGCCTCTTGGTCCAACACAGTTCAGCACGGCATCTGTGAGTACTGGGTTGCCTTCCTTCTTCTATCCCTGCTCACTTTGTCCAGACTGAATGATATGTTATCACGATCGCCATCGAGGTGGAGCAGGGTTTGATGAGCTTTGTTCTTCGCTGTGGACCATGACACCTGCAACCAGGTGTGGTGGGTTGCTGATGGCTCTCTGCTCAGTTCCAGCATGTGCATATTCTTCTTCTTCTTCTTCTACCTTTTTAGCTCCCAGTGGAGCATAGGTCTTCAACAAACACTTTCCAAGTCGTTCTGTTTTTTTGCAATTCTTTTAAGATCATTCCATGTCTTCCTCATCATCTTCATCTCTGCTTCTATCTGTCTTCTCCAAGAATTCCTTGGTCTTCCTTTTTGTCTTTTCCCCTGGGGATTCCAAAAAGGGCCTGTTGTGTAATACTCTCAGTTGGCTTGTGTAGTGTGTGTCCTATCCAGCGCCATCGTCTTCGCTGTATCTCTTTATCCACTGGTGTTTGACTGGTACATTTCCATAATTCTATGTTAGTGATTTTGTCCTTCCATTTCCATCCTTTTATTCTGCGTAAGCATCCATTAATGAAAGTCTGTATCTTCGAGATTGTCAATTTTGTTGTTCTCCATGTTTCACATCCATATAATAGGACCGCCTTAACATTTGAGTTGAAAATTTTTATTTTTGTATTTAACCTAATTTATTTGGATTTCCATATGTTTCCCAGTGCAATGAAAGCTCCTCTTGCTTTTGATATCCTTATTTTGGTATCATTTTCTGTTCCTCCCTCCTTATCTATATTACTGCCCAGATATATGTAAGATTGTACATCTAATAGAGGTATTTCTCCTAGTTTTATTTGGTTATTGCCAACTGTATTAATTCTCATAATGTTGGTCTTATCTCTATTAATCTTTAGTCCTAGCTGTTGTGATCTCTCATCAAGTATGCTCATTTTATCCTGCACCTGTTGATGGCTGTGTGATAGGAGAGCTGTGTCATCAGCAAAGTCTAAATCATCAAGTTGTTTGGTCAGTGACCATTGGATTCCATTTCAACCAAGGGTGAGTCGGCAACCCGAACTCCTTGCGGCTTTCTCCGGCTTGCGTCATACGTCTCTTAGACAGAGAGCCCTTCTCTTTCCTGGATGGCGGATTAACTTTTTCTCTCTTTGACTTGTCCATGTTTGTGAAGTTTTTTCGGCTCATTTTTTTTTTGCAGTATGGTATAGCCAGCCCCATGCCCAACCCTCCTTTCTCGATGGGCATATTAGCTTCCCAAAAATAAAAAGATTATTAGTGATTTTCCTTTATTGTTACATGTCTCTATCACTGCATCTATCCATCTTCTTCTTTTCTCTTTCACTGATACCTAAAAGGTGTCGTGGATTATATCATTTGTCGTTCTTGAGCTGCTCGAACTGTCTGAATTACTGATTTTCCTTTGTTGTTACAAGTCTCTGTCACTGCATCTATCCATCTTCTTTTCTCTTTCACTGATACCTAAAAGGTGTCGTGGTTTATATCATTTGTCGTTCTTGAGCTGCTCGAACTGTCTGAATTAGTGATTTTCCTTTGTTGTTACATGTCACTGTCACTGCATCTATCCATCTTCTTCTTTTCTCTTTCACTGATACCTAAAAGGTGTCGTGGTTTATATCATTTGTCGTTCTTGAGCTGCTCGAATTGTCTGAATTAGTGATTTTCCTTTGTTGTTACATGTCTCTGTCACTGCATCTATCCATCTTCTTCTTTTCTCTTTCACTGATACCTAAAAGGTGTCGTGGTTTATATCATTTATCGTTCTTGAGCTGCTCGAACTGTCTGAATTAGTGATTTTCCTTTGTTGTTACATGTCTCTGTCACTGCATCTATCCATCTTCTTCTTTTCTCTTTCACTGATACCTAAAAGGTGTCGTGGTTTATATCATTTGTCGTTCTTGAGCTGCTCGAATTGTCTGAATTAGTGATTTTCCTTTGTTGTTACATGTCTCTATCACTGCCTCTATCCATCTTCTTCTTTTCTCTTTCACTGATACCTAAAAGGTGTCGTGGTTTATATCATTTGTCGTTCTTGAGCTGCTCGAATTGTCTGAATTAGTGATTTTCCTTTGTTGTTACATGTCACTGTCACTGCATCTATCCATCTTCTTCTTTTCTCTTTCACTGATACCTAAAAGGTGTCGTGGTTTATATCATTTGTCGTTCTTGAGCTGCTCGAATTGTCTGAATTAGTGATTTTCCTTTGTTGTTACATGTCTCTGTCACTGCATCTATCCATCTTCTTCTTTTCTCTTTCACTGATACCTAAAAGGTGTCGTGGTTTATATCATTTATCGTTCTTGAGCTGCTCGAACTGTCTGAATTAGTGATTTTCCTTTGTTGTTACATGTCTCTGTCACTGCATCTATCCATCTTCTTCTTTTCTCTTTCACTGATACCTAAAAGGTGTCGTGGTTTATATCATTTATCGTTCTTGAGCTGCTCGAACTGTCTGAATTAGTGATTTTCCTTTGTTGTTACATGTCTCTGTCACTGCATCTATCCATCTTCTTCTTTTCTCTTTCACTGATACCTAAAAGGTGTCGTGGTTTATATCATTTGTCGTTCTTGAGCTGCTCGAATTGTCTGAATTAGTGATTTTCCTTTGTTGTTACATGTCTCTATCACTGCCTCTATCCATCTTCTTCTTTTCTCTTTCACTGATACCTAAAAGGTGTCGTGGTTTATATCATTTGTCGTTCTTGAGCTGCTCGAATTGTCTGAATTAGTGATTTTCCTTTGTTGTTACATGTCACTGTCACTGCATCTATCCATCTTCTTCTTTTCTCTTTCACTGATACTTAAAAGGTGTTGTGGTTTATATCATTTGTCGTTCTTGTGCTGCTCAAACTGTCTGAATTAGTGACTTTCCTTTGTTGTTACATGTCACTGTCACTGCATCTATCCATCTTCTTCTTTTCTCTTTTCACTGATACCTAAAAGGTGTCGTGGTTTATATCATTTGTCGTTCTTGAGCTGCTCGAACTGTCTGAATTAGTGACTTTCCTTTGTTGTTACATGTCTCTGTCACTGCATCTATCCATCATCTTCTTTTCTCTTTTCACTGATACCTAAAAGGTGTCGTGGTTTATATCATTTGTCGTTCTTGAGCTGCTCGAACTGTCTGAATTAGTGACTTTCCTTTGTTGTTACATGTCTCTGTCACTGCATCTATCCATCTTCTTCTTTTCTCTTTTCACTGATACCTAAAAGGTGTCGTGGTTTATATCATTTGTCGTTCTTGAGCTGCTCGAACTGTCTGAATTAGTGACTTTCCTTTGTTGTTACATGTCTCTATCACTGCATCTATCCATCTTCTTCTTTTCTCTTTTCACTGATACCTAAAAGGTGTCGTGGTTTATATCATGTGTCGTTCTTGAGCTGCTCGAACTGTCTGAATTAGTGACTTTCCTTTGTTGTTACATGTCTCTGTCACTGCATCTATCCATCTTCTTCTTTTCTCTTTTCACTGATACCTAAAAGGTGTCGTGGTTTATATCATTTGTCGTTCTTGAGCTGCTCGAACTGTCTGAATTAGTGACTTTCCTTTGTTGTTACATGTCTCTGTCACTGCATCTATCCATCTTCTTCTTTTCTCTTTTCACTGATACCTAAAAGGTGTCGTGGTTTATATCATTTGTCGTTCTTGAGCTGCTCGAATTGTCTGAATTAGTGACTTTCCTTTGTTGTTACATGTCACTGTAACTATCCATCATCTTCTGGGTCTTCCTCTTGGTCTTTTTCCATGTATTCTCGAGAAGAACGCCCTTGATGGTGATTGGTGAGGATTCATTCTGACCAGGTGGCCAAACCATTTAAGTTGTTCTATATATTTTTGGCAGGGTTTTGTTACTATTTTCTTATGGTTTCATTTGGTATTCTATCTCTTCTTGTGTTGTTTGTTACTTTTCTCAAGCATCGCATCTCACATGTATTGATCTTTCTTAAATGTGATTTAGAAAGGGTCCATGTTTGACTTTCATAGCACAAAGTTGATATGAAAATGCTATTTATCATTTCTTGTTTTGCTGGCATAGAAATGTGTGGATGTCTTAGCAATGGTGAAAGCTGGTATGTGACAGCATTTGCTTTTTGTATTCTCATGTCAATTTCTCTGTCTAGTTTTCAATCTTCTGTGAACATTGTGCCTAAATACTTGAATTCCTCTACTTGTTTTATTTCTTTATCTTTGATCTTAATGTTTAATGGGTGCCTTAATTTGCTTATTCTTATAGCCTCTGTTTTTGCTGTGTTAATTTGTATACTGTAGTTTGTGCAGCTTTTATGTAGAGATGTTAAATGCTGTTGTAGCAGGTTTTCATCCTCATATATTAGACATTGGTCATCTGCGAAGAGTAGCTCGTTGATGTTGGAGTTTTCTACCTGTATGTTATTATTTGATTTGTCCTTGTTGTTGGTTGTTTCCTGATTTATTTTGTCCGTATATATGATGAAGAGGAGTGGTGAGAGGACACATCCTTGTCTTACACCTGTTGTAACCTGAAACCATTCTGACAGACCTTCCGGTGTTCTAACGGCACTTTGACTGTTTTTATATAATGTCATTATATTATCTAGTAATTGTCCTAGTAATTGCTACCCCGTAGGTTTCTAAAGTTTGCCAAAGTTTGTTCCTGTCCACACGATCAAACGCTTTTTCCTGATCTATAAACACTATATTTAGGTTTCTGTCATATTCTATTGTTTTTTCACATAGTTGTCTCAATGTAAATATAGCATCAGTACAGCTTTTGCCTTTTCTGAATCCGAATTGATTATTACTTAATTGTGGTTCTGTTATGTATCTTACTCTCCTCTCCAATAGTTTAGCATACATTTTACCAACTTGACTCAATAGGGATATTCATCTGTACATTTCACACTCCCTTTTGCTTCCTTTATTCTTCCAAAATGGGACAATGATAGCTTTTTGCCAATCGTCTGGGACTTTTCTTTCTTCCCAAGCCATATTGAATTCTATATTAAGCCAATCTATAGCTGTTTCCTTACAGGCTAGTAGCATTTCTGTTGTTATTCCATCTATACCAGCTGCTTTGTTCTTTTTATTCTGTTTCAATGCCCATTCTACTTCTGCTTTAAGTATATTCTGTTCCTGTTCATCATACTGCCTATGTTTAAACTCTGTATTTCCCTGATTAATAGTTCCTTAAAGTATTCTCTCCATCTGATTATTATGTTTTTTCCTGCTGCTGATTGGTCTACCTTTCTTGTCGTTTATTATAGTGGTTGGGTTATAATCATTATTTCTTACTCTCATTGCTTTTACACTTTTGAAAAATTCTCTGGGTTCTTCTCTACGTGTTTTTGCTAATTCTTCACCAAATGCTTTCCAAGAGTCTGCTTTTGTTTGTTCTAGGATCTTTTTGCTATCATTTCTGACTTGTCTATAGTGATTGTAGTCTTCTGTTGTTTTTGTCTTCTGCCACGTTTTATACTTTTCTTTCTTGTGTTTCACTGCTGATTTTACTACTTCATTCCACCATCTTGTAAGTTTCTTTCTGCTCTTTCCTATATTTTTCAGACCGCATTTCTCTTGTGTTGACTCTATTAGACCTTCTTTAAACTGTTTCCATGCTTTTTTTATGTTTGTATGTTGTATTCGGGTTAGATATTTGTTGGTTACGGATTCTTCTATTTCTTTTTGTACGTTTACATCCTTTATTGCTTTTAGATCTATTCTTTGTGCTTGAGGTCTTGTCATCTGTAGTTTCCTAACCCATTTTTTCTGCCATAGTAAAACAGGCTTGTGGTCTGTATCTAATATTGCATTTGGTATAGATCTTGAGTCTGTTATGTCCCTCCTTTGATGTCTTCTAGTCAAAAGAATATCGATTTGGGAGGCCTTGTCCGTGCCATTCCATTTATACCAAGTAAGTATTTGGTTAGGAGCCAGTGGTGGGGAGTGTTAAACACTCCAAGGTATGAAGACAGCTTTACAAGGGAGGAACACAACACAATACTGACGTTTCGGCCTGTGGCCTTCTTCAGAGTACAAGGACAACGAAAACAAACGGTGTTGTCCTTGTTGTCCTTGTACTCTGAAGAAGGCCACAGGCCGAAACGTCAGTATTGTGTTGTGTTCCTCCCTTGTAAAGCTGTCTTCATACCTTGGAGTGTTTAACACTCCCCACCATTGGCTCCTTACTACCAGCTTTACCGCAGCATCGCAATTATTTGCCTATTCCCTAAGTATTTGGTTACAATTGTGCTGATTAAACGTGTTTGTTATATAAAGATCATGTTCTGCACAAATATTTAGTAGGTGTTCACCATTACTGTTACACTCTGCTCTAATGTCACTAAATGGTCCTAGGTATAATTCCCATGGTGTTCTCCTTTGTCCTACTCTACCGTTGAAATCTCCTAGTGCAAACAATTTCTCTGTGTCCTTGGCTTTATTTATTGTGACTGAGAGTTCATCAAAATATTCTTGTTTGCTGTCCTCACTATATGTGTCGTTGCATGGAGCATATGTTTGAATATAAGTGGTATTTCCTCCTTTTTCTGCTAATTTGATACTTATTATTCTTTCCAAGATCTAATCTATTTCTAGCATGTTTTTTGGCAGTATTACTTTCGATAATAAAACCGACCCCGTGTTTGTTTACTTCCGCCATGTTGTTAATTCCGCTCGTGACGAGTGTGTAGCTTTGGTGTATTTCTTTAATGATTTTACCTCTCTTTTTTGTGTCCGCTAATCCTAAGAATTTTATATTCCTTTTCTTCATAAATTCAACTATTTCTGTGCTTTTATCACCTAATCCGCAGATGTTCCAAGTGCCTATTAAACGTTCTGATAGTTTTCTTTGTGTTGTTGTAGTTTTCCCGCTTTCTGACATTTTCGTGACCGTAATAACACAATGGGTGGTAATTAAAACAAACTGTAAGAATAAATCACAAATAAATCTGTTCGAAATAACACAAGAACGCTTGAATTTCTTTTACTACGGGAATTGACATTCACTTATAATTTAAATTTGACTTCCATCGAAAATTGTATCGTGTTGCCAGCACAGTCACACACCGGAAGTCATTCAGGGAAGATTAACACTAATTTTTTTTCATAAAAGATTAACACTATTTTTTTCATAGAAGATTAACACTATTTTTTTCAGGGAGGATTAACACTATTTTTTTCATAGAAGATTAACACTATTTTTTTTCAAAGAAGATTAAATATAATGATTTTTTTTTTCAAAAAGATTTTTTTTTCCCCCAAAGATGATTAAATTTTTTTTTCCCAAAGATTAGGAATCTTTAGACATAAAAGTTCGGGAAAATGACATTCCAAAGAATGGCAACCGCCCGAAGCTGAAAGTGTCTTTTGTCCATACAAATGAAACAAGATGCATCATTGCAACGGATATAGTTATGTCACAAATTGTCCTAAAAATGGATAGATAGGTAACAAGAAAGACGTAAAAAGATGGATTGTTTGTGTGGAGAACATTGGAGTGGAGAGGTTACTGAAGAGTGTAAAAACAAAGCGTGCAATAGCGTGATTTTTACAAACCATTTTTGTCAGTTGAAATGTTTGTTTTGTCCAGTTCTCGTCTCATCCGTCAAATTAAATTATACGGGTCACTGCAAGAATTACAAAAGATAGTAAAATTTGTACAGGAAACGACATTGCAAATATAAATACTACTTCAGGCGAATGATGGATAGATAGATAGACAGACAACAGACAGAAAGACAGGCCTGTAGGCAGGCAGGCCAAATTGAAAACCCGTATTATTTTTTTAGTTCATCATCATTATGTACCATACCGGTTGACATGTCCTTGCACAATTTTCTATCAACAGTACCACACACCAATTCTGTTGTTCACTGTTTTCCGTGCCATGACACCAAGCTGTCTATTTTTTTTTTTTTTACTTGGTCGTCCACAATCTCTCTTTCCCTGTATTTTACCATTTGTAACTAAGTATTATAACTTTCCTTTTTCATGATGTTCCCGAAAAATCTGAATTGTTTCTTTCTGATCTTTTTCATTGTTATTTTTTTTTTTACTTTCGTGTGTTTCTACCAAGTTTGCCGTAGCGCTGCAAGACCATAATTAATTGTATGCACTCGTTCACCCCTCCTGTGTTTGTGCTACTCCAAACAACGCGTCATACGTATTCTGTAAATACATGACAAAAAAATGCTATACTTAGTTAAAGACTGTAATCTTAAATCATGCAACTGACTGTTTAGATAGAAGCTGTTGATAGCTTCTTAACAATATCCTGCAGTCGTGAAATTGATAAAACAAAACTCGCGCATTTGATGGATGGA
Organism: Megaustenia siamemsis; assembly: GCA_032433765.1. Classification (NCBI taxonomy): domain Eukaryota; kingdom Metazoa; phylum Mollusca; class Gastropoda; order Stylommatophora; family Ariophantidae; genus Megaustenia; species Megaustenia siamemsis. The sequence goes on along the minus strand of JAVIAB010000088.1, from coordinate 33,824,533 downwards.
TGCGTTCTACGTCGCATTAATCTTTAATGTACGATTGTGCGTTGTATGCATTTTCAAGAGGCTTGTGTGTGCAGATGTACAAACGTATGAGAGTAAAGTGATTTAAAAGACCGTGGCACCGTTGCAAAATATAGACACGTTGGTTTTGTTATTTGTAAATTGTGTGTATGCAAGCACATTATCACAGATGTTTTAATTAAACCATTATCAACTACATCTCAATTGATTTGTTTGCTTTGCGTCTAAATTATTTTCATTCTTCTATATCTTTCCAATCAACAATATCTTAATTCTTCACATCTTCCCCAACTGCGTTATCTTAATTCATCTACATATTCTCCATCTGCATTATATTACTTCTTCTACATCTTCTCCATCTACATTATATTGCTTCTTCTACATATTCTCCATCTACATTATATTAATTCTTCTACATCTTCCCCATCTACATTATATTAATTCTTCTACATCTTCTCCATCTGCATTATATTAATTCTTCTACATATTCTCCATCTACATTATATTAATTCTTCTACATCTTCTCCATCTACATTATATTAATTCTTCTACATCTTCCCCATCTACATTATATTAATTCTTCTACATCTTCTCCATCTGCATTATATTAATTCTTCTACATATTCTCCATCTACATTATATTAATTCTTCTACATATTCTCCATCTACATTATATTAATTCTTCTACATCTTCTCCATCTACATTATATTAATTCTTCTACATCTTCTCCATCTGCATTATATTAATTCTTCTGCATCTTCTCCATCTACATTATATTAATTCTTCTACATCTTCTCCATCTGCATTATATTAATTCTTCTGCATCTTCTCCATCTACATTATATTAATTCTTCTACATATTTTCCATTTTATCTTGACATTGATCCTTCCAGCGCTGGCAGACGCCACACACGGCTTGTAGTTTTTTTGTCGCCACCCATCTATATTCTTGGCAAGATGTTCAGTCTTAACCAGTCTATATCTGCCAACATTGTTTCTCTTATAAGTATTATTTTAGGTGTCTCTCTATGTCTTCCTCTTTTTCTGTATCCTGATGTTTCTCACAGAATAGCCTGTTTTGGAATTCTCAATTCCATCTACATTATCTAAATTCTTCGACATCTTAAGTAAAGTAAAAGTTCCCTTCTACGTCTTGCTTGGTGAATGGGGAATGTGGTGTTAGTGAGCATATTTTTTTTTCTATAACCACGGCACATTTTGGATGATGTGGTCGATATCACACCAGGCCGTCTTAACTTCCCAGAAAGATCTCAAGTAGCCATCTGTAGATGCTGGGTGAACCCCGGAGCCTTGTCGATTTGAAAATATATTAGCCACCTCTGAGGATCTAACCCGGACCATTCAGATCAGGAAGCGAGCATATTGACTACAAAAACAATTACATTATCTTAATTCCTCTACATTTTGTTCATCTACATTATATTAATTCTTCTACATTTTGGCCATCTACATTATCTTAATTCTTCTACATTTTGTCCATCCACATATATTAATTCTTCTACATTTTGTTCATCTACATTATATTAATTCTTCTACATTTTGTTCATCTACATTATCTTAATTCTTCTACATTTTGGCCATCTACATTATCTTAATTCTTCTACATTTTGTCCATCTACATTATCTTAATTCTTTTACATTTTGTTCATCTACATTATCTTAATTCCTCTACATTTTGTCCATCTACATTATCTTAATTCTTCTACATTTTGTCCATCTACATTATCTTAATTTTTCTACATTTTGTCATTCTACATTATCGTAATTCCTCTACATTTTGTCCGTCTACATTATCTTAATTTATCTACATTTTGTCCATCTACATTATCTTAATTCTTATACATTTTGCCCATCTACATTATCTTAATTCTTCTACATTTTGTCTTTCTACATTATCTTAATTCTTCTACATCTTCTCCATCTACATTGTCTTAATTCTTCTACATCTTCTCCATCTACATTATCTTAATTCTTCTCCATCTACATTGTCTTAATTCTTCTACATTTTCTTCATCTACATTATCTTAATTCTTCTACATCTTCTCCATCTACATTGTCTTAATTCTTCTACATTTTGTCCATCTACATTATCTTAATTCTTCTACATTTTCTTCATCTACATTATCTTAATTCTTCTACATCTTCTACATCTACATTATCCTAACTCTTCTACACTTTCCCCATCTACATTATCCTAACTCTTCTACACTTTCCCCATCTACATTAACCCTATTTCCTCATCCGCATCATCAAAGTAGCTATATTTCCTCCTCTTCCGCATCAAATTTATTCCAATTTCCAAGTATCCCTTCTTTCAGAGGGAAAGACATTTGCCTCGGCGCCTGTCTGTCTCTCCTAACTTCTCCCTCTCTCTCAGCGTGCGTGTATGTGTATCGGCATGCGTGGGTGCCTCCTCTTTGAGGAAATGATTTAATAAAAGTATTACTCACTCTCCGGCCGCGTGGCTCAACTTGTCAAGATTTCCTTTCATGGCACATCAGTTGTGTCCCAGGCCGGCAATAACACGACCCTGAAGGTCACGGGGGTAGGGGAGATCAGCCCGTTGTTTGTGAGACTGGGAGGGAATTGTTTTCTGTTAAGGAAAGGAGAAGAGGGGTTGGCTTTATGTTTTGAAGGGAATATGGGTTGGCTATGTGCTTGTGAGGGAATATGGGTTGGCTATGTGTTTAAGAAGGGCTTGAGATTGGCTCCATGTTTCGGACGGTATTTAAGATTGGCACCATGTTTGGGATGGTCGTTAGATTGGCTTCAGGTTTGGGATGGTCATTAGATTGGCTTCAGGTTTGGGATGGTCGTTAGATTGGCTTCTGGTTTGGGATGGTCGTTAGATTGGCTTCTGGTTTGGGATGGTCGTTAGATTGGCTTCTGGTTTGGGATGGTCATTAGATTGGTTTCAGGTTTGGGATGGTCATTAGATTGGCTTCAGATGTGAAACGGTCGCTAGATTGACTTCATGTTTGGGATGGTCGCTAGATTGACTTCATGTTTGGGATGGTCGTTAGATTGGCTTCAGGTTTGGGATGGCCGTTAGATTGGCTTCAGGTTTGGAGTGGTCGTTAGATTGGCTTCAGGTTTGGGATGGTCGTTAGATTGACTTCATGTTTGGGATGGTCATTAGATTGGCTTCTGGTTTGGGCTGGTCATTAGATTGGCTTCAGATGTGAAACGGTCGCTAGATTGACTTCATGTTTGAGATGGTCGTTAGATTGGCTTCAGGTTTGGGATGGTCGTTAGATTGGCTTTAGGTTTGGGATGGTCGCTAGATTGGCTTCAGGTTTGGAGTGGTCGTTAGATTGGCTTCAGGTTTGGGATGGTCGTTAGATTGACTTCAGGTTTGGGATGGTCGCTAGATTGGCTTCAGATTTGGGATGGTCGCTAGAATGGCTTCAGGTTTGGGATGGTCGTTAGATTGGCTTCAGGTTTGGGATGGTCGTTAGATTGGCTTCAGGTTTGGGATGGTCGCTAGATTGGCTTCAGGTTTGGAGTGGTCGTTAGATTGACTTCATGTTTGGGATGGTGGTTAGATTGGCTTCAGATGTGAAACGGTCGCTAGATTGACTTCATGTTTGGGATGGTCGTTAAATTGACTTCATGTTTGGAATGGTCGTTATATTGGCTTCAGTTTTGGGGTGGTCGTTAGATTGGCTTCAGGTTTGGAGTGGTCGTTAGATTGGCTTCAGTTTTGGGGTGGTCGTTAGATTGGCTTCAGATTTGGAGTGGTCGTTAGATTGGCTTCAGGTTTGGGATGGTCGTTAGATTGACTTCATATTTGGGATGGTCGTTAGATTGGCTTCAGGTTTGGGATGGTCGTTAGATTGGCTTCAGGTTTGGGATGGTCGTTAGATTGACATCATGTTTGGGATGGTCATTATTAGATTGGCTTCAGGTGTGGGATGGTTGTTAGATTGGCTCCATGTTTGGAATGGTCGTTAGATTGGCTTCAGGTTTGGGATGATCGTTAGATTGGCTTCAGGTTTGGGATGGTCGTTAGATTGGCTCCATATTTGGGATGGTCGTTAGATTGGCTTCAGGTTTGGGATGCTCATTAGATTGGCTTCAGGTTTGTGATGGTCGTTAGATTGGCTTCATGTTTGGGATGACCGTTAGATTGGCTTCAGGTTTGGGATGGTCGTTAGATAGACTCTATTTTTGGATAGCCCTGAGACATGCTGTGTACTTTTGGTACAGTCCTGAAATTGACTCTGTGTTTGAAATTGACTCTGCGTTTGAAATGATCATGATATTGGTTTTATACTTTGGATTATCGTGAGATTGGCTCTATGTTTGAGATTGTCATAAAATTGGCTCTGCGTTTAAAATGATCATGATATTGGCTTTCTATTTTGGATTATCGTGAGATTGGCTCTATGTTTGAGATTGTCATAAAATTGGCTCTATGTTTAAGATTATCATGAAATTTGCTCTATGTTTAAGATTATCATGAAATTGGCTCTATGTTTAAGATTATCATAAAACTGGCTTTTTGTTTAAGATTATCGTGAAATTGGGTCTACGTATGGGGATGATCATGAGGTTCGCTCAATATTCGGGATGACCCGTAACATAGACTTTATGATTGATGTTTTCGTGCAATTGGCTCTACATTTGGGAGAATGGTAGGGTAGTCTCTGTATTTATGATGGAGGTGAAGTTGCCTCTTTGTTTGGGCGATACGTGTGTTTGGCTCTGCCATTGAAAGTATGAAAAGATTATCTCTTTATTACGAAATCAAAAATCATTGGCTCACAACAGAATAAAAGGAGGCATTGACTATCTTCGGGAAGAGGTATATATAGGGTCTCAGCTTCAGAGAGAAACAATATTGGCTATTATTTTGGAGAAAACATTGGCTCGTTAAAAGGAATGGAGAAGAGACTGGCTTTCTGAAAGAAAAGGAGAAGACATTGGCTCTCTGAAAGGAAGGGAGAAGAGATTGGCTCTCTGAAAGAAAAGGAGATGACATTGGTTCTCTGAAAGGAAGGGAGAAGAGATTGGCTCTCTGAAAGAAAAGGAGATGACATTGGCTTTCTGAAAGGAAGGGAGAAGAGATTGGCTCTCTGCTGAAATAAATGAGATGATGCTCTTTTAGAAGAAAGAAGATGTTCTGTCATTTCAAAGAAAAGAGATTGGTTCTCTGCTTGTGACGAAATAGATATTAGTTTTCAGCAAGGAAAACACTTTTGAAGACAAATGCTTAAGAAAAATACTCTGTGTTCAATTAAATTAATTCAAGACTTGTATTAAAATAAGAGAAATGGACACGCAACTAAAGATCTCATCTACAATTAAGGAAAAAAAAAGATGTACATATGTCGGACATGTGCTGAGAAGAGACAATAAGTAAATTCAAAAATAGGCTTTCTGTGGGAAACATCAGGGCACACAAAAAAAAGAGGAATACCTAAAGAGACCCTGACAAGAACACTTATAAGAGAAGCAAAGTTGGGAGGCATAGACTCATTAGATAAGATCGAACATCTCACAAGAAACAGAGATGAGTGGTAAAAAACACTACAAGCCCTATGTGACGTCACGCGGTGTGGGAAAGATCCAGAAATCCAGAATTAAATAAGAAAAAGAGAAGAGATTGTCTCTATGTTAGAAGAAAGAAGAATGGCTTTATATTGGAAGAAAGAAAATTGGCTCTATGTTAGAAGAAAGAAGATTGGCCCTTCTATTGGAAGATAGGAGATTGGCATTGGCTCTCAGTTTTAAAAAATGAAATTGGCTTTCTGTTTGGGAGTAATAATTGACCCGGTTCTAGTTGAATGGGGGATGAGCCCAGGGGATGGGTGGGTGAGAGGAGAAGGACTATAAGTATTGAACCATCGCCATCTATAAAAGTAAGCCTGAGAGCAGAAAGGGAAACCCTAAATTGCTATATCTAGCGCGATTTTTTCAGCTACAGGAGACTGTTACATTCTACCACAATCGTCCTTGAATGCAAAGCTGAAAACGTCACGCTTGTTGGGAGTTTACCGGTGTTTCCCTTTCAGCCCAGTGCTTAATTCTGTATATGTCGGTAATTGAGATGTGTTTTATATATACATGTTTTAAATTTTTAGCCAAAATAATTTATTTTACTCTACGGTCTTTTTCTGATGATGAGTTTACCTCCTGTTGTAAGTCTGTATCGAAAGAGTTTCTTGTCTTTAAAGTCATCAAATGCACTGCCTTCTGGCGTTGGAAATCGCGGTTTTCCACAACTGTATGTCTCTACAGTTGTTTTGTCGAAATGTTGTTGATTTCCTGCCAAATCTTTCTCATAAACTGTCTTTTATCTTTCTCTCTGTTTCGCTCTACCGCTTCTTCCCTCATCTTTTCCAGTTGTCACAATATATTCCAAATATTTCATTCTCTGTACATAGCCAGAAAATGATGATTATCTATGTACCTCCTTAAAGTGCTTGTAATAAACTTATTTTTTTTCGATATTTTCTTTTCTTTCACCTCCTTAACATTAAAAAAAGAAAACTGGTCATGGCATTCTCAAAATTCTTTTTGTAGAAACAATATTAATGAAGCCTCCAAAGATTAGGACAAATGACCGATGGGTTGAGAAAGTTGAACATCAAATTAAGAATTCGAACTTCAATAACATGAATTTTTAATATTGTGAATAATTGAGAAGACAGATCTAGTATTCAGTGTGAAAATCCGAGAAATGATCGGAATTAAAACGTGTCTGGAAAATAATTTAAAAAAAAAAAGTAAAGTGCCCCCGTCACGCAAAGTGGCGTATAGGGAATATGGTGTTCTATCTATCTATTGTCCTTTCGAGCCAAAGACGGCACATAGGACAGACCACAATCTCAAAAACAGAAACCTTGCGTGCCAAAATGGCACATATTGCAGAGATCACTGCTCTAAAATCTATGGTATATGGTGTTAGTGACCATAAATTTTACAGACCTTCAGCACAATATTTTTGGGGTAATGTGGTCGGTATTACGCCCGTGCCGTTTTACTTTCAAAGAATACAAAAATCCAGTATCCATTTAAGGCTGGGTGAACCGGACCCCGTCGATTGGGATTAAACCCTACATCTTGTCCTGTGTAGTCCAGTTCACTAACCACTGAGCTATCGCGGCTCCGTGGAATATAAATACAAACAACAAATGAAATTGGTTAGGACACTCGGGTAAGAGTAGAAACTAGAACAATCTACAGCAACAATTTTCTACCTCAAAACATCAGGTCAGAGAGCAAGAGACAGACGAAGGAAGAGATGTGGGGACGGAATAAAAGACAAATGCAGGAACAAAAACATTTCTATCGTTACATCGCCCAGACGCGCTCCAGAACTGTACATCTAAAATGGATGTGACCAGAAAAACACGCAGTATGGCATCTACAAACATTGGATCATATTGTACATTATTCCTTTCTCCCACGACACTTCAAGACAAAATCAGGTAGAAAATAAATAAGAAGGAATAAATTAGATTTGAAAGAGAAAAAATGAATGGAGGGGAAGTGTGAATTTAACTGAATGTGAATCTTCAATCGAAGAGTGTGAGGTGAGGTGTGAATTTAACTGAATGTGAATCTTCAATCGAAGAGTGTGAGGTGAAGTGTGAATTTAACTGAATGTGAATCTTTAATCGAAGAGTGTGAGGTGAAGTGTGAACTTAACTGAATGTGAATCTTCAATCGAAGAGTGTGAGGTGAAGTGTGAATTTAACTGAATGTGAATCTTCAATCGAAGAGTGTGAGGTGAAGTGTGAATTTAACTGAATATGGATCTTGGATTGAAGGGTGTGAGGGGCAGTGTGAACTTAACTGAATGTGATTCTTGAATCGAAGAGTGTGAACTGTACGAGTAAGAAGTGTGAATATTAAAGTACGAACAAATTTGACAAAACAAGTATGTTAATTCTACAAGAGAATTTCTATTTATTTATCTTTTTGCTTGTCGTAATGTCTGTCAACATTGTGCTCTCGATTTTTGTAGGAGATTACCTTCCTCGTTTTGTTACATCAGTTCAACGTGCCTGATCAATAATTCTATATCTGTGTGTTTATCTTTCAGCGTATGCCGTCCGGTTATGTTTACTTAATGTCTTTCTGACACTGTGTGTCTTCAACCTCTCAACAGTCCTGAAGTGTGTGTATGTATGTTGATCTCACTCACTGCCTGTTTGTCCAGCTGTCTTTGTGTGTGTGTTTTTATATGTATAGCAGTCTGCTTGGTTCATTTCCTCTGCCTTTCTCTAGCGTTCTCTCTCTTTCATTGTTTCTTTCACTGACAATATGTATCAGGTCGTATATCAGTTCTGAGCATCTATAGACATATTCGGAGTGCAATGATGATGACCCGCAAATAACTCAATAACTCTTGTCTATTACAATCGTACTAGTACAAAGTGGTGATTCATGATTGTACAAAGAAGTTACGACGGTGGTTTTCTGTTGCCTTCCGTCGGTTTGTTTACGGTTGGCTCCACTAACCTTTGATTAAAAAGTCTCACCCACAAGGCAGTGGGGTTGTTTTACTTCGGGGTACCCTCCCTTAGCCTTTTACTCTCCCGAGCTTAGCTGCAAGGCAGCAGGGCGGCCACAGGTTGTACTGTTTACTGAATACAAAAAAAAAAAAAAAGCAAGTAAAGTACCCCTGTCACGCCAAATGGCGTATAGGGAATATGGTGTTAGTGACCATATATTTTACAGACCTTGCACATGATTTTTGGGGTAATGTGGTCGGTATTACGCCCGTGCCGCTTCTCTTTCCCTGAAAAAAAATCAGGTACCCATTAAAGGCTGGGTGAACCCGGAAGCCGTCGGTTGGGATCGAACCCTACCTCTTGTCCTTTTGTAGTCCAGTTCACTAACCACTGAGCTATCGCGGCTCCTTTTACTGCATACAGTATCAGGTAAAATTACCTGACCTGACCAACCTCATCATTTTTTTGGCCATGTAATGAGAAGAGAACAACTGGAATATATTGTAACAACTGGAAAAATTGAGGGACGAAGAGATAGAGGGAAGCAAAGAGAAAAAAAATAACAGACAGCTTAAGAGAGTGGCTTGGCAGAAGGTCAACAACAGAAATTATAAATAGCTGCCGAGATCGAAAGTTGTGGTGAGACATGATCACCTACGCCAGCAGGCCCGGTACTTGATGATGATGAAGAGTACAAAGTGCCCTCACTTTGTTTTTCCTCTATCTATATCGCAATACCCTAGACAATCTATGCGTATATTTGGTCCTACATCTCTCTCCATTTATACCTGCTTATTTTTTTTTCCTTTCTCACTCTGTCACGTCCTCTCTCTCTCTCTCTCTCTTTCTCTCTCTCTCTCTCTCTCTCTCTCTCTCTCTCTCTCTCTCTCTCTCTTTCTCTTTTTCGCTCTCACTTTTTCTACATTTCTGACATCTGTCGGACCGACTGTACGTATATGTTGTTGCAGTACATCTGTCGGACCGACTGTACGTATATGTTGTTGCAGTACATCTGTCTTGACTCTACATGTGACTGCATTCCTGCCGCTACAGTAATGCAACAGCTGGAATAATCAACCTTGTCTAATATTTTCTTGACTGCTTATTTAATAAGGATCCACGGTGAAGTTAAATAATGACACTTAATTGATTTTAGAGAACATGAGATCTGGTTGGATCATCTATCGACGAGTCCTTGGTTCACCCAACTTTAATTTGGCACTAGAGAATTTTTTTTTCTGTAAAAGAAAGACAGATGTGTCGTAGTGCTGACCATATTACCAGAAATATAATTGCCGATTGTTTAAAAAAAAGTGTTGGCGCTAACATTATATTCCTTTAACGTTACACATGAGGTAAAATTGTTATTTTTGTGTTATTTTCTGTATTGAGTGCGTGAGTTATTGAGTTATTTGCGGGTCAACAGCATTGTACTCCCAACATATCAATAGGTGCTCAAATCCCCTCCCCAGCAAGTCCCGCAGTGTCCAGCGACTGACGACTCCAGTTCTATGTTGGTTGATAAGTCTTCCTACACGCCCACTAAGTTTCTTGTTTTTGTTTGGTTTTTTTTTTTTGCTATCTTCTTCTTCTTCTTCTTTCCTTCCTCATCTGCCTTTCAGCGTTGAGGGGAGATATAATTTGCGGTCTTTTGCTCTTTTATTGCTATACTCATCTTATTCTCATCTCTTTCAACCGAAGTAGTGACGCGGGCTTTCTTTTCTTTAATTAATAAGCCCTTGTGTTTCACTGTTTGTTCATAGGCTTTTTTAAGTTACTTATGCCTTCACAAATAGCTCAGTGGTTAGTGAACTGGACTACAAAGGACAAGAGGTAGGGTTCGATCCCAACCGACGGCTTCCGGGTTCACCCAGCCTTAAATGGGTACCGAATTTTTTCTGGGAAAGTAAAGCAGCACGGGCGTAATACCGACCACATTACCCCAAAAATCATGTGCTGAAGGTCTGTAAAATATAGGGTCACTAACACCATATTTCCCTATACGCCACTTGGCGTGACGGAGGTACTTTACTTTACTATGTCTTCACACGCATTTCATTGTGCAAATCAATCAATGAATCAATCAAATCAATTTATTCCCGTTTTTGAGCATAAGCCACGGGCAAGATTTCTCCATCCATCCTTATTCTTTGACATTTTATCTACTACTCTACATTCTAGGCCAGTTGTATCATTCATACATGCCAGCCTTCAAGTTGCTTGTCTACACTGTCTTTCATATTCGCTTGATTTTATGTATGTCTTTTCTTCACATACGTTTCTATTCATATTTTTTTTACCATTTCTTTAATCTATATACTCCCACATCTGTCTACACATGTGATGTTTGTCTTCATCTACATCAAATTCCATATACATCATGCCTTCATGTAGTCTGCATACACGTAAGTATGCTGCAACATATGTTTTCACATACGTCGTTTCTTTTTTTTTTTTCTTTTTTTTTATGCGTCTGCATCAAACACGCACCGTCTGCATCAAATACGCCTCGTCTGTTTCAAATGCGCCTATCTTCACACACATGTGCTTTCATATACAGCACGTCACAGTTTTTACATAATTCTGTTGTTTTTTTTTCTCCCCAGTTCCTCAATGTTATTATAAACTTCATTTTTTGTATGTAAACCCTTTTGCATAAATCTGTTTTTGAACATACAGTTGTGTTCATTATCCTCCTGTCTCCATTTACGATAGTCTTCACGCGATAATTGCATGCAGCTTTCTCATCGAAGGTTTACATTTAGTCTCAACTGTTCTTTGAATCATGTATCGCCAATCTTTAGTTTTCTAGTAATTTATATAGTTTGATTCTCCCATGCTTTGTCTCAGTCGACATGCGGCTAAGATAGACGCCTAGTCAAATTAGATTCAGCTCTGGTGTCATTTTTACTAAAGTGTTTTCAATCGATTCATTCTGGTCTGAATTTTCATTTTGCGAAGACAGCGGTAGACCGGTCACATTCACCTGACCACAAAGTCAACATGTTTGTGGCGCCGGCGCGCGGAGATTTCGTGCTGCAGGCGACTGACCGTTGCTTGAAGTGAAACGGTACCAGGCCCCGGTTTTGCTCTAGGGCAGGATGTGCTATCTGTGTTCGACTGCAAATTCGCCGCCAGCTTAACTGCGGTCGGATCGAGTGTTTTACCTAAGTGGAAGCCTGGGTTCATTTGTTGGGACAGAGATTATTGGGACACATTCACTGAACATAAAGTCTGCGCTGATATGGCTGGTGCACACAAAGATCGTGCTGTCCGAGACGGCAGTTGAAGCGACCCGGAAACAAGCGTCATGAGATGCGCACCTTTTTTTGAAAATGCAACACGTTCATTAGAATGGTATGAACGATCTGGATGAACACGTTGCTGGAACAGGGACTGGGCAGATACAGGAATGTCCCACCTGCAGTGTCGCCCTTCCGTAATAAAACCTAGTCGTACTAAGCCAATCATATCATTGATGAGATAGTAAATTCAAAATGTGGCTGCATATAAATATTAATAAAATAAGATAATAAAATGCAACAACACATGCCGTATCCTAGTGGAAAATTAAGGATTGCAAATCGAGGACTATCATGTGCATACTTGAACAGCATTATTGATGGAGATAACCACAAATATATAACATCGTGCCAGACTGCTTTAAAGCTGAACAAAACTTTAAAAAAAAAACTGGAAAAATAAGTAGAAAAATTATATATAGTAGCCTTACTACCCGGGAAAATACAAGGTAAAAGAGGCAGAGGCAGGCCAAGACTAACATGGACGAGCAACATCAAAAGATTGACAAACCAGCCCATGACAACCTGTACCATTAAAGCAAGGGACAGAGCAGAATGGCGCTCCATGGTAGCCAACCTTCTATGCGGAGATGGCACTGGATGATGATGAGCCTTACTACAAAGAAGACTGTACAAAACACGTTTCGAAGTCAAGACTTCATCAATATAACAAGGCAACCAACACGTGCAAGACGATTACATACTTATATTTCTACTTAAGGAGAAAAACAAAAGGAGATATTAATTAAGTTTCTAATTTCTAGTACATGGAAAGCTGATTGACACTGTTCGAGCATATAGAAAACTAATGAACACTGTCCGGACACACAGAAAACTAATTGACACAGTACTGTACATAGAAGAATAATGGGCACTGCCCAGTTATATAAAAAAATAATGGACACTGTCCGGATAAATAGAAAAATAATGGACATTGTTCGAACATATAGACAAAAATGGACATTTTCCAACTACAGGAAAATAAGGGACTCTGTCCGAGTGCATCTAAAACTAATGGACACTTGGTACGTAGAACATTAATGTACACTGTCAGGGCACATAGAAAACCAATGAACATTATTCACGTTCAATGAGACCTAATGGACACTGTCCACATACATAGGAAACTAATGGACACTGTTTGAATTCATTACATTGAAACCTAATGGACACTGTCCACATACATAGAAAGCTAATGGAAACTGCTTGAGTTCAGTACATTGAGTCCTAATGGACACTGTCCACATACATAGAAAACTAATGGACACTGTTTGAATTCAGAACATTCAAACCTAATGGACACTGTCCACATACATAGAAAACTAATGGACACTGTTTGAATTCAGTACATTGAGACCTAATGGACACCGTCCACATACATAGAAAACTAATGGACACTGTTTGAATTCAGTACATTGAGACCTAATGGACACTGTCCGCATACATAGAAAACTAATGGACACTGTCCACATACATAGGAAACTAATGGACACTGTTTGAATTAAGTACATTGAAACCTAATGGACACTGTCCACATACATAGAAAACTAATGGAAACTGCTTGAGTTCAGTACATTGAAACATAATGGACACTGTCCACATACATATAAAACTAATTGATACTGTTCACATACATAGAAAACTAATGGACACTGTTTGAATTCCGTACATTGAAACCTAATGGACACTGTCCGCATACATAGAAAACTAATGGGCACTGTCCACATACATAGACAACTATTGGACACTGTCCACATACATAGACAACTAATGGACACTGAGTTCAGTACATTGGGAAGTAACGGACACTGTCCGAGCATAACGATTTTGATATTATATACAAGAACAAAACAAATACACGTAATTTATCCTCCTATCCGGCGGCCCGTATATTGATTAAAAAAAAAAAAAAAACAGAAGGCCCGGCTTTGATAATGTGGAAACATAATCTCTCTCTCAGATGTGAGGGGCTGAGATAATGGGACTGCAAAGAAGACATTTTTTTTTTCGCAAAGAAAAAAAAGAGACGGAAAATGGATGTCACTTAGACTATGTTGTCAACAATTATATCTCAATCCATGCGTGTTCGTCCTTCGGTTAAAATGTTATTTGGATGAAAACATGTGTTTAAAGGTTTGTATGTATGTTTGTTTTTAGTTACTTTTATTTAAATCTTTGTTTCGGGTTTTCGGGTTAAAGAAAAGGAATGGCAAAAAGTAACTTTAATGTCATGAAGAACATACTAACATCAAAACAAATAACACCAGGGCTAAAACTAAGAATAGTAAAATGTTATGTCTTTTCAACATTTCTTTGTGGTGCAGAAACATGGACACTAGACAAGAAAACAGAACTGAGAATTGAAGCCTTTGAAATGTGGATGTATAGTAGAATAGGTAGAATTGGATGGAAGGAAAAGAAAACAAACGATGAAGTCTTAAAACAACTAAAAATGAAAAGAGAACTACTAAACACAATTCAAACAAAACATGCGATTTTTGGGCCATGTTAAAAGACACAACAGCCTACTAAACGTAATCCTGGAGGGAAAAATACAGGGTAAAAGAGGCAGAGGCAGACCAAGACTAACGTGGACGAGTAACATCAAAAGATGGACAAAACAGCCTATGACAACCTGCACCATCAAAGCAAGAGACAGAGCAGAAGGGCGCTCCATGGTAGTTAACCTTCGTTGCGGAGATGGCACTCGATGATGGTGATTCGGGTTTTCAGTTCTGCTTTAAATGTGCACATTGACACAGCTTCGGAGGTTGCCCAGTCTCTGAAAGCGGGCACCAGATGTTTCCTCTTTAGTTGTGTTGAAAGGTGTGATACAAACCACAAGAAGAGCATGATGCTAGTCACAAGAAGGGCATGATAATAACTGCAAGTAGGACATGATACTAAACACAAGTAGGACATGATACTAAACATAAGTAGGGTATGATAATAACTTCAAGTAGGACATGATACTAAACACAAGTAGGACATGATACTAAACACAAGTAGGACATGATACTAAACACAAGTAGGACATGATACCAAACATAAGTATGGTATGATAATAACTTCAAGTAGGACATGATACTAAACACAAGTAGGACATGATACCAAACATAAGTATGGTATGATAATAACTTCAAGTAGGACATGATACTAAACACAAGTAGGACATGATACTAAACATAAGTAGGGTATGATAATAACTTCAAGTAGGACATGATGCTAACCACAAGTAGGTCATGATGCTAGCCACAAGTAGGACATGACACTAACCGTAGCACCGTTAAGTTTGTCATGAAAATGCGGGCTCTGATATAATATAACCGCCGGCTACAAAGTCTGATTGGTGTATTCCTTCTTTATAGCCATTACCACCAACCAACCAATCAATGATCCCATAACCTTGTTGGTAATGAGGCGCCATAGATGACATTTTCACAATTTCCTTCCAATCGTCACGATTTAGAGCAACTCTTTATGTGACAGCGTACTCTTGTTTGATTGTATATTGGTTTTCTGCTTATTGCTGTTGTATTTATTCATAGTGGCCAAAATACTTTTAAAAAAGTAAAGAACCTCGTCACGCCAAGTAGTGTATAGGGAATATGGTGTTAGTGACCATACATTTTTATAGACCTTCGACACATGTATTATTTTTTTGGGGAGGATAATGTGGTCAGTATTACGCCCGAGCCGCTCTACTTTCCCAGAAAAAAAATCGGTACCCATTTAAGGCTGGGTGAACCCGGAAGCCATCGAGCAGGATCGAAACTGACTTCTTGTCCTTTGTAGTCTGGTTCACTAACGAATGAGCTATCGAGGTGGTGATAAGTGACCCAAAGTGCTTCATGTGACCCAAAGTGCTTCAAGTAACCCAAAGTGCTTCATGTGACCCAAAGTGCTTCATGTTAAACTTTGCTAAACACTTTTTCTTCTGCTTCATTCTTTCTTTCTTTTATCCTGTTCTGCTTTTTGCCGGTAGGCGTCGCAGGCTTAAGTCATTGATGGGTTTTCTATCAAGAGCACTTCTGTGCCAAGGCGCATAGTCATATTATATTGTTTTATTATTTTGTAAATTCCCTCAATCTATCTTCTTGGTCTACCTTTATATTTTGGTTGTTCCATTTTGTTGTTATTAGCTCTTGACGCTGGTGCTGAGGGATTTATGTGCATCGCATGCTCAAACCACTTTAATCTTTATCTCTCTATGTATTCGGTTACTGGAGAATTACAGTTGCGTTTCTGGTGACACCGTTCTTTACATGATCTCTTCTTGTTTTGTTCACAACTTTTCTGAGGCATCTCATCTCACAAGTTGTCATTTTTTTCTTATCTGGATCCTTAGTCAAAGCAACAAACATTTCAGTTGTTGATGTTCAAGATATTTTTTTCAGAAAATCTAAGCAGATTGGATATTTCCTCTATTTTACTTCTACCTCCTCGAAACCCTGCCTGTTCTTCAGTTATGATATAATTTACATGAGCAAGTCCATGAAACGTGTCAGACGAATGACAGGAAACAGTCTGAGAGATAGATCAGAAATGAAGAACTGAGAAATAAGCTAGGAATAGCCCCCGCCATAGGATATGTAAAGAAACAACAGATACAAATGGTTTGGTCCCGTGACACGGCAGAAAGATCAAAACAACACAACGAGCCCTCAATAAACGTTGCGAGAATACCAGACCCAAGGGTCGACCACGAAAAAGATGGATCGATGGAATATTAGAAGCAGCACTAGGAAAAATAACAGCAGCAGTGGCTTACAGAAGAGCAAAAGACCGCAAATTATATCTCTCCGCGACGTTAAAAGGCAGATGAGGAAGAAACGTAGAAGAGGAACATTTAGTCCATTAAGGATTATTTTTTATCAAAACTTAGCTTGTTCATAACATTACCATCACAAACAACTATAACATGTGAACTGTTGTAGATTGTACCATCAGAAACAGCTATAACATGTGAACTGTTGTAGATTGTACCATCACAAACAACTATAACATGTGAACTGTTGTAGATTGTACCATCAGCAACAACTATAACATGTGAACTGTTGTAGATTGTACCATCAGAAACAGCTATAACATGTGAACTGTCGTAGATTGTACCATCAGCAATAACTATAACATGTGAATTGTCGTAGATTGTACCATCAGCAACAACTATAACATGTGAACTGTCGTAGATTGTACCATCAGAAACAGCTATAACATGTGAACTGTCGTAGATTGTACCATCAGCAATAACTATAACATGTGAATTGTCGTAGATTGTACCATCAGAAACAACTATAACATGTGAACTGTCGTATATTGTACCATAAGCAACAACAATAACCTGTGAACTGTCGTAGATTGTACCATCAAAAACAACTATAACATGTGAACTGTTGTAGATTGTACCATCAGAAACAACTATATCATGTGAACTGTCGTATATTGTACCATCAGCAACAGCTATAACATGTGAATTGTCGTAGATTGTACCATCAGCAACAACTATAACATGTGAACTGTCGTAGATTGTTCCATAAGCAACAATTACAACATGTGAACTGTCGTAGATTGTACCATCAGCAACAACTATAACATGTGAACTGCCGTAGATTGTACCATCAGCAACAACTATAACATGTGAACTGTCGTAGATTGTACCATCAGCAACAATTATAACATGTGAACTGTCGTAGATTGTACCATCAGCAACAATTATAACATGTGAACTGTCGTAGATTGTACCATCAGCAACAATTATAACATGTGAACTATCGTAGATTGTACCATCAGCAACAACTATAACATGTGAACTGTCGTAGATTGTACCATCAGCAACAACTATAACATGTGAACTGTCGTAGATTGTTCCAGGCCTGCATTAGTCATGTTGCCACATGTAGACTAAACTAACAGCTGCACATAATGTGCAGTCTTCATCACCCATAATGAACGAACGATAACATATGTAGCAGTGGTGTATGTGTATATATATATATATATATATATATATATATATATATATATATATATATATATATATATATATATATAGCTCAGTGGTTAGTGAATTGGACTACTAATAACAAGAGACCGAGTTCGATTCTATTTGACGGCTGCCGGGTTCCTCTAGCGTTAACTTAGTACCGGAATATTCTTGGAAACGGCACAGGCGTAATACTGACCACGTTACAAGCAATAAATAATGTACTGAAAGTCTATAAAATGTATGCACACTGTCGTCGTATCGTATTCCCTATGTGCTAGGAAAGGTCTCCATTTCCTCCCCCCCCTCCCCCCCCTTTATATATTTGCGTTTGCCAGCTTTCACCTCTGGCGAAGTCCCTGGAGACTAGGAACTGGAAGTGTGCGTGTTAATCCGTTTTTTTTCATGAAGCCGTCTGCACGGGGATCCCTCGCCGCACAGGCAGATAACTCCGACTACAAAGGTACTCATATTTTTTTTCGTCGATGAGTTAATGAACGCTTCATGTGGAGCCTTGCTGCTGGGGTGGACCCCACCTGACCAGAGGTGGACACCACCTGACCGGAGGCGGACCTCACCTGACCAGGGGTGGACCCCACCTGACTGGAGGTGGACACCACCTGACCGGGGGTGGACCCCACCTGACCAGAGTTGGTTGCCGCAGGGAGAAATTACAAATAGAAATCCCTAATGGTGCAGCCGGGATTTCAACTCACAACTTCTCTGTCTCGAGACCGGAGAGCGATTATTGAAAGTTGTATTTCCGCGATCAGTTGCTATATGATACTATATGGTGTAACTCCATTAGAGTTTTTACCTAATCCCTCCCCTGCTTTGCAAACTATTTTCTTAAATCGTAAATTGTTTTATTCCTAGCATCTTTATAGTTAATGGCATGCCACATGATGATTGTGTCTATTATGACTCAATAAGGGGAGCGTAATTTACCCCCCCCCCCCCCAGCTCTTGCCACTTCATGTGCGTCAGTGAATCCAAGTGTCGGCATTCACACCTTGTAAATCACTCGCTCACTGACTGACCTCAATTTTTCTCGTTAAATGAACACTGGCGTCCAGGCCCTATATACGGCTATTTATAACAAGCTGCCCCCCATAAAGATCACGTGGAAGCCATGAGACGTACTGGCGAGGGCTGGAGAATCGAGAGACCAATAGCGACTGATGAGCTTGTCCGGTGAGCCTTGTCATAAACTGCCAATAATAAGATCATAACTCTCAGGTTCCAACGGCAGAATGATATCCCCTTTTGAGACTCGGGAGAGACTGGATGGAGGCTAAAGCAGATTTGTGATATGAGTGTGAGAGTTCCTGGCCTCGTACATCTCTCTGTTAATAACTTATATTAACTTTTTACGGGACAGAATTATCTTCAGTTTTAGAAACTATTTATATCTGTTTTCTTTTTATTTAGGATTTAACTTTAATAATTTGATCTTCTCTGTAACTTCAACGCAGATGGTTAGCATGTGAATGTGGTAGTGGTGTAGTGGTTGCATGATGAATTCACGTTATAAAGAGTAAGGGTTCAGTTTCTAGTAGTAGGGCTGCTATTGATTGAGTTCTTTGTAGGTTATCATAGTTGCACTCCGAACATGCCCATAGGTGCTCAGATACTCTCCTCAACATGTCCCGCAGCGTCCAGCTACTGAAGACTCCAGTTCTGTTGCTATTGATTCATCATTGTCATTATGTGCCATACCGGTTGGCGTAGGAGATCATGTCCTTCCACAGTCTTCTATCTACAGTGCATCGTATCAGTTCTGTTGTTGACTGTTTTCCATACCACGACACCAAGCTATCTAGTATTTCCTCTCTTTGTCGTCCGCGATCTCTTTTTCCTTTTATTTTGCCAGTTGTAACCAATGCAATTGATTACGTTCGCATAATGACTACTTCTCAACGTTTTCTTAAACTGGCGTAGTTACATTGCGTCATGGTCTACAACAGACTGCCGAGTATATATCTTCCGGCTCTAAGCATCCGCATTCCTCTAGACATTTGTGGGTACTTAGTTGCCTTCCTTCTTCAACCACTACCGTTTTGCAAAAGTGGTTATTTGGCGTCCACGCCCACAACGAGTGGGTATTTTAAAATTACTCTCTAGCTGAAAACAACACATAGAGGAGAATGTTATTCTTAAGCTGCCCAATCAATTACTCTTTCAGTGTCGTCAGACTTTGCACAGTACACGCAGAGTGGCACCTTTCTTGTATTATAATAATGTTGTGACACAGAATCATGTTTCATTTATGTGCATTCAACCTAGATTATATATATATGGTTATATTTTTAACAGAATAAATGTTTGAAAGCTGCAACCATGTATCAACGTCTATCACTGTTAACACTATTCACGGTTGCTTGCTTTATTCCCAAAGTAGTATTTTAGATCCACTCATAAAAATGTTGTTACATGTACAAATGAAGATGCGATCAAGAAAGTACATCTCACTCATTCTTTAGCTTGATATTTTTTTTGAGTGGTTCAAATTTGTGACAAAATGTACAATGTACAAAATTATTAATTTTCTAGAACTGTTAATTGTTATGTTAATGGCATTTTAGTGTAATAACGTTTATGAGAAAAGAAATTTCAAAATGTGACGAATGTATCCCGTGTTGGTGTATAAGAATCGTATTCTCATCACAACTAATGTTAGCGTTCCAGTAATGGTTTCCCTTATGATCTTTGTGAACCTACTAATGCAGAATTGTACTCTTGACATATTTCAGAGCTGAGAAAATCTACGAACACAACTTAATTAAATACCAGCAACAAACAGCTTTGATTGAATTACATTTTTCATTCTTTCTCACCACTTATCATCTCTTTTATACCTCTCCTTTTCTTCCACTTATCATCTCGTATATACCTCTCTCTTTTTTCCACTTATCATTTCTTATACACCTCTCTTTTTTCAAATTATCACCTCGTATTTCTCTCTCTCTCTCTTTTCCACTTATTATCTCTTATTTATCTCTCTCTTTTTTTCCACTTATTATCTCTTATTTATCTCTCTCTTTTTTCCACGTATTATCTCTTACATATCTCTCTCTTTTTCCCACTTATTATCTCCTTTGTATCTTTCTCTTTTTTCCCCTTCAGCTTTACAATCATCAATAATCTTACCTCACATGTATTTCTACACATTAAGGGAAAACAATATTAAACAATCCAGTTAAATAAGCTGAAAATATATCAAAGAAACTACTAAATATATGAAGGTTCGAGATATTAAACAACAACAAAAAAAGTAACGAAACTGGAGTTCCACAGATCCTGCGCAATATGAACGTAATGTAGCGAGACCTACAAGTCCACATGTGCATCAGAAAGGAAATTAATATCTTAGAAAATAAACGCATGTGAAGACTTCTTCAAAGAATGCATAACAAGGTCTTCAATAAAATGGAAGTAAAAATACCAGATGAAGATCAACCACAGAAATGTATCAACATTAATATTGAAGTGGGGTCGGCTTACATTGGATATATATATATATTACACAAGGGGAGAGTACTAAAAACAAAACATAAAAATATCACGATTTACAGATTAATGATGTAACTATCACAGATAACACAAAGCGGTACTACTGTGTGGTCTAAAGCTGGTCTTCTGGTGGGACAGACATACAACACATTGACCATCGTTGTAGGCTAGTAGCTGGACTTCTGGTGGGACAGACATACAACACATTGAGCATCGTTGTAGGCTAATAGCTGGACTTCTGGTGGGACAGACATACAACACATTGAGCATCGTTGTAGGCTAGTAGCTGGACTTCTGGTGGGACAGACATACAACACATTGAGCATCGTTGTAGGCTAGTAGCTGGACTTCTGGTGGGACAGACATACAACACATTGAGCATCGTTGTAGGCTTATAGCTGGACTTCTGGTGGGACAGACATACAACACATTGAGCATCATCATCATTGAGTGCCGTCTCCGCATCGAAGGTTGGCTACCATGGAGCACCATTCCACTCTGTCTCTTGCTTTGATGGTGCAGATTGTCATAGGTTGACTTGTCCATCTTTTGATGTTACTCGTCCATGTTAATCTCGGTCTGCATCTGCCTCTTTTACCTTGTATTTTCCCTTCCAATATTACTTTTATTAGACTGTTGTGTCTTCTAACATGCCCCAAAAATTTCATTTGTCTTGTTCTAATTGTGTTTAGTAATTCTCTTTTCATTTTTAGTTGTTTTAAAACATTGACCATCGTTTTTACATGAAAAACCATAGACACACGCAAATAGAAATATCAAGCTAAAACATAACAATCATTATTATAAATTAAAACTACCTCATTTCAATTGAAAAATTGTAAACCTATCAGATCTTCGTATCACCAAGCTTGTTCAATCCATACACTGAGCAAATCTTTAAAAACATCACAGAGATGCCATGCCTACAAATTAATGGAAAGATAATCAATAACCTAAGATATGCTGATGATACTGTACTACTAGCAGAAAATCCTAAAGATCTACAACAATTACTTAATGAAATAAACATGACAAGTAAAACATATGGACTAGATATGAATATCAAAAAGACTAAAACTATGATCATAAACAAAGAAAATACTCAAAACCCACAAGTGGATATCAAAATTGAAGGAATAGACCTGGAGACAGTTCAGAACTACAACTACCTTGGACATACTTTAACCAGTGATGGAAAATGTACAACTGAAATAAGAAAAGAATAGGAATGGCAAAAAGTAATTTTAATGTCATGAAGAACATACTAACATCAAAACAAATAACACCAGGGCTAAAACTAAGAATATCAAAATGTTACGTCTTCTCAATAGTCCTATATGGTGCAGAAACATGGACATTAGACAAGAAAACAGAACAGAGAATTGAAGTCTTTTAAATGTGGATATATAGAAGAATAGGTAGAATTGGATGGAAGGAAAAGAAAACAAACGATGAAGTCTTAAAACAACTAAAAATGAAAAGAGAACTACTAAACACAATTCAAACAAGACAAATGCGATTTTTGGCCATGTTAAAAGACACAACAGCCTACTAAAAGTGATCCTGGAGGGGAAAATACAAGGTAAAAGAGGCAGAGGCAGACTATGACTAACATGGACGAGTAACATCAAAAGATGGACAAACCAACCTATGGCAACCTGCACCTTCAAAGCAAGAGACAGCAGAATGGCGCTCCATGGTAGCCAGCCTTCGTTTCGGAGATGGCACTCGATGATGATGAAGATGATGATGATTATGATGATCAGATCTTATTTTAAGCTACCAGCCATCTTTTAGATCGCAAACTCCAATCGTTTTGATGTTATCTTTAATCACTCGTTTTGTGTTGTTTTTAAAAAAAACTGAGAAAAAAAATAAGTGAGAGTAAAAAATTAGACACGAACTATTGAGTTATTGAAATATTGAGTTATTGAAATATTGAGTTATTTGCGGGTCATCATTATTGCACTCCGAACATCTCCGAGGCGCTCAGAATTGATATACGACCAGATACACATCTTGTCAGTATTAGGGGCGCCGCGATAAGGGCGCCGCGCCAAGGATATGGTCAAGTACTACTCAGCAGTTAGAAATCATAAAGTGGTATTATTTACCTAGGCATATTATTCTTTTATTCATTATCCGCTTCTACGTGACAGTTTTAAGGTTACCGTCATATTTATTTATGTGTAATTTAATTTCTGGACTCCGTTGGAATAAGGTCAGCTAAAACAGGTAGCCGTGTGTGTCAAAAGTGTGGGAACCATTGTAGTATATGAATTGACTGGCAGTAGAGCCCCAAACTTATTCTTCTTTCCTTCCACATTTACCTTTCAGCGCCGAGGGAAGATATAATTTGCTGTATTTTACTCTTTTGCTCGCGCTGCTACTGTTGTGTTTCCTAGGGCTCCTAATATTCCGTCAATCCATCTTTATCGTGGTCGACCCTTGGGTCTGGTGTTCTCGTAACGTTTATTGAAGGCTCGTTGTTTTGTGTTTGATCTTTCTGCCTTGTCACGTGGCCAAACCATTTTATTTGTTGTTTCTTTATATATTTTATGGCGGGGGTTATTCCTAGTTTTTTTTTTCTCAGTTCTTCATTTCTGATCTTGTCTCTCAAGCTGGTTTCCTGCCATTCGTCTAACACACTCCCAGCAGTTTAATTTCCCTATATTTTCGTCGATCTCCATTTTCTGCTATTTCTCTGAGCGTAAAGCGTTTATCCTTTACTGACCTGCTGAGTCAGTCGTAAATTAAGGGCTTCTTTAAAAAACACTATTCCCAAACTGGGAGGATTTTATTTTTACCCCACGCCTGTGTTTTGTCCTAAGCAAACACGATGATGATGTTGATAGCGAAGTGTTCAATTAAGAGAGAGAATGTTCACAGACTATTTAAAGTTACTGAGTTGTGATGAAGTCAAGCTAATGTCCACAGACTATTTAAAGTTACTGAGTTGTGATGAAGTCAAGCTAATGTTCACAGACTATTTAAAGTTACTGAGTTGTTATGAAGTCAAGTTAATGTTCACAGACTATTTAAAGTTACTGAGTTGTGATGAAGTCAAGCTAATGTTCACAGACTATTTAAAGTTACTGAGTTGTGATGAAGTCAGGCTAAGTTGTTGTTATAACGAAGTGATTCTTCACTTCTAAAAACTACCGGAAAGTGCTTTTGATACAAATCATAAAATTGATGTTGACAACTAGAAAGGCCCTATTGAAACGGCAGGAAAAGCGCTATTGGCAGGGCTAGAAAAGCGCTGTTGACACGACTGGAAAAAGCGCTATTGACACGGCTAGAAAAGCGTTATTGACACGCGTCTTGTTCACATAGCTAGTGATCACATCCGCCGGAAGTGATCAGCCCCTCCTCCTTCCTGGCGTCGAAAGGCCCCAGTTATCGATTGTCTCTGTTCGCAGTTCGGACTTCAGCCTGTCGATAATTAGATCGATCGAGCTATTTTTTTTTTATATATTATTTTTTTTTGCTTTGTTTTTGTGTGTGTTTGTGTCTGAGCTAGAAGTTTCCATTCTTGAAGCGACACTATCCAGACGTCTGTAATGTGTGTATGTACGTGTGGTACCTAATTGTTGTGATGCTCCTCTCCGCTGATCTCTGCCATTTGGCTGAGGGTACTACACAATACGGTTGTTGTTTGTGAGTGAAGGTAAAGTACGACACTTGAATAGGCGTCTTAGCACGCGAGTTTTCACCTATATGTCCTCGGCCGCCTACCGAGAAGTTTTCGGAGACTTCTGGACAGTGTCGCTTCAAGCATCGAAACTCACGATGCGAGGCCTAATCAAAGGTCTACAAATTGTTCAATTACTGTAAAATCTATTTTTAGGGACACAATAGCTGCTAAACCGACAAAGATGAAAGTTGCAGCTTTATGGAAACCGTATTATCTGCATTATTTTAAATGATGCAATCATAACGCCATGAACAATTTAAACTCACGTGCAAAAATTCGTGGTAATACATCCTGGGGTTTCCGAGATATTTGATGACGTTTGAGGGCATGCGTTTTGGAACGGACTATATAAACATACATTCAAAATGCCTTGTATGTTCTGGCGGACACTTAAATCGATTCTATTTTAAAATGCACGCCTTCCTCTTCCTTCGGTGTTTATCAACCTACCTAACAGTTTAGTTAGATCGATAGATTATCTGCATTGCGCATCAAGCAGCCCCATAGTGATCCGAGTCTCCCCGAGTGTGCAGCATCACCCAATAGCATTTCGTGAGAATCCACGCGCATCACCACATCCAGATATAACTTCAGCCTTCTGCTCATCCCCCAGACCTTGTAAACCGTTGGAGGGTGGTAACTGCCATTTTTTTTTCTATCTTTCTCTGTCTGACGATGTACTGTATTTCTTTATTTACTTATTAACAGAATGCACTGTGTTTTGCGCCTTACAGTCCAGGGCTAGCGGTGGACGATGGTTTCGAACGTGAGGAAACCAAGAAGTGAGACCGGAATTTATGTTGACCTATAACCTGATAATTTGCGACATTACAGCAATTTCCGCTATGTAAAATAGCTCCTTCAATCATTGCCCAAAATTAACACAATTATGTCATAATATCTTAGTTATATTCATTCAAAAGTATGAGAAAAAAAAACATGGTTTTGCTGTAATAAACATCTCTTACAGTTTAGATTCAAAATTTTTATATAAAGGCGACAGAGGTCGTTGATAAAAGGATTGAAATGGCAGGACAAAATTCACAACAGAGAATTATAGAAATGCACCAGTCAAATACCAGTCGATAAAGAGATACAGCGAAAACGATGGCGCTGGTTAGGGACACACGCTGCGGAAGACAACTGAGAGTATTACACAACAGGCCCTTTTTTGGAAACCCCAAGGAAAAAGACAAAGAGGAAGACCAAGATATTCTTGGAGAAGGCAGATGGGAGAAGAGATGAAAATGATGGGGAAGAATGGAATGATCTTAAAAGAATGACAAGAAACAGAACTGCTTGGAAAGTTTTTGTTGAAGACATATGCTCCACAGGGAGCTGAAAAGGTAGAAGAAGAAGATAGACGTCGTTATACTTTTGTAGTAGGTGTGACCTCTATAGACATAGAAGCCTGTTTATTAGTAAAGGTTCGAATTACATCAACTCCTATACGGTTATACTAGGAGATACTGTGGCTGGTTGTACGTTGACATTTAACTCACTGAGTTGGGATGTGAATGTGTTGTGTATTCTGATAACATATTAGAGTAGTTGTGGCCTTCGTTGCCTTCTCTGAACATCCGCCGCTGCCCAGGATATTAGTCTTAATTGCACATTTGTTTGTGATCCTAGCCCTAGCTTTAGCTTCATTAACTTTCTTTGAAGATAGTAGGCAGAGCCACACCACAGAGGAAAGCAGTCTTTTTAAATTAACGAGTCTTTTCTACCAACTTTGTACTAGTATGTATTGAGTTATATTTGGCGTGTAGTCATTTTGTTTTCGACTTCGTATGTTTTGTTTTCTTCTTTATATGTTGCGTGATGTATTTGAAGATCGTATTTGCTGCATTCGGATGATACATTTGAGTCATACCTGTATTTGGTGTATTCTGGTGTTGCACTTGATTTGATATTGTATTTGAGTGGTATACTTGACTTATATTTGGACTTCCGGTCATTATGGTGGATAGGCGACAGGGAATCGTTGAGTCACTGTCTGAAAAAAATGTTTCTATTTACAGATTCCTCATATTCCAAGTCCGGCTCTGCTGCCGGGGCTACTAAGTAATGCTCTGCGCACACTGTGAACTTTGTGTTTCATCCAGATAGTGTTTCTATATTCAGATTGCTTACGATGAATGATGATATCGTACGACGAGTGACAGTTCAGATGCTTTGAATTCATTGCGGAAACGCCTTATGTCTTTTGCCGTGTGCTGTATCTGATACGATGAGGACTGCAACTGCCTTTCTTTCATTGGATATTCGATGAGTTGTTAATTCGGATGATTCTACTGGCACGGATAGTTGAGGAATCATGGATTTCCATTACTTTGCAGTAATACCGGGGCCTTCGAATAAACATAACCGTAACCATTTGACTTAGCATTGTATTTTATGTACAGTCTTGTATTTGACATAGTGTTGTATGTTGTGTATTCGAGTGATGTATTTGACTCATTGTTGTATTATCTAAACATTCACTATTTTTACAACACTATCTGCTGCGAGACTAATCTTTCTCTTACCATGATCTCTGTGTCTTTAGAACAAGAGCTACATCTAAAGATAGAGACCCGTACACCTAATCTAAAATAGCATAACGTATAGATAATGTACATGAAAAAAAAAAACAAGACATAAATAAATATGAGATGTAAGTAGAAGAAGCTAGAATAAAATAACTGGAATTCTTGGTTAAAATGTGTCTACCTGTGCGTCGTGTATGTTCTTGTTTAGTCAGGAAACGCAGACTCGTGTATTAATGGTTTTTGAATTATGGGTAGGGTTTGGGAGAAAATTATATAAACTGGTGAAAGATTGGAGCATTTCACGAAACAAGTTTCATTTTCTGTAAGGCATTTCATCATCATCATCATCATCAAGTACCGGGCCTAGTGGCGTAGGTGATCGTGTCTCTCCACAACTTTCGATCTCGGCAGCTATTTATCATTTCTGTTGTTGACCTTCTGCGAAGCCATTCTGTTAAGCTGTCTGTTATTTTTTCTCTTTGGTTCCCTCTATCTCTTCGTCCCTCAATTTTTCCAGTTGTTACAATATATTCAAGTTGTTCTCTTCTCATTACATCTAAGGCATTTAGTAAACTCTTAATGAACGTGGCTTTAGGTGTACCAACATCAATTCTGGTAGCAGGACAAGCGATGTACGAGACTAGAATATTCTGTCGAGGAAAAAAAAAAACATGAACACGTCAAGATTGAAATTATGTTCTAGGGGTACTGGTTGGTCTCGAGGCAAGATGCCGGTCTCGAGACAGAGAGATTGTGAGTACAAATCTCGGCTGCTCCAGTTAGGATTTTTATTTGTGATTTTCTCTAATGCTACCACTCTTGGTCACGTGCAAAATTTCTCTTGGAACTTCGTCGGAGGTGAAAGCTGGGGGATGCAAAAAAAAAAAAAAAAAAAAAAAGAAAGAAAGAAAGAAAAAAAAAGAGAAAGAAGAAAAAAGACATTGTTTTACAGTTACAATATTTTGAAATACAGAGTGTCTCACTGCCTACGAAACCTGCTGACTTTAATATCTTTGCCGCTCCATACTCGTGCCTCCCAAACATGTTCGGCTGCTCCGTGGGAACTCACAGGTACTGTACACTAACACTAACAAACAGGTGAGAAATGCTGCCTCGCATCGTGAGTTTCGATGCTTGAAGCGACACTGTCCAGAAGTCTCCGAAAACTTCTCGGTAGGCGGCCGAGGACATATAGGTGAAAACTCGCGTGCTAAGACGCCTATTCAAGTGTCGTACTTTACCTTCACTCACAAACAACAACCGTATTGTGTAGTACCCTCAGCCAAATGGCAGAGATCAGCGGAGAGGAGCATCACAACAATTAGGTACCACACGTACATACACACATTACAGACGTCTGGATAGTGTCGCTTCAAGAATGGAAACTCTCGATGCCAGGCGGCATTCCTCACTTTCCGAGCGTACTACCTTGGTACCCATTTCTGCCAGCGGCTGGGTCGACTGACGATGGTAATGATGTTGATGATTGTAGTGACAGCATTTACAACGTCGATGGTTACCATGGAGATGATACTTACGCTTCAAGGTTGAAACCCCCTACGATTAAGCCCCCTAATGTGGGTTAACGATTTCTAATGAAAAGTCATACAAAGTAGCGTAACCTATTATTCTGAATATTCTTGTAATATTTGCTTGTGGGGAGGTTTCACAATGAAACAACGAAAACAAATGGAACATGTTTACCCTGAATTAAGCTCCAGGTAAGCAGGGGCACTAATTACGCCTCCAACTGTCTGTGTCTTATCACATTAACCGTTCTTGACTTTCGCTATCATTGAAAGAAGAATACGCTTCCCACATAAAAGATGAGGCTCGTTTAACCTAATTTTAAAACTTTTCTCTCTATGGTTATCATTCATTTCATGGGATTAGTAGTTCGTCTGTAATTGTTAGTTTTTGTTCACATTTTGGGTTTTGTTGTTCAGAGTTAACTAACTGGTTTGTTAGTTCTTGAACCAGTTCATTTTATCACTTAAAAGTTCACCTTGATCATGTTAAAATTGCTAGTTATTTGTGTGACTGGTTCATCACGTGTATAACAATAACTAGTTCTTCTCTTTACATCTGTATAACAGGTTCATGATTTGTATATCAATAGTTCATGTCATCGCAAATATGTATATAGTTAGTTATATAACGAGTTATTCTGCTCACACTAGCTCTTCTGTTCATGTGCATAAACTAGTTCTTATGTTCACATGTATATAACTAGTTCTTATGTTCACATGTATATAACTAGTTCTTATCTTATATTCACGTGTTTATAACTAGTTCATACGTTCACATGTATATAACTAGTTCTCCTGTTCACATGTATATAACTAGTTCTTATGTTCACATGTATATAACTAGTTCTCCTGTTCACATGTATATAACTAGCTCTTATGTTCACATGTATATAACTAGTTCTCCTGTTCACATGTATATAACTAGTTCTTATGTTCACATGTATATAACTAGTTCTTATGTTCACATGTATATAACTAGTTCTTTTGTTCACATGTATATAACTAGTTCTTATCTTATATTCACGTGTATATAACTAGTTCTTATGTTCACATGTATATAACTAGTTCTTATGTTCACATGTATATAACTAGTTCTTTTGTTCACATGTATATAACTAGTTCTTATCTTATATTCACGTGTATATAACTAGTTCATACGTTCACATGTATATAACTAGTTCTCCTGTTCACATGTATATAACTAGTTCTTATGTTCACATGTATATAACTAGTTCTCCTGTTCACATGTATATAACTAGTTCTTATGTTCACATGTATATAACTAGTTCTTATGTTCACATGTATATAACTAGTTCTTTTGTTCACATGTATATAACTAGTTCTTATGTTCACATGTATATAACTAGTTCATACGTTCACATGTATATAACTAGTTCTCCTTTTCACATGTATATAACTAGTTCTTTTGTTCACATGTATATAACTAGTTCTTATCTTATATTCACGTGTATATAACTAGTTCTTATGTTCACATGTATATAACTAGTTCTTATGTTCACATGTATATAACTAGTTCTTTTGTTCACATGTATATAACTAGTTCTTATCTTATATTCACGTGTATATAACTAGTTCATACGTTCACATGTATATAACTAGTTCTCCTGTTCACATGTATATAACTAGTTCTTATGTTCACATGTATATAACTAGTTCTCCTGTTCACATGTATATAACTAGTTCTTATGTTCACATGTATATAACTAGTTCTTATGTTCACATGTATATAACTAGTTCTTATGTTCACATGTATATAACTAGTTCTCCTGTTCACATGTATATAACTAGTTCTTATGTTCACATGTATATAACTAGTTCTTATGTTCACATGTATATAACTAGTTCTTATGTTCACATGTATATAACTAGTTCTTATGTTCACATGTATATAACTAGTTCTTATGTTCACATGTATATAACTAGTTCTTTTGTTCACATGTATATAACTAGTTCTTTTGTTCACATGTATATAACTAGTTCTTATCTTATATTCACGTGTATATAACTAGTTCTTATGTTCACATGTATATAACTAGTTCTTATGTTCACATGTATATAACTAGTTCTTTTGTTCACATGTATATAACTAGTTCTTATCTTATATTCACGTGTATATAACTAGTTCATACGTTCACATGTATATAACTAGTTCTCCTGTTCACATGTATATAACTAGTTCTTATGTTCACATGTATATAACTAGTTCTCCTGTTCACATGTATATAACTAGTTCTTATGTTCACATGTATATAACTAGTTCTTATGTTCACATGTATATAACTAGTTCTTATGTTCACATGTATATAACTAGTTCTTATGTTCACATGTATATAACTAGTTCTTATGTTCACATGTATATAACTAGTTCTTTTGTTCACATGTATATAACTAGTTCTTATCTTATATTCACGTGTATATAACTAGTTCATACGTTCACATGTATATAACTAGTTCTCCTTTTCACATGTATATAACTAGTTCTTATGTTCACATGTATATAACTAGTTCTTATGTTCACATGTATATAACTAGTTCTCCTGTTCACATGTATATAACTAGTTCTTATGTTCACATGTATATAACTAGTTCTTATGTTCACATCTATATAACTAGTTCTTATGTTCACATCTATATAACTAGTTCTCATGTTCACAAGTATATAACTAGTTCTCCTGTTCACATGTATATAACTAGTTCTTATGTTCACATGTATATAACTAGTTCTTTTGTTCACATGTATATAACTAGTTCTTTTGTTCACATGTATATAACTAGTTCTTATGTTCACATGTATATAACTAGTTCTTATGTTCACATGTATATAACTAGTTCTTATGTTCACATGTATATAACTAGTTCTTATGTTCACATGTATATAACTAGTTCTTATGTTCACATGTATATAACTAGCTCTTATGTTCACATGTATATAACTAGCTCTTATGTTCACATGTATATAACTAGTTCTCCTGTTCACATGTATATAACTAGCTCTTATGTTCACATGTATATAACTAGTTCTCCTGTTCACATGTATATAACTAGCTCTTATGTTCACATGTATATAACTAGTTCTTTTGTTCACATGTATATAACTAGATCTTATGTTCACATGTATATAACTAGTTCTTTTGTTCACGTGTATATAACTAGTTTCTCTGATCACATAGAAGGTAGCTCGTTCATGTATTATTACTAGAGGTAATCTAGATATTTATCCAAGTACGAGTATAACAAACTTCGGTAGTCCTATGTTCCACAAAACTCTCCTCACAGTTCATGTTCGTGTGTGTGACCTGATCAACATCATCATGTGTCAACCAGTTAGCATATTGAAACACAGAAGTAAGTAAAGTACCCCCCGTCACGCCAAGTGGCGTATAGGGAAATATTGTGTTAGTGACCCTACATTTTACAGACCTTCAGCACATGATTTTTGGGGTAATGTGGTATATTGAAACATGTCCTTTCACAATTCTCTGTCCTTGGCCCATCGTATCAATTATAATCTATTCTGATGTTGACGGTTTACTGTGCAACAATAACCAACTAGTATGTAGGTGCAAGTGGTGGGGTGTAACGTACACTCTTACAAGGAATGGTGACTTCTTCTACCTTTCAGCTCCCTGTGGAGCATAGGTCTTCAACAAATACTCTCCAAGTCGTTCTCTGTTTCTTGCCATTCTTTTAAGATCATTCCATGCCTCCCCCATCATCTTCATCTCTGCTTCTGTCTGTATTCTCCAAGAATTTCAAAGTCTTCCTCTTTGTCTTTTTTCCTGGGGATTTCAAAAAAGGGCCTGTTGTGTAATACTCTCAGTTGGCTCCCTTGTTCGTTTAGGGTACGTACATTCCATGTGCCAATTGTGGAGGATTTCCTGGCACACAAAAGGTGAGTGGGCAACCCGGACTCCTTACGGCTTTCTCTGGCTTGCGTCATACATCTCTTCGACAGAGAGCCTTTATCTTTCCTGGATGGCGGATTTACTTTTATTCTTTTCTTTGACTTGTTCATGTTTGTTATGTTTTTTTCGGCTTAGATAGTCAGTCCCACGAGGAATGGTGACAGCTTTACAAAAAAGCAACACAACAAAATACTGACGTTTCGGCGTACATGCGGCCTTCTTCGGAGAACGAGAAAAACACAAACGGACAACGGAATCAAGATCAATTCTACAACATCTAGAATATGTGAGACAGGTAAATCAGGGAGAAATAAAAAGTGGAATAAGAGATGTACTGCATTTAAGAGGATACAAATTAATAAGTATAAACTAGTAAGCTGAAACATATTTTAGGACTTTCGGTCAATATGGCGGATAGGCGGCAGGAACCGTTGAGGCTCAGTCTGAAAAGTGTTCCTTGTTGCGGTTTCTCATATTCCAAGTCCGGCTTGCTGTCGGAGCTACTGAGTTTAGTGCTCTGTGCACACAATGAGCTGTGTTTTTCTTCCGGATTGTGTTTCGATATTCCGATTGCTTATGGGGAATGACGATATCGTATGACAAAGGACAGTTCAGCTGCGTTCACTTACGATGCCGCTTGGCCTTATGTCTTTCGGCGTGTGCTGTAACAGCTATGATGGGGAATGCAGCTACCTTTCGTTGTTTAGAGCCTTCAATAAGATGAGCTTTAATTCGAATGATTCCACTGGCACGGGCGGTTGAGCAATTGTGGATTTTTATTCGGTTGCAGTGATACCGGGGCCTTCGACTGACCATAACTATTTAAAAATTTTTAAAATATGTTTTAGCTCAGTAATATTGTCATAAACCCGAATAACAAAATACTTGTTTGTCTGAAAAAAAGACTTTCCTTTTCCGAGGCAACTCTGAATTCAAACAACAGCTGCAGTACAGAAAAGTCACGGAAAATCGAAGTCTTGGCTTAGGAATCAGAACCAATTTGTGCTGACGACGGACGCAGTGTACGGCAGG
The DNA here is from genome assembly GCA_032433765.1 of Megaustenia siamemsis. Classification (NCBI taxonomy): domain Eukaryota; kingdom Metazoa; phylum Mollusca; class Gastropoda; order Stylommatophora; family Ariophantidae; genus Megaustenia; species Megaustenia siamemsis. The sequence continues at coordinate 33,790,515 of JAVIAB010000088.1, read as the reverse complement.
GTGCATAACACAGTGCAATGCATGGTCTGTTAATAAACGAACGGAGGAGGTTAACACCGGGAAGAAAGAATACACACATTTTAATGTAAAAAAAAAGGCCAGGGGAAAAAAGGAATATGAAGAAAAATAGAAGAAATAAAGTAAGGTAGAGGTAGGAATTACAAACTGCGTGAGTGGTGAGTGATAAGTTACAAGTGTAGGAACTCACTCACTCAGTTCCCTTCTGCTCATTAACTCATCACTCATTCAGTTCCATCGACTCACTAACTCATCACTCATTCAGTTCCCTCGACTCACTAACACATCACTTACTCAGTTCCTTCGACTCACTAACTCATCACTCATTTAGTTCCCACGACTCACTAACTCATCACTCATTCAGTTCCATCGACTCACTAACTCATCACTCAGTCAGTTCCATCGATTCGCTAACTTATCACTCATTCAGTTCCCTCGACTCACTAACTCATCACTCATTCAGTTCCCTCGACTCACTAACTCATCACTCAATCAGTTTCCTCGACTCATTAACTCATCACTCATTCAGTTTCATCGACTCATTAACTCATCACTCATTCAGTTTCCTCAACTCACTAACTCAAACAACAGTCACTCAATTCCCTCAGCTCACTAACTCATCACTCAGTCAGTTCCACCGACCCACTAACTCAACACTCATTCAGTTCCCTCGACTACTAACTCATCACTTACTTAGTTCCCTCAACTCACAAACTCACCACTCATTCAGTTACATCGACTCACTAGCTCACCACTCATTCAGTTCCCTCGACTCACCCACTCACCACCCACTCATTAATTAGGCTCACATGCATCCTCCTATCTCTACTTCCTTATTTTATCTTTCTCATATTTTTCTCTACATATTCCTACTTTCTACGTGTATAGGCCAAACTGTAAATGTATACGCTATATACTCGACCGCGGATCCTTCCTATTATAACATTTCTTATTAAAGATTCTCAACACCTATCTTGATACCGTAACTGAAATTCAATAAATCCTACTTAAAGCTCACGTTCATAGTAATCTATCGCAGCGGTTACCGTATACACATTAATTAAGGTCACGTGTTGACGCTGATTCATGGATACACGAAACATAATTTGATAACCACTCCACGGAAGCGGTACACAAAATGTAATTTCTGAAAACGAAAACGATTGGAGCGAAAAACACGTGCACAGACCAAATGTAATTATTTTTTGTGGCCGTTTTTAATGGCGTGTAATTTGTGTCTGGGATAAAGTTGTTTAAGCGCGAGACATCTTAACGGTCAGAATTTGGCCAAGTTTATTGATTACAGAGGAGAGGCAGCGTTAGGAATGAAATTATAATAGGAAAAAGTCAGCATGAAACAAACCTTGAACTGAATTTAGAAACAACAAATATAATAGTGTGTATATATGCTGAGAGAACCTAGGTGGATGAGAGGTTAGTGTGCCAACTTTCTGATCAAAAGGATCCGAGTTCGATTCACAACAGTGGCGACATTTTTGGGTCAAAAAGCTCCGGGGTTCACCCAGCCAGAAAGAAAGAAAGAAAGGGTGGCTGGGTTGGTGGGTTGGTGCATTAGAAGCTGTCGAGACGAATGAAAGAAGCGGAAATGAAAGATTGAAAGAAGAAAGCGAGACAGAAAGATCTTGAAATATACAAAAACAAAGAAATAAGTAGGGAGGAAAAAATGAAAGACAGTAGATTGTGAAAAGAAGAAAGAGGGAGGAGGTATGAGTAAGCGAGGAAAAAAAGATATAAAGTAGGATGGAGGTAGAAATAAATAAATAATGAAACAAAACAAGAAATAATTGTACATATTTTTAATATCATGACTATTTTGCAAACGTATTTCCAGCCTAGTCGAAGCTTTTAATCAAATCCATTCTCTTGTGGGGTCCAAAGTGTCTTTCATCGATCCTTTGGTAGGTTGGAAACAACTCTTCGATCGCACTGATCATTTCAGCCCCATGAAGAATGGGTCATTACCCTCGCGTCTTACGCTCGGTTACAGGGCACACGAGAGGGGTTGAAATGAAGATTAGAGCCTCTGTAACGAACGAGGATGATTTGAGAAAAAAAAACAACTTTGAGGAAACGAGTGCAGGTTAGTAGAACGCACAAATTCAAGTGGAACGTGGGCAATTAATTATGGACTCTCTACATTAAAATAAGATGTCAAAAGATAAGTGTTTAAACCAGGATTAGCAAATATGGTAATTGCATCTGTCAAGAATAACCGCTCTTTAAGAATCAAAACAAAAAGATTGAAAATATCAGACATTTAATATTTATTGAATTATTATATTATTAATAAAAACTCAGACACGAACACCTCGCAGCGACTGCACTGGATAACCGGTCTTTTTTCTCCGGTCCTATAATCCCCCCCTCTCCCGCCCCCACCCCGACCCCTGAAGTGAGAAAATACCGTAAATATATATATATTTTTTTCAATCAAATTACAGAAAATAATTTGAGAACATTTAAGGTATATACGCATAGTGTGGGCCAGACGTTAAATGCTATACAAAGATGACTGGACAAAGTGAAGGGATTTTGATATTTCTCTTAAAGACGTTGTAATAACTAATAACAACTGGCTGCTTCGTCGTAGGAAAACGAGGAAGAAGATGACAGAAATGACGATGAGGAAGAAAGAGGGAGGAGGGTCGGTTGAAGAAAAGGAGGATGATGGAAGATACGTAAGAGATTAAGAAAAGAGATAAGAAATAATAAGACGAAATATTTTAATTCAATTGTCTAACACAGATGGAAATAAGGAAAATGAAGATCACTAAATACGGAAAAAGGCATGTTCCATGCAAAGTAAATGAACCAGAAGCAGGCAAAGACTAAACTGTGATGAAAACATCATGAGATGAAGAGAGAATCAATGACATTGTGGATACCAACAAGGCACATTGACGTGGAGATCCGTGATGTCAATTTTCGATGCGGAGACATCACTAGATGATGATGATAATCCCGTTTCTAAGGTGGGAAATTTAAAGGGAAAATTTGAATAATGGCCGCATGCCCCGTGTTGTCTCCACGTAACCGACAGTCATTTTTTTTAGGCTGGTTATCTCTTTCCCAAAGCAACCCCTAACCCTACGGGAATCGGAGCAATATCCACATGATTGTCTAACGACCGGATTAATCAAACCAGCCACCTCGTTACACTCTTCATGTCTACTCAAAGAACATGTCAAGTGACGGTACTATCATATTCCCCCTTCCTTCATTCTACTCACGCACTGTCCCGTTTATTCATTCCACCAAGATGTAAATAGATTAAAGCTGCTCCACAAACCATTGTTGTAATTACTTCCCCTTTACTTTACTTACTTCCCCTACATCAGCTATAATTACTGCCATTGAATAGAATGCCATTATAATTTCCTTTCACGTTGTTCATACTTCTAGAAGTGTGTCCTTACTTTAGAATTTAAATGCGGTCATTAATGTTGAGACTGTATTACCGTTATAATTATCATAATGATGGGATTTTTTGGTTTGGGGGTGGGGGTGTTGTGATGATAAGTTTGAAGTGAGGTAAAGTACAAGTTACCTCCCTTGCTTAACGCATATTTGGGAGAGGGAGGAATATAGGATGTTAGTGACCATATTGTTCTATGACCACAGCGCGTTTTGTGGGAGCCGCGATAGCTCAGTGGTTTGTAAACTGGACTACAAAGGACGAGAGGTCGGGTTTGATCCTGATCGGCGGCTTCCGGGTTCACCCAGCCTTAAATGGGTACCGGATTTATTTTTTCTGGGAAAGTAAAGCGGCACAGGCGTAATACCGACCACACTACCCCAAAAAATCATGTGCTGACGGTCTGTAAAAATTATGGTCACTAACACCAAATTCCCTATACATCACGTGGCGTGACAGAGCTCTTTATTTTTTACTTACAGCACGTTTTGGGGCCGCGGTACCTCAGTGGTTTGTGGTTACTATATTACTAAGGACACCTAGCTTCTAATGGTTACCGGATTTTCTTCTGGGAAAATTAAACGGCACGTGCGTAATACCAACCACATTACCCAAAAAATAATATGCCAACGGTCTATATTTTTTTTTTTAATGGGCGCTACCAATGTATTCAATTTACGTCATATGGCACGAGGGGGCTCCTATCTCTTTTATCTTAGAGACGCCAATGACACGCATCACCGCTCAAAAGCAAACTCAGAAGTCAGTGTCCTTTTGTCTTTAATGTCGCTTCTGGCGCTACTGTATTTACAAATAGACTCTAATCACACTAATAGCAATTGTGCATTTCTTATTGATGTCTCTCAACTACACCGAAAACATATGTAACACTTATATCATTCACTGTCATCATTGACTCATATCATCACCATCGAGTGCCATCTCCGCAATAAGGTTGGCTACCATGGAGCGCCATTCTGCTCTGTCTCTTGCTTTGATGGTGCAGGTTGTCGTAGGCTGGTTTGTCCATCTTTTTATGTTACTCGTCCTTGTTAGTCTTGGTCTGTCTCTGCCTCTTTTACCTTGTATTTTCCCCTCCAGGATTACTTTTAGTAGGCTGTTGTGTCTTTTAACATGGCCCAAAAATCGTATTTGTCATGTTTGAATTGTGTTCAGTAGTTCTCTTTTCATTTTTAGTTCTTTTAAGACTTCATCGTTTGTTTTATTTTCCTTCCATCCAATTCTACCTATTCTTCTATATATCCACATTTCAATGGCTTCAATTCTCTGTTCTGTTTTCTTGTCTAATGTCCATGTTTCTGCACCACATAGGAATGTGGAGAAGACATAACATTTTGCCATTCTTAGTTTTAGCCCTGGTGGTATTTGTTTTGATGTTAGAATGTTCTTCATGACATTTAAATTATACTTTTTGCCATTCCTATTCTTTTGTTTATTTCAGTTGTACATTTTCCATCACTGGTTATAGTATGTCCAAGGTAGTTGTAGTTCTGAACTGTCTCCAGGTCTACTCCTTCAATTTTGATATCCACTTGTAGGTTTTGAGTATTTTCTTTGTTTATGATCATAGTTTTAGTCTTTTTGATATTCATATATCTCATATAAATGATATGACTCATATAAATGATATATCTCATATAAATTATATGACTCATATAAATGAGTCATATAAAGTCATCATTATGCCCACTTCGGTTGCTTTGTTTCCAGTGTGTGGGTGTGTGTTTTTGTTTGTTTGTCGTTTGAAGAAACTCTAGAGAATAAGTGACTGTGCATTCTGACTTCGATGGAAATTATCTGAAACCGTCGGGCACCCGATAAGGGGATGCATGAAGGTCGACCTCATCAACAGAAATTGCTAACGACTTTAGCGGGATGTTGTGATATGAGGTGGAGCAAAAATTTGTGAATTCCTGTATGTAGTGAAACTGAATCAATGATTAGAATAGAATAGAATAGAATAGAATAGAATAGAATAGAATAGAATAGAATGGCTGAGTTGACTGAAACTTGTTAGATTAAGATTTGACTTATGACTGCTTTAACGCCTTGTCTGAAAACTACTGCTGGCACCTCCATCATGTTGATATAATTGATTAGCTTACCTCCATCATGTTGATATAATTGATTAGCTTACCTCCCTCATGTTAACATAATTGATTAGCTTACCTCCATCATGTTGATATAATTGATTAGCTTACCTCCATCATGTTGATATAATTGATTAGCTTACCTCCCTCATGTTAACATAATTGATTAGCTTACCTCCATCATGTTGATATAATTGATTAGCTTACCTCCATCATGTTGATATAATTTATTAGCTTACCTCCATCATGTTGATATAACTGATTCGCTTACCTCCATCATGTTGATATAACTGATTCGCTTACCTCCATCATGTTGATATAATTGATCAGCTTACCTTCATCATGTTGATATAATTGATTAGCTTACCTCCCTCATGTTAACATAATTGATTAGCTTACCTCCCTCATGTTAACATAATTGATTAGCTTACCTCCCTCATGTTAACATAATTGATTAGCTTACCTCCATCATGTTAACATAATTGATTAGCTTACCTCCCTCATGTTAACATAATTGATTAGCTTACCTCCCTCATGTTAACATAATTGATTAGCTTACCTCCCTCATGTTAACATAATTGATTAGCTTACCTCCCTCATGTTAACATAATTGATTAGCTTACCTCCCTCATGTTAACATAATTGATCAGCTTACCTTCATCATGTTGACATAATTGATCAGCTTACCTTCATCATGTTAACATAATTGATTAGCTTACCTCCCTCATGTTAACATAATTGATTAGCTTACCTCCCTCATGTTAACATAATTGATTAGCTTACCTCCCTCATGTTAACATAATTGATCAGCTTACCTTCATCATGTTGACATAATTGATTAGCTTACCTTCATCATGTTGACATAATTGATTAGCTTACCTTCATCATGTTGACATAATTGATCAGCTTACCTCCATTATGTTGACATAATTCGTTCGCTTACCTCCATCATTTTGACATAATTCGTTTTCTATCATGTTAACATAATTCGATCGCTTACAAAACATATTTGAGCTTTCTATTTTTGTTAGTTAGGTAGACATTTTTTTTCATGCCATCTTGCCAAAATTATAAACATCATATTCATGGGCCATGCCAATAACAAAGATGCACATGTCCCTAATTTGTGTCTCTTATGTTATTGGCCGTGTTTCGCATCCAGCATTGTATATTTTTATTACCATCTCGGATATTTTAATCACTAACCCATGTATTTTTTATAACAATTGTATATCTGTATCCTCTTCCCATATATTGTATTATCTTCTCTTATATATTTGTATAATTTTCCAATATTCTTCTCATTATCTCACAATATACTATCTTTTCATATATTTTTATTGTCGCCCCTTTTCTCCATAGTTATCTTTTGTATTCCTATCGAGATATCATTTTCTCATTTATTTCTCTCTCTCTTTCTCTCTCTCTCTCTCTCTCTCTCTCTCTCTCTCTCTCTCTCTCTGCGATCAGGACTCAATCAGAGTAGGATTTAAGACTCTCACTTGAAGTCAGCTGTCAGGTTAAGTGTGTTGATCGCCTCCACAGACAGAACGTCACAATTAGAGTCTGCCAGATCCACTCTGATTGAACACCCGTAAAAAAAACGTTGCCCTGTGTTCTGCGCCAGTGGCCCAGTGCATCCGATTTCAGCCAGCATTTTATTCAGGTTTTCTTTCCTTAGCCTTTGATTGTCCCCAATCTTCCTGCAAGGCAGCAGATTGTCTTTTCTGTAGGGGGATTCTGCCCTTAGATGGTCGGCCTTCCCAGGTTTACGAGCACCATCTGCCCGAGCTCATTTATTTGAATCACCATTATCTTATGTCTAATCAAGGAAATAACACTAGTGGCAAAACGGGCACTCCATAGCACAATTGTTATCCCAACGTTGTGCTACCAATGCTAGATTTGAATTCTAGACTCCAGAACAATAAGAAAAAGAACCGAAATGGCATATGTTAGACGCATGGCAGGAAACACCCTGTGATATAGGAACATAAAGAACTGGGGGGGGAGCTAAGAATAAATCCACGCCATTGAATACATTAAGAAACAATGGATAAAATAGTTTAACAATAAGATAGATAAAAATACCAAAACACAACACAACGAGACTTGACCTTCACGAGAGCATCAGATCCAAGAGCCGACCTCGAAAGAGATGGATTGATGGAATAGTATAAACATAAGGAAAGAAGAGCAGTGGAAGCGAACAAAGTAGCAGAAAGCTGCAAACTATATTTCCCCTCGACGCTGAAAGGTAAAGAAGAAAGGAAAGACGTAGAAGAAAAATAAGATTATCATATGTATTTCTATAATCGTCTTATATAATTCATCGATTCCATAGTCTGATTCGAAAGCTCAGCTCGTTTTCTCACTTCCATTGCCATTGATTTGTTTGTATTTTCTTGCCGAAGCCAGACAAAAAGACAGACAATCCACATTGAATCACCAAAAAGTTGTCTTCCCTTTAAAATCGTAATTCCTCTGATCGACACACTACAAATATTAACACAACCAATGAGAGCGAGAGTATTTCAAATCTCGTTAGATACCACAATCTTCGTGAAGTTAGATAAATAACCGTACTTTCAGACGTAGTGTTTGAATAGCCAGGATGTAATTCTATTATACGTTTCATCAGCACACAAGGCTATAGACCTTCTCAGTACGAAATTATTTGCGGGGTGAAAATTCAATTAGCAGCACCGGAATATTGAAGACGTGATAAAGCTGGTTTTTGTCGTGTTGCTGTAGAAAGATCCAATTCTCCTGCTGATTTGAATGTATTAATACGAAACTAAAGCAACCGGCTAAAGGATCTCCGTTGCCAGACCGTGAATATCCGGTGTTGGTTTTGGCACTGTACGTGTCTATAATATTATCATGTGGTGAAATTAAATCGCATCAGTCTTTCACTGACGTTTTAGTTATCTTGTTCTGTTAAGGACAGTTAGGGCTAGAAGAAGAAGATTATTTTTAGTAGGCTGTAGTGTCTTTTAACATGCGCCAAAAATTGCATTTGTCTTGTTCTAATTGTGTTTAGTAGTTCACTTTTAATTTTTAGTTCTTTTAAAACTTCATCGTTTGTTATCATTTCTTTCCATCTAATTCTATCTATTCTTCTATAAATCTACATTTCAAAGGCTTCAATTTTATGTATCACAAATGGAAAAGGTTGTGAAAAAGATACAACAAACAATTTGAGTATATGATGATCGGTTGATTATTGTGAAGAAACGCTAAAATAAAACAGTTCCCCCATGTATCTCGATCGTCTGTAAATACCGTCCTGCAAGGAACTGTTAAAGGGACGAGAATGAGTGGTTGACAGATAGAAGAGATAAGAAAATAACAACAAAAAATGAACAGGTTTAGACATTGCAGAGTCCCAAAGAATGACTGAAGATAGAGAGAAATGGAGAAGGTTGATGAAGTTTGTCAGTGGTGCCCCAACTGCCTTTTGGTCTATGGGACAGAGAAGAAGATGACTTTTCATTACTTTTCTGTGTATCTCTTGCCTTTTGTCGTCGAGAGCACACCAAGAACGAGCACAACAAATGAGATGGTCTACAGAACTAATTAATGGATTTTTAATGTAACGTTATTTTAGATATGAGAATTAACTATGATTCCTTTAATGTATATATATATATATATATATATATATATATATATATATATATATATATATATATATATATATATATATATTTGGTTATGGAAGGCCCGGTATCACTGCAAACGAATTAAAATCCATAATTGCTCAACCGCCCGTGCCAGCGTAATCATCCGAATCTCATCTCCCTAACAAAGAAAGGTAACTGCAGTACCCATCATAGCAGTCTTAGCACACGCCAAAAGACAAAAGGCGAAACCACGCAGAAAGTGAACACAGCCAACTGTTCCTTGCCATACGAAATCATCATTCATCTAAAGCAATTGGAATATCGAAACATGATCAAAACGGATGAGACACACAGCTCACGGTGTGCACAGCACAGCTTAACTCAATAGCGCCTTCAACATGCCGGACTTGGAATATGATGAAACTGCAAGAAGGAACACTTTTCATGCATAGCCTTCAATTGTTCCCGCCGCCTATCCACTATATACCGGGAGTTCACGGTGTCTTGAAAAATGATGATCGTCATATTTAAAAAAAAATGTAGAGCGCTTCATGGTGTTAGGCCATCGTTGTTGACTCCAATTCCGAACATATAGACACACAGTTGTTAGTCGTCAGATTATCCCCGTCGCACATCAAACAACCAACCGTAAGATTAGCGTACGGCCGGTCTAGAGTCTAGGGATATACAATGAACCATTATGATGACGTAGCACACAAAAAAAGTCGTACACACAATTTCGTTCCCTTTCGATTTCTGATTACTCTAGTAAAAGCAGCCTAAGACGAACAAAACACTGTGCAAATTCCGTAAAGAGATAAAACTGCGGCTGACGAAGTAGTTTAGATAGAAAATAACTGGAGGCTGTAGACATGTGGTTTTGCAGAAGAATGTTTACAATACCATGGACAGCTAAGAAGAGTAATAAAAACGTTCTGCAAGAGGCCAAAGCAAAAAGAGAGCTAATGTTCAATATTAGGTAGAAACAATCATTTTTTGTCCATGTAATGAGAAGGGAAAGGGGGAATATATTGTAACTACTGGGACAATTTAGGAACGAAGAGATATAGGGAAGCAAAGCGAAAAGATACCAGACAGCTTAAGAGAATGGCTTGACAGAAGGTCAACAGAAATCATAAATAACTGTCAAGATAGAAAGTTGTGGAGTGACATGATCACCTACGGCAGCAGGCATGGTACTTGATGATGATGAATGTCTTAAATATTAAAAGCCAACAAATAGCATCAAATCTAAAAGTGCGAATAGTGAAAAGTAAAGCACGTTTAACACTGTTGTAAGGTGAAGATCAGAAACATTGACTATGAATATGACAACACAAAGAAAAGTGAAGCTCTAGACATAATGGATATACAGAAGAAGAGTTGGGTAAACGAAGTTCATAATTTAATAATGAGGTTGTGAAGCAAATGAAAAAGATAAATAATTACTTAATATAATCCGAGCAAGACAAAAATAGAACGAATATCACAATTATTTGTCACTGAGATTTTATTTGAATTACTCATATGTGTCTTTGCATGATGATCAAATACATCTCCTATTATATATTCAAAGTGATTAGTTGCTGAGTCTTAACATTAAAAAATTGTTATGCTTAAAACAAGGATATTTTGCCCAGGAAATTCTCAGATTTACGCATCTCTGATCTTTAACGAGCTTTAACGATCAAAATATCACTCGTACTTAAATATACAAATTTAAACCAACTCCATCAAATATGAATAGTAAGAATGGGTGGAACGTACTGCTAAATTAACAAAGGTAAAGGTAAAGTAAAAGGCAAAGTACGAGACTTGAACCGGAGTCTTAGCACGCGAGTTTCCACCCATATGTGCTCGGTCGCCTATCCTGAAAGGTTCGGAGATTTCTGGATAGTGTCGCCTCAAGCATCGAAACTCACGATGCAAGGCGACATTCCTCACCTTCCCAGGGTAATTCCCTGGTACCCATTTCTGCCAACGGCTGGGTCGTCGTGGATTTTTTTTTTTTCCAACCACGAGTACAACTCACACTGCTCCCAGTGGGAATTGAACACGGGTTGTCTGAACGTCGTCGTTTAGTTGTCTGGTACCTTTTCTCTTTGCTTCCCTCTATCTCTTCGACAAACATACTGTTGTCATATAAGAAGATATTAAAATATGCAGAAGTTCATATTAGAAGTAAAGGTACAAGACATAATTCAAAAGTACAGACAAAAACTCAAATAACTGACAGTGTCTAGAAATAGTTATGCGGAATTAGTTACAGAGTGTGCTATAGAGACATCATTGAACGGATTACCATAGTAGCCAACCTTTCTTGCGGAGACTGCAAATCAAGGCTGTGTTTCGTTTAATGCAGTATGTTGTTGAAACACGTTTTCGTGAATTCATTTATCTTTTGCACTGACATTAATTCTTTTTTTCGCTCCAACATTCCATCACATATTTTGTAACCTACATCTCTTTTAGCTTAGATAAGACGTTTGTTTGACAGTTATAACTGAGAGACAGCTACAATATATTGTCACGTGCCTTTTTATGCCACTTTGATGTTAGAGAAATATTTGCTGGAGATAAATTGTATATACAGTCTAGTACAGTGTGATCAATTAGACATAAACTATAATAGTTCTTCCCATTTGCAAAGTCTCTGATGAAAAAGTCATCATTTCATAAATCCTGTCTTGAGGGGAAAAAACGTCGGAGAGACAAGATTAGTAGTGAAAAGTTAAGGGGCATTGGGGGAAGCAAAGCATAAGATATACCGAGACAACAAATAAAATGGGTTTTTTTGTGATAAGACAAAGAATTAAAGGATGGCACAGTGAAACTAACACTAAGAGGATAGATCAAAAGTCAACAACGAAAAGGATGGACTAATGAACTACTAGAGACACTAATCAACGTAACACGGGAAAGAAAAGCCATCACAATTGCAGTAGACTACAAACGGGGGAAATGAGGAACAAAATGAGAAAAAGAAGGAATTTATCTGAATGGTTCGATTAAATAACATTGTTAACAGAAAACCGCACAAATGGGCATCCAAAAGGAGATGGACACGATGGTATAGTAGCAACCTAAAGAAGATGAACACGGTGGTATAGAAGCAATCTAAAGAAGATGAACACGGTGGTATATGAGCCATCTAAAGGAGATGGACACGGTGGTATAGGAGCAACCTGAAGGAGATGTACACGGTGGTGTATGAGCCACCTAAAGGAGATGGACACGGTGGTATAGGAGCAATCTAAAGAAGATGAACACGGTGGTATAGGAGCAACCTAAAGAAGATGAACACGGTGGTATATGAGCCATCTAAAGGAGATGGACACGGTGGTATAGGAGCAACCTAAAGAAGATGAACACGGTGGTATATGAGCCATCTAAAGGAGATGAACACGGTGGTATATGAGCCATCTAAAGAAGATGGACACGGTGGTATAGGAGCAACCTGAAGGAGATGTACACGGTGGTGTATGAGCCACCTAAAGGAGATGGACACGGTGGTATAGGAGCAACCTAAAGAAGATGAACACGGTGGTATAGGAGCAACCTAAAGAAGATGAACACGGTGGTATATGAGCCACCTAAAGGAGATGGACACGGTGGTATAGGAGCAATCTAAAGGAGATGGACACGGTGGTATATGAGCAATCTAAAGAAGATGAACACGGTGGTATAGGAGCAATCTAAAGGAGATGGACACGGTGGTATAGGAGCAATCTAAAGGAGATGGACACGGTGGTATAGAAGCAATCTAAAGGAGATGGGCACGGTGGTATAGGATCAATCTAAAGGAGATGGACACGGTGGTATAGGAGCAATCTAAAGGAGATGGACACGGTGGTATAGGAGCAATCTAAAGGAGATGGACACGGTGGTATAGGAGCAATCTAAAGGAGATGGACACGGTGGTATAGGAGCAATCTAAAGGAGATGGACACGGTGGTATAGGAGCAATCTAAAGGAGATGGACACGGTGGTATAGGAGCAATCTAAAGGAGATGGACACGGTGGTATAGGAGCAATCTAAAGGAGATGGACACGGTGGTATAGGAGCAATCTAAAGGAGATGGACACGGTGGTATAGGAGCAATCTAAAGAAGATGAACACGGTGGTATAGGAGCAATCTAAAGGAGATGAACACGGTGGTATAGGAGCAATCTAAAGAAGATAAATACGGTGGTATAGGAGCAATCTAAAGAAGATGAACACGGTGGTATAGGAGCAATCTAAAGAAGATGAACACGGTGGTATAGGAGCAATCTAAAGGAGATGAACACGGTGGTATAGGAGCAATCTAAAGAAGATGAACACGGTGGTATAGGAGCAATCTAAAGGAGATGAACACGGTGGTATAGGAGCAATCTAAAGGAGATGGACACGGTGGTATAGGAGCAATCTAAAGGAGATGAACACGGTGGTATAGGAGCAATCTAAAGAAGATGAACACGGTGGTATAGGAGCAATCTAAAGGAGATGAACACGGTGGTATAGGAGCAATCTAAAGGAGATGAACACGGTGGTATAGGAGCAATCTAAAGGAGATGGACACGGTGGTATAGGAGCAATCTAAAGGAGATGAACACGGTGGTATAGGAACAATCTAAAGAAGATGGACACGGTGGTATAGGAGCAACCTAAAGAAGATGGACACGGTGGTATAGGAGCAATCTAAAGAAGATGAACACGGTGGTATAGGAGCAACCTAAAGAAGATGAACACGGTGGTATATGAGCCACCTAAAGGAGATGGACACGGTGGTATAGGAGCAACCTAAAGGAGATGGACACGTGGGTATAGGAGCAACCTAAAGGAGATGGACACGGTTATATAGGAGCAGCCTAAAGGAGATGGACACGGTGGTATAGGAGCAATCGATAGGAGATGAACACGGTGGTATAGGAGCAATTTAAAGGAGATGAACACGGTGGTATAGGAGCAATCTAAAGGAGATGGACACGGTGGTAGAGGAGCAACCAAGTGGAGATGTCCCCAGTGATATAGTCACAACCAACAGGAGATGTTCCCAGTGATATAGTCGCAACCAAGAGGAGATGCACCCAGTGATATAGTCACAACCAAGAGGAGTTGCACCCAGTGATATAGTCACAACCAAGAGGAGATGCACCCAGTGATATAGTCACAACCAAGAGGAGATGCACCCAATGATATAGTCACAACCAAGAGGAGATGCACCCAGTGATATAGTCACAACCAAGAGGAGATGCACCCAATGATATAGTCACAACCAAGAGGAGATGCACCCAGTGATATAGTCACAACCAAGAGGAGATGCACCCAGTGATATAGTCACAACCAAGAGGAGATGCACCCAATGATATAGTCACAACCAAGAGGAGATGCACCCAGTGATATAGTCACAACCAAGAGGAGATGCACCCAATGATATCGTCACAACCAAGAGGAGATGGATGCAGTGATAAAAGACAAGTAGTGCTGGATAGATCGTATGTTCCAAAAACATTCAGAAACATCCACAAGAACTGCCTCGCTTTGAACTCCAGGGAAAAGGCTAAAGTAAATAAATCCAGAACCGGATGTAAAATATTTGAAATTGGCAACTAGCGTTGGCCATATCTGGAGAATCCTGTGAAAGAAGACAATGGGTCGCGCAAAGTAGATCATCATTATTGTCGCAGTACAAAATGTCACGAGATAAACCGGCCACCAACTTCTTAGTCGACCTGTGGTCAGGGAAATAATATGGTCCTTATCGTCTTGTCAGACAGTCTAGTGGAGGCTGTTGTGTATTTTATTTAGGTTTTGTTTTGTCGAACAGCTTCTCTCGTGGCTAATTCTACCAATGTATTGACAAACACACGCGGTCACAGAATGAACAAGGCAGGCCCACTGGTCCACAGGATTTTCCATCCTTTTTCATGAGTCTTTTCTCTTCCATGTTTTGCCTTAGAACAGTCTCAAATGATGTTATACCGTTCCTTATACATGCTCTCCATGATATGCGATCACTTGCCAAATGTTCCCAGTCATATTCACATATGGATAAGTCATTCAGAGATGCTTTACAGATATCTCTATTTCGTAGTTTAAGTCTGCCGATTTGTCTTTTTCCGTGTGTTAGTTCGCCATATAGTATTTGCATGGGGATGTGCTTAAAGGGAAAGAACACACAGACAAACAACTTGAAATATGGCACAGCTCATCATACAAAATAAATTTTAAAATTACAGTTTCGTCTTACAAATTTAAACAACTTTTTTAAAAAAAAAGGATAAAGTGTATTAAGGACATTCAAGACGTCTTTACTACAAAAGCAGCTTTTTGTCTAGTGCTAGATTTAAAATACCAAATTTAGGCCGAGCCTAGCAGCTGTTAAGCGATGTCTGAAGCTCTCGTGTGAGGCTTCAATAAGAGAAGGTAATGAAGACTTGCGAATATCCTAAACCTCACAACGTTCCCGGGAACAATCAATGAAGAATGCTGTTAGGTTATACTTTAAAGAATGAAGAAAATGCGATGTACTAGAAGAACACCACACTCCGGACCCACTTGGAAAAGTAATTTACGGCAACGCCGTTAGATTGTAAGCTTGTCAGGGGCTTTTTCTCTGTTTTAATGTGAGTGTGAAGTTGCTGAAACAATCGATCTCAACTGCCATCGGCAGAGGCGTAACTAGTCTTTCTTTGGGTTCCTGTAATAATATTATCTCATGCACACCAAGTTTGCAAACATCAAATCTTAACTTCAAGGATATCATTTTGTTTGTATTTTTATCATTTATTTACTTAACCTGAATCTATTTTTTTTTTCTTAGAGCGCCAGTAGTAGGGGCCGAAGGGCATGACGTCACAGGTCGCAAGATCCATAACAACAACAGATAGTCAGTAGCATAGTAAATAATGAGCTAACGAGCGGTAATGTAAGGAAGGGGATGAGGGTGGGAGTCATGGTCCCAACATGCTTGATGTCCAGCCGACCCATCAGCAAATAAGGCTCTGTACCTGACTGGCTGATGGAAGCCGCGATAGCTCAGTGGTTAGTGAACTGGACTACAAAGGACAAGAGGTAGGGTCCCAACCGACGGCTTCCGGGTTCACCCAGCCTTAAATGAGTACCGAATTTTTTTCTGGGAAAGTAAAGCGACACGGGTGTAATACCGATCACATTATCCCAAAATTCATGTGCTGAAGGTCTGTAAAATGTATGGTCACTAACACCATATTCCCTACACACCACTTGGCGTATCGGGGTTCTTTACTTTACTTTTTAATACTTAATTGGCTGAGTTTAGGAAGATGGTAACATCATGAAGACCTGCTGCTCGCTTAAGGTTTCAGTAACGTAAGCTTTATACCGGATGTTTAAAACGTCACTTTTCTGTAACATTAAATGCTATGGGACACCCTATACCTGCTTTAAAAAAGTACATTATTTTTTCGTTTCTAGAAACCGAGTTAGAGAACTGATCGGTTGAAGACAAGAGATCGGATTTATTGTGCTATCGGTATCTGTCTGTCTATATCTAGCTATATCTGCCTGCCTGTCTCTCTGTCTGTCTATATCTAGCTATATCTGCCTGCCTGTCTCTCTGTCTCTCTGTCTGTCTATATCTAGCTATATCTGCCTGCCTGTCTCTCTGTCTGTCTATATCTAGCTATATCTGCCTGCCTGTCTCTCTGTCTGTCTATATCTAGCTATATCTGCCTGCCTGTCTCTCTGTCTCTCTGTCTGTCTATATCTAGCTATATCTGCCTGCCTGTCTCTCTGTCTCTCTGTCTGTCTGTCTATATCTAGCTATATCTGCCTGCCTGTCTCTCTGTCTCTCTGTCTGTCTGTCTGTCTATTGTCCTATCGTACTGAAGATGGCAAATGGGGCAGAAATATGTTCACCCAAATTTAAAAGAGTTCTGGAGTTATTATTATTTTATAGCAACAGCAGCAGTAGTAGTAATAGTAGTAGTAATAGTAGTAGTAGTAGTAGGAGTAGTAGCAGTAGTAGTTGTAGCATTAGTAGCAGTCGTAGTAGCAGGAGTAGTAGCAGTAGTAGTAGTAGCAGTAGTAGCAGCAGTAGCAGCAGTAGCAGTAGTAGTAGTTATAGTAGTAGTAATAGTAGTAGTAATAGTAGTAGCAGTAGTAGTAGCGGGAGTAGTAGCAGTAGTAGTTGTAGCATTAGTAGTAGCAGCAGTAGTAGCAGTAGCAGTAGTAGCAGTAGTAGTAGTAGTAGTAGTAGTAGTAACAGTAGTAGTAGTAGTAGCAGTAGTAGCAGTAGTAGTAGCAGTAGTAGTAGTAGTAGCAGTAGTAGTAGTAACAGTAGTAGTAGTAGCAGTAGTAGTAGCAGCAGCAGTAGCAGCAGCAGTAGCAGCAGTACCCAAAATGCATAGATCGTCTCAAAAGACGTGATGACACCATATTCCCTATATGTCCTACTAGAAATATGACAAGGCTCCATTATCTTCGTTCCTACTTCTAGTCTTCTGGGACATCTAACAAAACTAGGGAAGGAAATGTATCTACTTTATTTTATCGGTGGCTATTCTTCGCAAACTATTTGAGGTGTGGCCTACTTTGTATATCTCCACTGTTTTCCTTCAGCAACTCCCTAAAATACTAATATTTTGTTCTTCTTTCCGAGATTCGCTACATACCATTTAATATACTGAATTATATTAACCTCGATTCTGCACGTGCCTTAACCAGCTCCACCACCAAAGTCCGCCATGTTATCATCTTGTGTGTTTTCTTTCGCTCAATGCCTTGAGCAGTTCATGGTTCCTAGTGTTGTTTTGGTTAGAGGTATTATATATATATATATATATATATATATATATATATATATATATATATATATATATATATATCATCATCATCATCATGGAGTGCCGTCTCCGCATCGAATGTTGGTTACTATAGAGAGCCATTCTATCTTGCTTCAATAGTGCAGGTTGTCAGAGGCTGACTTGTTCATCTTTTGATGTTACTCGTCCATGATATTCTTGGCTGCCTCTGCCTCTTTTACCTTGTATTTTCCCTTCCAAGATTACTTTTAGTAGGTTGTTGTGTCTTTTAATATGCCCAAAAAACCTAATTTGTCTTGTTTGAATTGTGTTTAGTATTTCTCATTTCGTTTTTACTTGTTTTAAGACTTCACCCTTTGTTTTCTTTTCTTTCCATCCAGTTGTACATATTCTTCTATAAATACGCATTTCAAATGCTTTTTCTGTTCTGTTTTCTTATCTAGTGTCCACGGTTTTGCATCATATAGGCTTGTTGAGAAGATATAACATTTTGTTATTCTTAGTTTTAGCCCTGGTGTTATTTGCTTTGATGTTAGTATATTTTTCATGGCATTAAAATTACTTTTTGCCATTTTTATTCTTTTGTTTATTTTAGTTGTACATTTCCCATCACTGGTTATATTATGTCCAAGGTAGTCGTAGCTCTAAACTGTCTTCGTGTCTTTTCCTTAAATGGTGATATCCACCTGTACGTTTTGAGTATTGTTTTTGTTTATGATCATATTTTAGTCTTTTTGATATTCATATCTAATCCATATTTTTTGCTTGCCATGTTTATTACAATAAGTAATTGTTGTAGATCTTTAGGATTTTCTGGTAGTAATACAGTATCATCAGCACATCTTAGGTTATTGATTATCTTTCCATTAATGTTTAGGCCTGACATCTCTGCGATGTTTTTAAAGATTTGCTCACTGTATAGATTGAACAAGCTTGGTGATAGGATGCATCCCTGTCTTACTCCTCGTTTTATATCAATAGGTGTAAAGGTCTCTTTGTTATATTTTATTATTGACGTTTGCTCTCAGTATAGATTACATATTAGTCGTATATCCGTGTCATCTAGATATATATCTTTTAGGCAGTCTATACGTTGTTTATTGTGTATTTTATCGAAAGCTTTGATGCATTCAAAGTATGAAGCAGTCATAAATTGGTTTGTTTACTTTTATGTGTTTTTGGATTAACGTTTTCATGCAGAATATGGCTTTTTTTTTTGTTCCACTGTTCTTCCTAAATTAAAATTGTTGTTCTTATAATTCCATATTGATTTTTTTTCTGAATCCGTCTTTGTATAACTATTAGCAATTTTGTTGTTACATAGCTCATTAGGCTAATTGTTCTATAATCAGTGCATTCAACTGCACCATTCGTTTTAGGCAATGCAGTGAAGTTGAAGTTTTTAGTTGATGTTTTGGTATGTATACTGTATGTTATTTTTCGCTGCATACATCTGTGATTACTTCAATGCCAAATTCCTCTAATCTTTTGATGTCTGCTGTTTAGCCGTTCTTGTGATTGTTTCAGGATCGCTTATGATTACACGACCCATGAAGCTCCATCTCCTGTCATTAATAATTATGTGCATCTCATCTTTTGAAATGATCTAGCTAAACACCATTCTATAGAGGAAATTAAAATATTGTAGGCACGTTGAAAGACATAGCGGGTTTGAATGAAAAACATAGGAGATAATAAAGGAATATAATAATAGAGGGAAACTTCCGAGACGATAATCAGCGAATCAACTCAGAGGGAGAGGTATGTTTACAGACACAAAGCAGCAGGGGCAGACCAAGAAGATGGTGGTTTCACGACATCAAGGAAACCTTGACTACAGAAGAAGTGGGAGACCTGGCTATAGACAGATTTTTTTTCAGACGGGTTGGGGTGAATGCAGCGGTCTGTCTGAGATCTGGCTAGAGACAGGGATTCTTTCAGACGGACTGTGGTGAATGCAACGTTCTGTGGGAGATCTGGCTAGAGACAGGGATTCTTTCAGACGGGCTGTAGTGAATGCAACGTTCTGTGGGAGATCTGGCTAGAGACAGGGATTCTTTCAGACGGACTGTGGTGAATGCAACGTTCTGTGGGAGATCTGGCTAGAGACAGGGATTCTTTCAGACGGGCTGTAGTGAATGTTTCTGTGGGAGATCTGGCTAGAGACAGGGATTCTTTCAGACGGGCTGTAGTGAATGTTTCTGTGGGAGATCTGGCTAGAGACAGGGATTCTTTCAGACGGGCTGTAGTGAATGTTTCTGTGGGAGATCTGGCTAGAGACAGGGATTCTTTCAAACCGGCTGTAGTTAATGAAACTTTCTGCAAAGGAAATGCGACCTGGTGATGACGTTTCCTCTTGGTTACATCTTTTTAACGATTCTTTGTTGCTGATTTTGTTGAATCAAAGTGAGTCTGAGAATTGTCTTCAACTAGATTGTGTTCAATCATGAAATAAAAAGCCCTGACATTTAATTCTCTCGTTTGTTCTTCCGCATTTAGATCCATAGAAATAAACTGAAATTGCACAGCTCTCACGTGTCCCTTTTTTTAGCATATGATCCACGCAAAGTAGCAATCATATTTTGAGACATAATAATATGTAACATTATATTCTTCAATCTCCTAAAAATGTTATGTCACTGTGCCTTTTGTAAAATGTTGAGTTTTATGGAGAAGCGTTTATGTTTGTACGTGGCTATTATATGTTCACTTAACAGATCCCGGCTATCAGAATTTGTCTTGATACTCAAGTGGTGAAGTGAAAACATTTATTAGCAGTCGAAATTAAGCTGTCATTGTCTGGAACAGTGGTTACACACTTATAAATATGGGTAATGTGGTCAGTGTCCTTTTGGGTACTAAGATTGTTGAGGGAGACTTATATAAAACTGAAGGTGTAAAGAGCTGGTTATATGTTTGATTGCGTTCGCTCGATAACTAAAGGAATGCACCTCTCTATCTTCCGCCGTTAAAATAACGTTAAGTAGGCGTGTATGCGTTGTGTTGTGGTTTGCAGTATAACTATAATATTTGCGCCTTTCGGCCCGACACGTCCGACTTCAGCACAGCTGGTTATATAATTGTCTAAGTGGTGTTCGTGAGCAATGAGGCATGATTTGGTAGGATGTAAGGGACTTTGCCTTCATTGCACTAGAAAGCATATGGAAATCCAAAGAAATTAAGTTAAATACAAAAATATAAGTAAAAAAAGTAAAGTACCCCGTCACGCTAAGTGGCGTATAGGGAAATATGGTGTTAGTGTTTATTATACTATATTTTACAGACATTCAGCACATGATTTTTGGAGTAACATGGTCCGTATTACGCCTGTGCTGCTTTACTTTCCCAGAAAAAAATCCGGTACCCATTAAAGGCTGGGTGAACCCGGAAGCCGTCGGTTGGGATCGAACCCTACCCCTTGTCCTTTGTAGTCCAGTTCACTAACCACTGAACTAAGGGACATTGAGGACGAGGTTAATAGTGCCAGAGACATTAATTCGAAAATGTTGAGAACCTCTGTACTAGAAGCACAGAATTAATCTTCCCATTGTCTCCCTTACCTCACCCCATTATATTGATTGTCATTTCGGAAAGCTATCCGCTAGCTACAAGTGAGTCACAATCTTTCGATATTTATTAGTTCTGTGGTTCCCAGCCTGCACGCTCGCGGCTGGATACAGTTTCTCAACACTTTGTTAGTCTATCAATATCTGTAAGATATTACACTGCAGGAAGTTGATGCGCGTGGTTTATTGTTTTTCAACTGGCTATAAACATGAAATTGATTTTTTTTTTGACTAACAAGGCTCCGGGGTTCACCCAGCCTCTAAAAATGGGTACCAGAGATTTTTCTGGGAAGTAAAGGCGGCCTGGCGTGATACCTACCACATCACCCAAAAAATGTGCCGTGGTAATAAAAATACGGTCACAACACCGTATTCACCATATGCCTGTCAAGGCGTGGAGGATACCTTTTTTTATAAACATGACAACGAACTATTCATCTTCATTGCTCTTAAAGTTGAAATCCACAGTCTTGGCGTCAACCCTTGGCTCAACCAACAGTTGTTTGTTGTTGATACTTTAGTTGATTTGCATTTTGTTGTATTTGTTCACGCAGATAAATGTACAATTTTCTTCTATTAAGCATGTCAATTGATTAGGTGAAGCTGTATCTTAAAATGTAAAAACTTGTGTGGTTAAAAATTGAATATTGCCTCCCTGGGAACTCAAATTTTCAGATCTTTGATCTTTCTGTTGCGAGCATTCACTACTGAAATATCATTCATAGATAAATATTTATTTTTACTTTAAGATAAATATTTATTTTTAGTTTAAAAAAGTAAAGTAACGTGTCCCGTCACGCCAAGTGGAGTATGGGGAATATGGTGTTAGTGACCATAAATTTTACAGACCTTCGGCACATGTTTTTTTGGGGGGTAATGTGGTCGGCATTACACCCGTGCCGCTTTACGTTCCTAGACAAAAATCCAGTGCCCATTTAAGGTTGGATGAACCCGGAAGTCGGTTGGGATCGAACCCTACCTCTTGTCCCTTGTAATCCAGTTCACTAACCACTGAGCAATCGCGGCTCCCATTTTTAGTTTAAAATCAATATTTATTTTTAGTTTAAAATGTGAACGTTTCGTTTATTATGTCACACACCGAAACCACTTCTATAATTTTCGTTTGAAAAATTGACATAATGTTCGTGGAGTATGTTCGACCCTACGGGTTCTGGCTCATTTTTTGAGTCGTTTTTTTGTCCAGCGTCCCTGAAGGCATTCATAATGTCATAGCAGTTCATTGCACTTCCACACTCAACATCAGTCAAACTGGCAAGTCTGTTTGCACATTTATTACCTCTTATATCTAAAGGGTAAAGTAAAAAAAAATAATAAAAGTAAAGTGCCCCCGTCACGTCAAGTGGCGTATAGGGAATATGGTGTTAGTGACCATAAATTTTACAGACCTTCAGCACAAGATTTTTGGGGTAATGTGGTCGGTATTACGCCCGTGCCTCTTTACTTTCCCTGAAAAAAAAATTCGGTACCCATTAACGGCAGGGAGCCGCGATAGCTCAGTGGTTAGTGAACTGGACTAACACGGACAAGGGGTAGGGTTCGATCCCAACCGACGGCTTCCAGGTTCACCCAGCCTTAAATGGGTACCGGATTTTTTTCTGGGAAAGTAAAGCAGCACGGGCGTAATACTGACCACATTACCCCAAAAATCATGTGCTGAAGGTCTGTAAAATATAGGGTCACTAACACCATATTTCCCTATACGCCACTTGGCGTGACGGGGGTACTTTACTTACTTTTACCCATTAACGGCTGGGTGAACCCGGAAGCCGTCGGTTGGGATCGAACCCTACCTCTTGTCCTTTGTAGTCCAGTTCACTAACCTCTGAGCTATCGTGGCTCCCTCTTTACCGAAGGGTAAGAACCAGAACTACGTATCTCCCTCGATACCCTAAAGGGTATAAGAGAAAATGAAGAGAGGGAGAGAGACAAATAGAGATGTCCCTATCCTTTGTCTTCATCTGCCCATACTCCTTCAGCTGTAACACCGTAGCTAATGTTTTTCTCTCTGTCTTTTACCTCCATTGTAGACAAGACTGTACTAAGCCCAACATGAAGTTCGCGCACCCAGGCAGCACGGTGAGGGATGCTACCTGTATCTGCAAGGAGGGATACCACTTTCCCAATGAGGATCAGAGGGTTTGTGTCCCAAACAAATTGTGTCCCAAAGGAACTGCTCCGGCAGAATATGGTAAGTGAAATAGCATGAAGTTGTTGTTAAAGGTAAAGATGATTATGGCAGTTATATAGATTATCTATTCTATTGTCCTTTCGAGCCGAAGACGGCACATAGGGCAGAACTACAATCTCAAAAACAGAAACCTTGCGTGCCAAAGTGGCACATATTGCAGAGATCACTGCTTCTAAAATCTATGGCTCTGTTTCCATAACAATACTTTTTACAATGACAGCTTGTCAAGCCATCGATCAACCTCCTTAGTCGCCTCTTACGACATGCCTGGAAGGTCACAGTGTCACTATTCTTTACCTCCCTCATAATGAGGCCCCGGTAACACACGGGATATATAGATTATACTGCCGTGATTATAGGAAAAAAATAGCAAAATAAAAGACTGAGCCTTAATATTAAAAAGACAGAAGTAATGATAGCAACAAAGAAAAAGACTTCACCGCAATGCACAATAAGGACAAGTGGAACAATATTAAAACAGGTAAATGAATTTAAATTTCTGGGAACAATGTTAACCTCAGATGATAGATGTACAACAGAGGTGAGATGCAGAATGGCTCAGGCAAAAGCAGCATTCCAAAAAATGAGGAAGATACTGTGCAATTCATTTTTGACAATAGAAAAAAAAAGAAAAAGAGTTCTTAAATGTTATGTAGATCCAGTCGTAACATATGGATGCGAATCATAGATAATAGGACAACAGACAAGAAAATCAATGAAGGCTGTAGAAATGTGGTTTTACCGAAGAATGTTGAGAGTACCATGAACAGCTAAGATGAGCAATGAAAACATTTTGAAAGAGACCGCATCAAAAAGAGAGCTAATTTCCAATATTAGGAAGAAACAATCATCATTGTTTTGCTATGTTATGAGAAAAGAACAGCTGGAATAAATTGTAACAACTGGAAAAAGGTAGGGACGAAGAGGTAGAGGGAAGCAAAGAGAAATGATACCAAACAGCTTAAGAAAATGGCTTGGCAGAAGGTCAATAACAGAAATGATAAATAACTGTCGAGATTGAAAGTTGTGGTGAAATATGATCACCAACACCAGCAGGAACGGCACTTGATGATGATTATAGAAAATATCTTAGTGGTAGTGGTGATGATCATAAGATTTTGTTTATGATGGGGATGATGATTATTGTAGTGACGATAGTGGTGATATTTATAAGGACGTATTGATGATGATTGGTGATGATAATGATAATTATGGAAATTATATTGGTGAGTGTATGGATTATGATGATACTAATTAATTTATCCATCAAGCTATTAAAAAATGGTAAAGCCACAGGACCAGATGAAATTCCTTCGGAAGCCACCAAAGCAGATATTAACACCTCTACCAAGATGCTACATAATCTATTAGATAAAATTTGGGAGAGGGAAGAAATACCTGAATACTGGAAAGAATGTTATATGATCAAACTACCAAAGAAAGGAAGTTTACAGGAGTGCACAAATTATAGGGGAATTATGCTACTATCAGTGCCAGGAAAAATATTAAGCATAATCATTCTGGAGAGACTAAAAGAGGCCATAGAGAAACATTTGAGAGATGAAAAAGCAGGTTTTAGGAAGAACTGATCATGTGCTGATCAAATAACTACTCTACATATAATAGTTGAACAAAGTTTAGAACTACAGTCCCCACTTTATATTGGATTCATAGATTACGATAAGGCATTTGATAGTTTAGACAGAGGAATGCTTTGGAAGTTTCTGAGTCATTACGGAATCCCCATAAAGTTTATTAACCTGATAAAAACAATGTATGAAGGAACGAAATGTAGTGTGGTGCATGAAGGACAGCTTACAGAAGCATTTAAAATAAGAACAGGAGTAAGGCAGGGATGCCTGCTGTATCCATTTCTCTTTCTACTGGCCATAGATTGGATTATGAGAATAACTCAAAACAATAGAAATGAAATCCAGTGGTCACTGAACAAGCAACTTGATGATTTAGACTTTGCTGATGACATAACTCTCCTATCACACAGCCATCAATAGATGCAGGATAAAATGAGCATACTTAATGAGAGATCACAACAACTAGGACTGAAAATTAATAGAGATAAGTCCAACATTATGAGAAGTAATGCAGTTGACAATAACCAAAAACAACTAGGAGAAATACCTCTACTAGACGTACAATCTTACATATATCTGGGTAGTAATATAGATAAAGAGGGAGGAACAGAAAATGATACCAAAATAAGGATATCAAAAGCAAGAGGAGCTTTTGTTGCACTGGGAAACATATGGAAGTCCAAAGAAATTAGGTTAAATACAAAAATAAAACTTTTCCACACCTTGGTTAAGTCAGTCCTATTATATGGCTGTGAAACATGGAGAACAACAAAATTGACAATCATGAGGATACAGACTTTCATTAATGGATGTTTACGCAGAATAAAAGGATGGAAATGGCAGGACAAAATCACTAACATAGAATTATAGAAATGTACCAGTCAAATGCCAGTGGATAAAGAGATACAGCGAAGACGATGGCGCTGGATAGAACACATACTGCGGAAGCCAACTGAGAGTATTACACAACAGGCCCTTTTTGGAATCTCCAGGTGAAAAGACAAAGAGGAAGACCAAAGAATTCTTGGAGACGACAGATAGAAGCAGAGATGAAGATGATGGGGAAGACATGGAATGTTCTTAAAAGAATGGCAAGAAACAGAACGACTTGGAAAGTGTTTGTTGAAGACCTATGCTCCACAGGGAGCTGAAAGGTAGAAGAAGTAGAAGAAGAATTAATTTATGTTTGTGTCGATTGCAGTGATGTTTTGTAGAGATTGTGTTTTTTTTTTGTTTTTTTTTTTTAAGATGATGTTAGAACGATTATGTTACTTAAGCTCATGATTATAATTGTAGGGATTAACTACTTTTTTTAAAATTTCTAATTAAACAATTTAATAGCAATCAAATATTAATTTAAATATTTACATTCATAAATAAATAAAAATTTAATATGAGTTAGTTTCAATTTAAGTTAAACTTCCTTATGTCTTTTACAATCTAAAGCATTATCCACAAATTAACTCAATTTAATCGTAATATGTACAGTAGGCCTTTTACACATGAACTAGATTCATTAATTTTACTCTCGTGCTAAGATAGTACACAGGGCGGAGGTCTTGATTCTTGATATCTCCACAAATGATAAGTTTCTGCTAGTTCATGTAGGTCTTGATTCTTGATATCTCCACAAATGATAAGTTGCTGCTAGTTCATGTAGGTCTTGATTCTTGATATCTCCACAAATGATAAGTTGCTGCTAGTTCATGTAGGTCTTGATTCTTGATATCTCCACAAATGATAAGTTGCTGCTAGTTCATGTAGGTCTTGATTCTTGATATCTCCACAAATGATAAGTTACTGCTAGTTCATGTAGGTCTTGATTCTTGATATCTCCACAAATGATAAGTTGCTGCTAGTTCATGTAGGTCTTGATTGTTTTTGTTAGTCACATGTTGAAATCTTCCCTATTAATTGTTCGGCGTAGTATTTCTCTAAGTCTACCTTGTTCTCTTTTTCCATAAGGTTTCCACACGAATGACAGGCTGGGAAGTTCTTTTTTTTTCATTCATTCTCAGCACATAACCATTGTAATTTCAATGCCCTCGTATAAAGCTTGACACGTTTTCTTGTTTAGCTTCATTTGTGTATTTTCTATAACTTATGTTTGATCATCTTCAGAGGTATTTGTTTTCAGAGGTATTTAATTTCTTATCAAAAAGTCTAGATGGATTTCCAGTTTTCATACTCATGTTAACACTGGTATCGCCATTCTAAGCTTTGAACATTTACTGAGTATTTTGAATCTACTATAAGAGAGAAATCATCATCATCATTAGATGCCATGTCCGCATCGAAGGTTGACTACCAGGAAGCGCCCTTCCACAAGAGAAAAATAACAATATAGAAATAGCTTCTTGAAATTAAGACCTTATGCTTTTTCTTGATCTAGCTGATGTTGTGACCTTTGGAATCTTCTAAACAAAGAAGTGGATCAAGACATTATGAAATATGTGAACTCGTTATGTATATATAATATCCGTTAAGAAAATTCAGAACATTGTGGAGCAGTGGGAAATACTCGAACAATTGATTCAACAAACATTTTTTAAAAGTAATACCAGCAATTTCAAGAACCAAGAAGAAAAAATGAATAACAGAAAAAATACTGGCACTGATGGACAAAAGATGAAAACTCAATTAAAAAATACACATTTTCTCAGTTAATGCTTCTTTATAACTATTCAGTTATATTCTATTCTATTCTATTCTATTCTATTCTATTCTATTCTATTCTATTCTATTCTATTCTATTCTTTTCTATTCTATTCTATTCTATTCTATTCTATTCTGTTCTATTCTATTCTATTCTATTCAAAGAATCAGTTTTATTGCAGTCATGGCATCCATAACCGCC
The DNA here is from genome assembly GCA_032433765.1 of Megaustenia siamemsis. Lineage (NCBI taxonomy): Eukaryota > Metazoa > Mollusca > Gastropoda > Stylommatophora > Ariophantidae > Megaustenia > Megaustenia siamemsis. Next base: position 33,762,313 of record JAVIAB010000088.1, on the reverse strand, counting down.
CCACCAGCCCTCGTAGCATTTCTATGCTGACTGACTATTCCTGTAAGGTGATGACTGTATATACATCTGCTTTTCCCACTGAGCACTCCAGATAGACCAGACCCCTTTTCCATCACTAGATTCATTACTCTCTCATTGTCCCATTCACCCTCCTCTTCTTTTCTTAAAGAATTAAGAACAAACATTGTCCTTCCTATCTGGAGTCAGGTTTTGTTAACTGCCAATGAGTTATATTGCTGTACTACTTCTGTATAACTGAGCTTGTGTTCCGGCTTGCTGCCGAGCTACTGAGTTTACTGCCCTGTGCACTCCAGGAGCTGTGCTTTTCATCTGGATTGAGTTTCTATATTCAGTTTGCTTACGATGAATGATGATATAGTATGACAAAGGACAATTCAACTGCGTTCACTTTCAGTGCCTCTTGGCCTTTTGTCTTTTGGCGTGTGCTGTACCTGCTATGATGGGGACTGCAGCTGCCCTTCTTTGTTTGGATATTCGATGAGATGTTAATTTGGATGATTCCACTGGCATGGGTGGTTGAGCATTTATGGATTTTAATTCATTTGTGTTGATACCAGGGTCTTCCAATAACTTTAACTATGAGTTTGTGTTTTTATCACACAGGCATATAATGTTGCAAAAATATATCAGACCAATGTTGTAATAATTTTAAGTATAATGTCCATCTTTCAGGTAGATGTGAGCGATGCATAGAAAAATTCATGTACTCTGACTATGCCAGCAGAAACAAGAAATGCCAGCCACTCACAAAGTAGGTTCTTAAATGTAGCTCAATTCAGATTTACAGTACTGAGTGGGGAAAAAAAAATGTGTGCACACTTCAAGAAAGGAACAACATGCTATACAAGTTTCTGATCATATAGTGTTTTGAATGACATCATTCTACACATTAAGTAAGGGTTCCTTCCCCACCTTTATGGGGAATATGGTATTAGTGACCACCTATTTCCTTGACCTCGGCATTGCTGATATGGATGGTATCACATGAGACCACCTTTATTTCCCAGAAAAATCTCAGGTACCCTTTTTCAGAGAATTGGTGAACCTTAATGCATTGTCAGTCCAAATCGAACCCAGACATTTCTGATCAGGAAGTGAGCACACTAACCGTTCAGGCACTGAGGCTCTTTTAATATACATTGCTACTGCAGTTGTTATTTATGTTATTATTTATAGTATTATTAATATTATTATTGTTATTTAAATAAGCTCAAGTATGCTGATGATATGGAGAGCTGTGATAGCTCAGTGGTTAGTGAACTTGACTACAAAGGACAAGGGGTAGGGTTCGATCCCAACCGACAGATTCCGGGTTCACCCAGCCTTAAATGGGTACCGGATTTTTTTTCTGGGAAAGTAAAGCAGCACGGGCGTGATACCGACCACATTACCCCAAAAATCATGTGCTGAAGGTCTGTAAAATATAGGGTCACTAACACCATATTTCCCTATACGTCACTTGGCGTGACGGGAGTACTTTACTATGCTGATGATATAGTCTTAATCTCTAAGAGTGAAAATGAGTTACAGGAAATAAAAGACGTTATAGTGAAGGAAAGAAAAGTAGCTTTCTAATAAACGAGTAAGATCCTGTGCAATCCACTTTTGACAATAGAAACAAGAAAAAGAGTTCTTAAATGTTATGTAGAACCAGTCTTAACTCTTTCAGTACAGAAGGCTTTTATCAATTTAGCGGTAAATATTTCAGAGACAAAATTGTACATGCATTTAAATATTAATCTAAATGTTTATATTTATCGAACACTTAACACATAGTATATGAATTTTTAGATAATTAAACAAGGAATCAGATTTTACCAATACCAAGATGATACAGGACATAAACAAATAATATGGTTTAACGATAATTTACACTAACCAAGTTGAGAATTATGTACTGTGCGGCTAAACATACAGGACCAAAATCGGCATGGCGCATGGTGCGGCGAAACATACGGAAAGAGTTAACATATGGATGTGAGTCATGGACAACAGGACAACCAACAAGAAAATCACTGGAGGCTGTAGAATTATTTTTTTTCACAAGAATGTTGAGAATACCATGGACAGCTAAGAAGAGTAATGAAAACGTTCTGAAAGAGGCCAAAGCAAAAAAAAAGAGAGCTAATCTCCAATATTAGGAAGAAATAATAGTGTGACAACTGGAAATTGACGAACGAAGAGATAGGGGATAGCTAAGAGAAAAGATACCAGACAACAACATAAATAACTTGAGATCAAGAGTTGTGGAGAGACATGATCACCTATGCCAGTAGGCATGTTACTTGATGATAATGATGATGGTGATGGTGACAGTAATTGTATTAAGTAAATTACCCCCGTCATGCCAAGTGGCGTATAGGGAAATATGGTGTTAGTGACCCTATATTTTACAGACCTTCAGCACATGATTTTTGGGGTAATGTGGTCGGTATTACGCTCGTGCTGCTTTACTTCCCCAGAAAAAAACTCTGGTACCCATTTAAGGCTGGGTGAACCGGGGAAGCCGTCGGTTGGGATCGAACCCTACCCCTTGTCCTTTGTAGTCCAGTTCACTAACCACTGAGCTATCGCAGCTCCAATTGTATTAAACTTCACAATAATTCCATAGATAACGTGTTTTAAATAGTAGATTCATTTTTGACCCCCTCTTTATTTCCATTGTTTGTTTAATTACAAATTGCTGATTAAAATAAATGAACTCAGAGCAGACTCTAAGGTGAGAAGTACATTTCTAACAGATGATGTAAGTTATGCACACAGATAGTATATAGAAATAACAAATGTAACTATACTCTCAAGTTGTGAGAAAATGTTTATCTAACTATACATCACAGCTGGAGTAAATGTTCTTTTTCTAACTATACATTACAGCTGAAATAGATGTTTATTTAACTATATGTCACAGCTGAAATTGATATTTAGTTAACCTAATTTCACAGCTGGTAGAAATGCTTATTTAACTGTGCTTCACACCTGAAAGAAATGTTTGTTTAACTATACCTCTCAGCTAGAAGAAATGTTTGTTTAACTATACCTCTCAGCTAGAAGAAATATTTGTTTAACTATACCTCTCAGCTAGAAGAAATATTTGTTTAACTATACCTCTCAGCTAGAAGAAATGTTTGTTTAACTATACCTCTCAGCTAGAAGAAATGTTTGTTTAACTATACCTCTCAGCTAGAAGAAATATTTGTTTAACTATACCTCTCAGCTAGAAGAAATGTTTGTTTAACTATACCTCTCAGCTAGAAGAAATGTTTGTTTAACTATACCTCTCAGCTAGAAGAAATATTTGTTTAACTATACCTCTCAGCTAGAAGAAATGTTTGTTTAACTATACCTCTCAGCTAGAAGAAATGTTTGTTTAACTATACCTCTCAGCTAGAAGAAATATTTGTTTAACTATACCTCTCAGCTAGAAGAAATGTTTGTTTAACTATACCTCTCAGCTAGAAGAAATGTTTGTTTAACTATACCTCTCAGCTAGAAGAAATATTTGTTTAACTATACCTCTCAGCTAGAAGAAATGTTTGTTTAACTATACCTCTCAGCTAGAAGAAATGTTTGTTTAACTATACCTCTCAGCTAGAAGAAATATTTGTTTAACTATACCTCTCAGCTAGAAGAAATGTTTGTTTAACTATACCTCTCAGCTAGAAGAAATATTTGTTTAACTATACCTCTCAGCTAGAAGAAATATTTGTTTAACTATACCTCTCAGCTAGAAGAAATATTTGTTTAACTATACCTCTCAGCTGGAAGCAATGTTTGTTTAACTATACATCACAGCTGGAATAGATGTTGGTTTTACTGTATTTCACAGCTGCGAGAAGCAGAACCGCTGCACAATAGTCAAAAGTAATGGTGAGGCCGACAATGTTTGTGGACCAGAAGTAGCAGGTAACATAACTTTAGAATCAGACAGCCATTAACTGCCTCTTTTCCAAATTACTGCTACAGTACTTTCCAAGTACTTGAACTCTTACTTTTTTTCCAGCTTTTTGTTCTCAAAGAGTAAAAGTGAAAAAAAATATTTTTTATGCTTATTTTGAATTTTGTTGTAAATTCTATGTAAATGTTTATATTATGTTTCATTTGTCCTCCATGCAATTTATTCAAATGTTAGAACTCATTTTCTGAATTTGTTATTATAACCTGGTCACCTGCTGACTTTGTATATTAGATTCGCTGAAGATAACTGATTTACATATCTATCTATTTATGGTCTATTTATGTGATACGCCCAGCTGTTCCTGGACAGCTAGATCAACAAGGACATTCTCAACGAGGCCAGCACAAAAAGGGAGCTCCTAAGAAACTTCAGAGAGAAACAATCAACATTTTTCGGCCACATCATGAGAAGAGGAAAGTTGGAATACTTGGTTACAACTGCCAAAATACAGGGAAAGAGAGATCGCGAACGACAAAGAGAGAAAATACTAGATAGCTTAGTGTCATAGCATAGAAAACAGTCAACAACATAATTGATATGATGCACTGTGGATAGAATATTGTGGAAGGACATGATTGCCTACACCAATCAGTATGGCACATGATGATTATGATGATGATTTACGTGATGAATTACAGAGGAGAAAGCAAACATCCCTATCAAACACCCATCATGTTGCCTTTGTTTGTCCACCTTTGGTTCTTACTTTAGCCTGGCTCTTTTTATAAATTTACTTAAGCTCATTAAATGGTTATCGACTTACAATGTTGTAATACTTTCCGCAGCTGTTGTCTGTCGATTCTATCGAAGACGTTTTCTTGGTCAACAAATGCCATGCGTAATTCTGAACCATATTTTATTTTCTTCTTAATTAATTATCTTAGTACAAATATGGAATCTATTTTTAAAAAACTCCGCCTAATTATTTTATATTTTTATATATCCATAATTTTCAATCGATCTGCAAGTCCCACTTTAATATAATCATGCAAATCAATTATCATTTTATTGCAGAAATACCAGGCTAGTTCATCTTTACCATTAATGGAAACAGTATTGATTACTTTTTTTACAATTAAATATTATGTTTCAATTTAGTGTTCTATTAATATTGATTGCAGTTTTATCATATTATTGCATATTATTGTACATTGTATAATTATTGAAAAATTAAAGAAAAGAACAAGCTTTTCCAAATGTATTGCCTTATAGAGAATTGAATATGTTGTTAGTGCCCATATTATTTTTACCATTGCTACATTTTTGGAGCCTCGGTGGCTGAGTGATTAGTGTACTCGTTTTCTGATCAGAAGGTTTCAGGTTCGATACCCAGAAGTGGAGGATTACTATGGTCAGCAACTATGCCAGTATTGCCTTTCTTTCCCAGAAAGAAAAGATCTTCACTTTCTATTTAATTTTGGGTGAACCTAGAAGATTATTTTATTATCTATTAATATAGATCAAGAAGGTGGGAAAAAAAGATCAGAAACAAGATAGTAAAAGCAGTAGCAAATCTTAAAATCCTGGAATTAAGAAATCTAAATATGGAAATCAAAAATACTAAGCAGGAAAACTAAACTTAGATATTAAACTTAAATGTATTATTAAACCTTACCTATGGGGTTACGCATGTGAAAGCTGGAATGCAACAAAAGAGATTGAGAAAAAATGAAATGCTTTCGAAGAAAAATGCCTAAGAAGGATGCTTTGTGTACAATTAATGTTTCCTGAATAAACTCTAACATAGAAAGAGAATATATAAGAGAAATGAACATGAAACCAACAATCTCATCTACAATTAGGAAGAGAAGATGGACATATGTTGGTCATGTGTTGAAAAGTGAGGCAACAAAAAGAATTTTAAAACAGGCTCTTATATGAGAAACACCAGGATACAGAAAAAGTGGAAGACCCAGAGAGACACTGCAAAGAATACTGATAAGATATGCAAAGTTGACAGGCATAGAGTCATTTCATATGATCAAAACTCTCACCCAGAATAGAGATGGATGGAAAAAAAGCATTACGAGCTCTACGTGACATCTAGCTGTGTTGGAGGATAAGTGATATCTAGCTGTGTTGGAGGATAAGTGACATCTAGCTGTGTTGGAGGATAAGTGACATCTAGCTCTGTTGGAGGATAAGTGACATCTAGCTGTGTTGGAGGATAAGTGACATCTAGCTGTGTTGGAAGATAAGTGACATCTAGCTCTGTTGGAGGATAAGTGACATCAAGCTGTGTTGGAGGATAAGTGACATCAAGCTGTGTTAGAGGATAAGTGACATCTAGCTGTGTTGGAGGATAAGTGACATAAGCTGTGTTGGAGGATAAGTGGCATCTAGCTGTGTTGGAGGATAAGTGACATCTAGCTGTGTTGAAGGATAAGTGACATCAAGCTGTGTTGGAGGATAAGTGACATCTAGCTGTGTTGGAGGATAAGTGACATCCAGCTGTGTTGGAGGATAAGTGACATAAGCTGTGTTGGAGGATAAGTGGCATCAAGCTGTGTTGGAGGATAAGTGACATCTAGCTGTGTTGGAGGATAAGTGATATATAGCTGTGTTGGAGGATAAATGACATCTAGCTGTGTGGGAGGATAAGTGACATCTAGCTGTGTTGGAGGATAAGTGATATCTAACTGTGTTGGAGGATAAGTGTCATATAGCTTTGTTGGAGGATAAGTGACATCAAGCTGTGTTGGAGGATAAGTGACATCTAGCTGTGTTGGAGGATAAGTGACATCAAACTGTGTTGGAGGATAAGTGACATCTAGCTGTGTTGCAGGATAAGTGACATCTAGCTGTGTTGGAGGATAAGTGTCATAGCTGTGTTGGAGGATAAGTGACATCAAGCTGTGTTGGAGGATAAGTGACATCTAGCTGTGTTGGAGGATAAGTGACATCAGGTTGTGTTGGAGGATAAGTGACATCTAGCTGTGTTGGAGGATAAGTGACATCAAACTCTGTGTTGGAGCATAAGTGACATCTAGCTGTGTTGCAGGATAAGTGACATCTAGCTGTGTTGGAGGATAAGGCCCAAGATCAAGAATCTAGAAGCTGTTGATTGAGTTCGAACCTGACCTTTTTCTTTCAGCAGACCATTTCACTAATCATTGCTCCAATACTGTTCCTAAATCAACAACTTTCATTTACTTCACCAGTGTTTGGACTTTGTCACTATCCTCCTGTCTTAAGAACTTCTCCTTTTATCATCGCTCATATTGATTTTGTTGTTTGTTATTTAGTCACACCAATACCCTAGTGTCTTAATCAACTTTTATTGTTACCACTTTTTTTTTATATTTTTGTTTAAATTACATAGTGGCTATTTTCATCAGTTATAAGTCACATTAAATATTTTTGTTTAAATTATATGGTGTCTATTTTCATCAGTTATAAGTCACATTAAATATTTTTGTTTAAATTACATGGATATTTTCATCAGTTATAAGTCACATAAAATATTTTTGTTCAAATTATATGGTGGCTATTTTCATCAGTTATAAGTCACATTAAATATTTTTGTTTAAATTACATGGTGGATATTTTCATCAGTTATATGTCACATAAAATATTTTTTTTAAATTACATAGTGGCTATTTTCATCAGTTATAAGTCACATAAAATATTTTTGTTTAAATTATATGGTGGCTATTTTCATCAGTTATAAGTCACATAAAATATTTTTGTTTAAATTATATGGTGGCTATTTTCATCAGTTATATGTCACATTAAATATTTTTGTTTAAATTATATGGTGGCTAATTTCATCAGTTATAAGTCACATAAAATATTTTTGTTTAAATTATATGGTGTCTAATTTCATCAGTTATAAGTCACATAAAATATTTTTGTTTAAATTATATGGTGGCTATTTTCATCAGTTATAAGTCACATAAAATATTTTTGTTTAAATTATATGGTGGCTATTTTCATCAGTTATAAGTCACATAAAATATTTTTGTTTAAATTATATGGTGGCTATTTTCATCAGTTATCATCAACATCAAATACCGGGCCTGCTGGCGTAGGTGGTCATGTCTCTCCACAACTTTCAATCTCGGCAGCTATTTATCATTTCTGTTGTTGACCTTCTGCCAAGCCATTCTCTTAAGCTGTCTGTTATTATTCTCTTTGCTTCCCTCTATCTCTTCGTCCCTCAATTTTTCCAGTTGTTACAATATATTCCAGTTGTTCTCTTCTCATTACATGGCCAAAAAATGATTATTGTTTCTTCCTAATATTGGAATTTAGCTCACTTTTTGCTTTGACCTCTCTCAGAACATCTTCATTACTCTTCTTAGCTGTCCATGGTACTCTCAACATTCTTCTATAAAACTACATTTCTACAGACATATTGTATTATATATAAGGTCTTTTTCATCTTGTCAGACAGTTTAGTGGAGGCTATTGTGTATTTTGTTTTTGTCGAACAGCTTCTCTCATGGCTGATTCTACCAGTGTTTGACAAACACACTCGGCCACAGAATGAACAAGTCAGGCCAACTGATCCATAGGGTTTTCTATCCTTTTTTCATGAGTCTTTTCTCTTCCATGTTTTACCCATAGTGCGGCCTCAAATGATGTTAAGCCATTATTTATACAGGCTCTCCATGATGTATGATCGCTTGCCTGATGTTCCCAGTCATTTTCACAAATGAAGAAGACTTTCAGAGATGATTTACAAACTTCTCTATATTGTGGTTTGGGTCTGCCAATTTGTCTTTTTCCATGCATTATTTCACCATATAGTATTTGCTTAGGGATGCAGTTTTCTTCCATTCCCTGGCCATGCCCTAGCCATCTTAACCTTCAGCTTCTAAGCATTGACATGATTGTTAGGGTCTTAGCATGTTGCAGGACTTTTAAGTTTGTTATTTTGTCCTGCCATTTGATGTGCAGTATTCTGCAGAGACATTGCATGTGAAGATATTTAGTCTTTTTTTCATATATTGTATTATACGTATTATATCTACATGAATCAGTATTATATCTAACGGTGAAAAATTGGATATTAAAAACCATTATTGCACCTCATATTAGCATCAACTAATAATGCTACCAAACTGTTTCAGAGCTTAGTGCCTGTGAAGATATAAATGTCACATTATCATCATCCTCCACAACTTTAACCATTGCCATTGTTGGAGGCATCCTCGCTGCTCTGCTGCTTCTCATCATTGTATTGATATTTGTCTTCTTCCTGCGACGGCGACGACTGCGGCATCAGTTTAACCAGAGAGTCCTGACAGATGTAGAAATAGATGAGTTGCAGCAGAAAATCATAAAGGAGTGTGACAGAGATGTCACTTATAGTAAAAAAGGTAAAGAAAAAAGTTAATTCATATAGGCCATCAGTATAAGGCTATATCTTTATTGTAATAATGAGTTTCTCTAGATAAAAGCTGCACAAACTACAGTATGAAAATTAACACAGCAAAAACAGAGGCTATAAGAATAAGCAAATTAAGACACCCATTAAACATCAAGATCAAAGACAAAGAAATAAAACAAGTAGAGGAATTCAAGTATTTAGGCACAATGTTCACAGAAGATGGAAAACTAGACAGAGAAATTGACATGAGAATACAAAAAGCAAATGCTGTCACATATCAGCTTTCACCATTGCTAAGACATCCAAACATTTCTATGCCAGCTAAACAACAAATGATAAATAGCATCTTCATACCAACTTTGTGCTATGAAAGTCAAACATGGACCCTTTCTAAATCACATTTAAGAAAGATCAATACATGTGAGATGCGATGCTTGAGAAAAGTAACAAACAACACAAGAAGAGATAGAATACCAAATGAAACCATAAGAAAAATGGTAGGAACAAAACCCTGCCAAGAATATATAGAACAACAACAACTTAAATGGTTTGGCCACCTGGTCAGAATGAATCCTCACCTATCACCATCAAGGGCGTTCTTCTCGAGAATGCATGGAAAAAGACCAAGAGGAAGACCCAGAAGAAGATGGATAGATGCAGTGACAGAGACATGTAACAACAAAGGAAAATCACTAATTCAGACAATTCGAGCAGCACAAGAACGACAAATGATATAAACCACGACACCTTTTAGGTATCAGTGAAAGAGAAAAGAAAGAAGAAGAAGAATAATGAGTTAAACTTTACAGAGTGGTTATAGTCACCAATTTGTTGATAAGGGGAGGTCAACTTTCATTTCCAAGTAACAAACATTTTTTTTTCCTAATCGATACAGCTTCGGGCCTTAAAAAGCTGTGGGAAATGGAGCCAAATATTTCTCTTTGAAATTAGGATCACCTGGTATGATACAGATTTATTCCATAAATGTCTACTCCTTCTTCTTCTACTGCTTTCCTTCCTCATTTAACTTTCAGTTTCAAGGACAAATACTGTTTGCATGTTTTGCTCTTCTATTGGGTTCTCTTGCTGTAATGTTTACTTGTGTTTCTAAACTGTTGGTTGCAGTGATCTCCAAATTTGGTTGACATTACATCTCTGACTTCACAATTCATTGCCAAGTTTTGCATAATTTGTGCCATTTCCCCCTCTATCCAGATTCCATTTCATTGATAAGATTGTTAGATGGAGAGATTTTATTGTTGCCGTAAAACACTGGGGGTCTCTGTGGTTGAGTGGTTAGTGTGCTTACGTCTGTTTAGAATGGCCAAGGCTCAGTTTCCAGAAGTGGCAGGATTTTTTTGGACAGACAAGGCTCTGGGGTTCACCCAACCTCTAGAAATGGGTACCAGAGACTTTTCTTGGAAGTAAAGGTGGCCTTGTGTGATATCAACACATCACCTAAAAATGTGCCGTCATCAGGAAAAATATGCTTACTAATATCATATTCCCCATATGCCTAGTAAAACAAGGAGAGAACTTTTACTTTATAACTTTTGCTTGCAACATTGACATGTCTGTTGGTGGCTACTTTGTTAGTCCATTACTATAAACATTAAGTTTGATTAAGAAGAAGAAAAAGAATTTTAAAATTATATTTATAAAATCGAATAAGATGAAGTGAAATCATCATTTATAATAATTAACTATTTTTAATTCATCTTTTTTTTTAGTGATGTCCACATCCTGCAGTTTCATTGAAGAGAGAATAGATCGTCACATCTGGGCACTGGCACAAGAACTCTTTAGAACTTCCACAAAGCAGGGTCACTTTGAACAGATTGTACAAAAATATAAAGGTTAATCTTATATCCATATATTTTAAAATAGACATATAAATTTATTGTACTTTTGTATTTCTATCTATCTGTCTATTGACCTTTCGAGCCGTAGCCGGCCCATAGGGCATAGACCCAGATACTCTTTCTCTTATCTAAATTTTTATTCTAGCAGTTTTCAATCCTTCTAAAGATATTTTCTCAAATCTTGCCATTTGTTTCTGTTCTGTGCAAGCAACTCTATCTCATCGAGGGAGCCGATTCCTGCTGCTCTTGCCTCTCTGATCAATGTTCTCAGTGTCTCTCTGGGTTGGCCTCTTTTCCTCTTACCTGTTGTTTCCCATGTGAGGGCTTGCTTTGTTATTTGGTTATTATCTCTCCTCATCACATGTCCAACATATGACCATCGTCTTTTTTTGATTGCTGAAGATATTAGTAGTTGATTGACGATTTCTCTAATTTCTTCATTTGTTTTGAATTCGTTCCACGCTATACCAAGTATTTTCCTTAGACATTTATTTTCAAATACGTTCAACTTTGTTTCTAAGTCTTATGTTGTTTTCCAGATCTCGCATGCATACGTAAGGGTAGATAGTACATTTGATTTGAATAGTCTAAGTTTTGTATTTGTGCTGATGAGTTTTGATTTCCACAACTTTTCAAGGCTTCTGAAAGATATTGCTGCTTTAGCTATTCTGATTCTAATTTCTTTACGTGTATCCCTTCCTGATCAATGTGAGTTTCAAGATAGATAAAGTGGTCGATCTCTTCCACTGGTTTGTTTTCCATGTATATTCTGTCATCTGTTGGAATTAAGCTTTTCATAACTTTATTCTTTTTGTGATTGATTTCAAACCCAATTTTGCTGGATATTGATGATAGTTCATTTGTGTTTTCCTACATCGTTTTTATCTGGCTGCTGATGAGAACTATGTCATCAGCGAAGTCGAGGTCCTCCAAATGGTCTCCTTGTATCCATTCGATGCCTTTATTACCAGTGCAGCATTTCTTCATTATGAAGTCCATAATAATTCCAAATAGCAAGGCCGATAAAATACATCCTTGTTTAACCCCAGTTTCTATTGGAAAACATTTGCTCAGTCCTTCCTCTGTACGAACTGTACATGTGTATCCATCATACATGTCTTTGATAATATTTATGATTTTTTATGGTAAGCCATACTTCAGAATTTTCTACAAAAAATCTCTATGAATGCTTTCAAATGTGTTTTTAGTTGAAGCCAATGAAGTTAAGTATAAAAGGTTTTTTTTTTGTATTTAGGAAGCTAACAATGAGGCTAATTAAATATACAGTTTGCAAAGATGTATGTAAAGTTACTCCTACTTTATTAATTTATTGTATGAAATAATTTTGATATAAATTCTTAGGATACCTTGGATAATGAAGACATACTAAAAGACCTAAACATTGAAAAGAACTGGCTTATCTTACAGAGGATATTAAAATAGTTCCGTCACGTCAAAAGACATGGTGCCCTGGAAAGAACAATAAAGGAAGGTGTTTTTTTCCAGGAAGATAAGACAGAGGCAGATTATGAAGAAGGTGGTTTCAAGACATCAAAGAGACCTTGAACGTGACCACAGAAGAAATGGGATATCTGGCTAGAGGCTAGGATTCTATTCAATGGGCAACTTAATATACAGTTTACTTGTTGTTGACTTATTTCAAATATTATATATATATCTATAAAAAATGCTGATTTTGCATTATGTAACACATTAAGTTTATAATATAATTATTGACCACAAATTAGGCTTTTATTTACATATTTCTATTTCCAAAAGCACCAGTAGCATAGTAGTAGAGCTCTGGGTTGGTGATTTGTATCATCCCACTGTTAAGGGGAAATTTTCACAAATATTTGATCTTCCTCTTCTACCTTTCAATTTCATGTGGAGCATAGGTCTTCAACTTCAGAAAACACTTTCCAAATGTCCTGTTTCAGGTCATTCTCTTAAGATTGTTACATATCGTCACCAACCTCTTCATCTTTGCTTCCTCCTGCCTTCTCCAAGTGTATTTTGGCCTTTCTCTTTGTCGCCTTCCCTGGGGATTCCAAAAAAGGGTTCCCATTGTGTGTCCTATCCATTGAGATTTTGTCTTGCGGATTATATTACACTGTATTTTGCACCTTACAGTGCAGTGTATCTGCCCATATTTGTTTAGGACAGCTTCCCTTGACTTTGATTTTTCCTTTGCTTTCCTGCAAGACAACAGTTATTTGTAACCAGTCTTATGGAAGCAGTGATAACTAGTTTAGTTATTTTAAAACGATTCCCAAACTTTTGACACTCATGGCTCCCTTTTCCTGTTATACCAGCAACAACATTATAACAGTTACTATCATGTAAGTTGGGTTCATTCTGATTCTTGTATTTATTTTTCAGTAGGCTACTACTTTAGGTACAAAAATGAAGTTCAGTAAGAATAGTGCAGAAAAACTTGCACACATATTCACTTTATACTAATTAATATTAATTTTCTGGACCCAGGGATATATAAGATGATAAATGATGGCAGAATCAAAACTTTTCTGTGAAACTCATTTATATTCTATCTATTTATTGACCTTTCAAGTTATAGCTAGCCCATAGGGCATAGACCCAGATACTCTTTCTCTTATCTAAATTTTTTATTTTAGCAGTTTTCAATCCTTCTAAAGATATTTTATCAAATCTCGCCATTTGTCTCTGTTCTGTGCAAGCAGCTCTATCTCATTGAGGGAGCCGATTCCTCTGCTCTTGCCTCTCTGATCAATGTTCTTCTCAGTGTCTCTCTGAGTTGGCCTCTATTCCTCTTACCTGTTGTTTCCCACATGAGGGCTTGTTTTGTTATTTGGTTATTAACTCACCTCATCACATGCCCAACATATGACCATCGTCTTTTCTTGGTTACTGAAGATATTAGTGGTTGATTGGTGATTTCTCTAATTTCTTTGTTTGTTTGTTTTTCTAATTTCTCCCTTCGTTTGTTTCATTTATATTATTTTTTAAAAATTAAGCCTCTGTGGATATTGTCATTTTATGATTTTTAACCACTGAATAGACACACAAAAATATCTTTGTCAATGTACTCTTGCCTGGGAGCCACGGGTTTACAAGCACACCATGTTGGACAAATCTCACTGTCTGGCCAATAATTTGTGTTTTCATCGTGGAAATCAGATGTCACAATACAAACTATTATAAAGCACCCATCTTTTGATGGAATTATTACTAAAGATATTCTTTGTGTTTCTTTAAACTTTATACAACTATCATTTATTTGTGCTGACAGATTAAACAAAGTTTACAATATTTTCTACTTCAGAAATATTCAGACTAAATGTACAATAAATAGTAAGTTGTATTTCTCCAAAACATACAATTAAATACTAGCTATACTTTCTACTTTACAGACAGTCAGGCAAAGTATACAGTAAATGGCTACCTCAATGAATGGAAGCTTTGGAAGGGAGAGAACAAGGAAGCAGTAGCTGAGCTGTTTCGTTGCCTCCGCCATATCAAGCGGGATGACATTGTCAATGAAGTCTGCCTGTGCATGAGGAATGATATTGGTAAGTGTGGTGGTAGTAAACATCAGATCATATAATATGTCATGTCAAAGACAGTTTAACCCTTGATTGTGATACCTATCTGTGAGTTATGTTTTTAAATCAAACCCTGGTAAAAATTCTATCTATTGACCTTTCGAGCCGTAACCGGCCCATAGGGCGTAGACCAAGATACACCTTCTCCTATATGGATTTTTTGTTCTAGCAGTTTTCTTTTAAAGATATTTTATCAAATCTCGCCATCTGTCTCTGTTCTGTGCAAGCAGTTCTATCTCATTGAGGGAGCCGACTCCTGCTGCTCTTGCCTCTCTCATCAATGTTCTTCTCAGTGTCTCCCTGGGTCTTCCTCTTTTTCTTTTACCTGTTGTTTCCCATATGAGGGCTTGCTTTGCTATTCGGTTATTATCTCTTCTCATCACATGTCCAACGTATGACCATCGTCTTTTCTTTATTACTGAAGATATTAGTGGTTGATTGGCGATTTCTCTAATTTCCTCATTTGTTTTGAATTCGTTCCATGCTATACCAAGTATTTTCCTTAGACATTTATTTTCGAATGCGTTCAACTTTGTTTCTATATCTCTTGTTGTTTTCCAGCTTTCACACGCATACGTAAGGGTTGATAGTACATTTGATTTGAATAGCCTAAGTTTTGTGTTTGTGCTGATAAGTTTTGATTTCCACAACTTTTCAAGGCTTCTGAAAGACATTGCTGCTTTAGCTATTCTGATTTTAATTTCTTTGCTCGTATCCCCTTCTCGATCAATGTGACTTCCAAGATAGATAAAGTGATCGATCTCTTCAACTGGTTTGTTTTCCATGTATATTTTGTCACCTGTTGGAATTAAACTAGTCATGACTTTAGTCTTTTCATGATTGATCTCAAGCCCAATTTTGCTGGCTATTGATGATAGTTCATTTGTGTTTTCCTGCATCGTTTTTATCTGACTGCTGATGAGAACTATGTCATCAGCAAAGTCGAGGTCTTCCAAATGGTCTCCTTGTATCCATTCGATGCCTTTATTACCAGTGCAGCATTTCTTCATTATGAAGTCCATAACAATTCCAAATAACACGGGCGATAAAATACATCCTTGTTTAACCCCAGTTTCTATTGGGAAACATTCGCTCAGTCCTTCCTCTGTTCGAACTGCACATGTGTAACCATCATACATGTCTTTGATAATATTTATGATTTTTGATGGTAAACCATATTGCTTCAGAATTTTCCACAAAGAATCTCTATGAATACTATCAAATGCTTTTTTGAAGTCGATGAAGTTAAGTACAAACGGTTTTTGCTTTTCAATGTGTTCCTCCAATATAAGTCGTAGAGTGAAAATGTGGTCAATACAACTTCTCCCTTTTCTAAACCCAGCCTGTTCTTCACGCATTACTGTATCTATTGAATCCTGTATTCTATTTAGGATGATTTTGCAGAATAACTTTGAGGCAACTGACAAAAGTGTCACGCCTCTCCAGTTGTTACAATCTCTAAGATTGCCCTTTTTTGGGATCTTAACAATGATTCCTTTTTTCCATTTATGAGGCGTCTTCTCTGTTTTCCAAATGATGTTGAACATTTTTTGGAGATGTATTAGATTATGGCTATCAATTGCCTTGAGGATCTCAGCTGTTAACTTATCCTCTCCAGCAGCCTTGTTATTGGTCATAAGCTTTAAGGTGGTTTCTATTTCACTCAAGGTGAAGTCATCTAAATTTACATTTAATTCTGCTGCTGGTGTTTCAGTTTCAAAATCTATTAAACTGTGGGGTAGTGGACGGTTAAGAATTTCTACCCTGGTAAAAATTACTACCACTTAATTCTTACATTTGGAGTTAGGAAAATAAGATTTGCTTTGAACTTTTCCTGCACAGTTGTGTGTTTACTCTAGCAGAAACATGGGAATCAGTTACTGTAATAATTTCTGGGCTTATATTAGATTTATGACTTGAAGTTCAACTCTAATGTACCGTGGCTACCAGAGGTGTTACATTGTCTATTGACACGGCGGTCGTCAGTCCGTCAATCCAGTATATGTTCAGTTTCCTCTTAGTGTCATTTGCTGGCTATCCCATCTCACAAAAGTTTGTTTGATGTCTGCGCAGACTACTGAGGAGATTTCCCCCAACATAAGAAAATAGAAAAAATTTCTTCAAAATTAGCAAAATAAAAAAAAAAAGCCCCTTTTGTATGATAGAGCCCCTTTTGAATGATGGACTTTTTATGATGCCAACGTTTGTGTCTGATCCAACATCAAAGGAAATAAATTCAGCACTCAGGGGTCACCAATTATAATATTAAAATAGTAATTAGGAAGGAAGGCCTATGATGGGGGGGGGGGGGGGGGGGGGCCCGTTTGCCTGCAGAAAACTGTCAAATTTCAAGCATTTGTATTTTGAGGTGGTAATTTTAATGATGGTATCATAATGTAAGGTTAATTTATTCATCTTACCTCTATTATTCATTCTGTCATTATAGGATATATCCCATATTTGGGGTCTACTACACGCCTGTTCAGGACACGTTCTTTAGCTGAAATGACCTAAGTCACGATAACGCAAATGAGACTCTAAAATTATGCAAATGAAGCCCTTTTCCTGAGAAAAATTCAGATATTTCTAACTTACATTCAGGACTGCTGTCTACACAGCTTTCATTATCTTTTCCCACCTTTCCACTATAAAAATAGTTATTGTTGATGTAATGTCATCGACATTGCAGTGTCTGTTGTTTCAGTTCATCTTGCAAATTTGCTAAAATAACAATTGCCATCCTAATAGCACAGTATTTATGGCTGTCACTTTTACCAGTGCCATGAGTACAAAAATATAGTTCAATTTCCAAGACAATTTTCACAAAATTGAAACGAACCATCAAAAAAATTATTATTTTCACTTTTACTCACTGAAATTTTACAATTGATATTATTGTATAAACAAATATTATTGTTTATTATTATTAAATACCACAGAAATGGGATTTCCCAGAAGAATGTTGAAAGTTCCCTGGACAGCTAAAAAGACCAATGAGGAAGTTCTCAAAGAGGCCAACACAAAAAGGGAGCTCATAAAAAAACATCAGAAAGAAACAATCAATATTTTTTGGTCACATCGTGAGAAGAGGAAAGTTGGAATACTTGGTTACAACTGGCAAAATAAAAGGAAAGAGAGATCACAGACGACAAAGAGAGAAAATGCTGGATAGCTTGGCGTTATGGTATGGAAAACAGTCAACAACAGAACTGTGATGCACTGTAGATAGAAGATTGTGGAAGGACATGATCACCTACGCCAACCGACATGGCCCATGATGATAAACAATTAATAGGTGTTCACTGTTAATATGAGAGATTAAATGTCGTGAATTAAGTGGATCGTAAAATATTATTTAATCACTTATGGTCACCCGAACATTGAGCACAAAAACATAGACCTACTATAAAAATGAATATCGCAAAAATGAAATAGTAAAAAATAATCATGACTTACACTTTTCTATCTATCTATCTATTGTCCTTTTGAGCTGAAGATGGCACATAGAACTGAACCACAATCTCAAAAACAGAAACCTTGCGTGCCAAATGGCACATATTGCAGAGATCATTGCTCTTACATTTTTACTCACAGAAATTATGAAATTGTATTTCTGTATAAACAAATATAGGTGTTCAATGTTATAAGACAGATAAAATGTCATGAATTAGGTGGATCATAATATTAAATATAAAGTCATGAATTAGGTGGATCGTAATATAAAAATATATAGTCATGAATTAGATGGATCGTAATAAAAAATATATAGTCATGAATTAGTTGGATCATGATATAAAATATATAGTCGTAAATTAGGCGGATCGTAATATAAAATATATAGTCATGAATTAGGTGGATCGTAATATAAAATATATAGTTGTGATGTAATTTTTCTGGGAGCTGCAGACTAGACAAACATTCTGGTCAGACTTTGCAGGATGGAGTTCTGAATTTGATGATTGTATAAAACTAAGGTAGATGTTTTATAGAGTAAGTGTTGACATGTGACTAGAGGGAAAAACTTAGACTGGAAAATAAAGCCTGCATATCCACCATAATCACCATGAGATATTCTGGGTAAAGTATTTATTCCTTCTCCAGGTTTACGAGCACCATCTGCCTGAGTCACTAGAGGTGACTAACACAGACATGCACACACAAAGATATGAGATGTGACTAACACTGACATGCACACAACGATATGAGGCATGACTAACACTGGCACACACACACACACACTAAGATATGAGATGTGACTAACACAGACACACTTTAAAATATGAGATATGACTAACACAGATACACACACTAAGATATGAGATATGACTAAACACAGTCATGCACACACAAAGATATGAGACATGACTAACATAAACATGCACTCACAAAGATAGGAGATGTGACTAACATAGACATGTCTAAAATATGGGTTATGACTAACACAGATACACACACAAAGATATGAGATATGACTAAACACAAACACACAAAGATATGAGACATGACTAACATAGACAGACACACATCAAGATATGAGATGTGACTTACATGGACATACACACAAATATATGAGACATGACTAACATAGACATGCACTCTCAAAGGTATGAGATATGACTAACATAGACATGCACACAAAGATATAATTTGAACACCATTGACCAACTTCGTCAACCATTTACCTTTATCTTCAATCATTCTTTGGGACTGCACAGTTGAGGCCTGTCCATTCTTGGATTGCATCTTCTCATCTTTTTTTCTGTCCACCTCTCCTGCTCACTCTTTTTACAGACCGTTGAAGAATGGTCTTTGCAGGCCCAGACAATCAATTTATGTGACCAAACCATTTCATCCAATTTGGTTGTGTTTATTTTTTTTTATTTGTGCACCAAATTAACATTCAAACCTGAATTGCCTGATTGGCAGGGAGTGTCAGCTGCACTACCTCTGATACTTTCAGAATTGTAGATCAAAATGAAGAGAGAAAGGGATATTAAAGCTTATCATCATGTGCCATGCTGACTGGCTTAGGCAAGCATGCCCTTCCACAATTCTCTGTCATGAGTGCATCATATCAATTCTGTTGTTGACTGTTTACTGTGCCATGACATCAAACTACCTAGTATCTTCTCTTTGTCATCAGCAATCTCTCTTTACCTTGTATTTTTCCAGTTGTGACCAAATATTCCAACTTTCCTCTTCTCATAATGTGCCTGAAAAATGTTTATTGTTTCTTCAGTAGTCTGGCAGCAGAACACAACCTTATCTGATTCCTTGTGTCATACATTGGAACTGTCCTGTATGATTGTCAGTTCTTATGGCTGCCATTTGTTGTCAATAGATGTTTTTTTATGATTCTCAGATCCTTGCCATTGATGTTTAGTTCCTCAGGCATATTGATTATTTCTGCATGCTTTATTACTCTGTCAAATGCTTTCATGTAATATATGAGGCTCATGTATAGATATGGGAAATCAAATTTTCAAATGTAACATAAATAAAAGCAAACAGAACAAATTTTTTTGTAAACTAATAGCGAGAAACTTAATAGTTGTTAATAATAGTTCAGTTCCAGAATTGCACTTACTATATTCATTTCTATATTTCAGATTGCAATGTGGATGCAAGCTGCCGAGAGGAGTACTCTGGAAACAAACTGTCATTTAAGGATGAATGTACATTCATATTCTTCCCATGCTTCTATCACAGAAAAGAAAAGTTTTCAGCATCACCTACAGTTGCAGTGGATGTTGGATCTGACGTCGGAGAAGCTGGCACAAAGCTTTTAGCCATTGCCACGGATGACCTGGATCAGGATGAAGGTGCTGGTGGAAATGATACCCCAGGGACATTTTTCTGCACTCACCCATCCCCAAGTGCACCAGTGTTAGAAGACATGAATAATGTATTTCCTTCCATGGATGATGTGAAATATAACAGGCAGTTTTCACAACCCATGCAAGCCACCTCATGAGAAAGTTGTCAGAGTTGAAATACTCATGTGTGTACTTGCGTACTATGTTCAAAAAAATTACCTGACTTTGATATTCAGGTTTTTTGTGGGAAAAAAAAATGTTATGTAAGGAACAAAACAAAATCATTCAATTAATTATCTGCATCAATTAAGGCATACACATGGTCTGTGTATGACATGGTTATATAAATATTTTATTCAGAAAGTTAGAAATTGTGTGTTGTGTTGGGATGTGCAGCTGATTAATTTCTTGAATGATTCATAAACTAGGAATGATACTTATCTATAAAATAAAATACCAGTTTGTTTCCAACTACTTTAAGAATTATTCTATTCTATGCTAAAAAGATGAAAGTGTTTATAATTATTGCAGAATATGTCTAATTGTTTTGACATTCTTAAAAGAAATGTAATTTAAAGGAGCACATATATATATATATATATATATATATATATATATATATATATATATATATATATATATATATATATATATATATATATATATATATATAAACTGCTAGAACAAAAATTCAGATGGAGTATCTTGGTCTACGCCCTATGGGCCGGCTACGGCTCGAAAGGCCAATCCATATATGCCATAGCAGATAATTCTGTAAAGATGTGACATAATTTTTAGCTTTAACAAACTAAGCATATAATAATGGGGAGGTGAGTACTTTATTTCACTGGTTTTATCTGCCCTAACATTACTAGCCTGGTATTCATTTTTACAGATGGATGGACTAAACTCTGCCCATGTAGAAATGAAATCATCAAGCGTATACCCTACAGCATTTTCTGCAAGCTAAAATACATCAAAGTACATAATAATTAAAGCTTTTTGTTAGCTTGAGTCATTAAAAAGTTTGTCTGCTGTGTACGTTATTTGCCCTTCATTACTATATCTGTGCAAATATTTATTGCCATGCAACTTTTATATGATTGCTGAAGTTAATATGTATAACTTTGTTTAAATGTGCTGATTTTTTTATGCAGTAAAGAAATAATTGTTTCTTAGAACCAAAATTACTTACTTCTAATGTATTTATAATTCATGGATGGATTCCAGGTCATGCAATATAGTTCATGCTCGTGGATCAGAGTTCTTCTAGTAGGTTCATCAACAAATAGTGACAAAATCAATGCCAGTTAAACCTAAAATGAATTGTCAACCAACCAAACTGGCACATTTAGTTGCTGTGTGCTATGAAAACTTTGAGGAGAAGTTCGAAGCATCTATGGATATGCCTGGAGTGCAGTGATGATGATCCTAACATAGCATAACATATAATTCATTTTTTTAATTTATCAGTAACTTAAAAAAAAAATTTCTTATTGTGGTATACAATCAATAAAGACTATGTAAATACAGAAACAAAACTTGGATAATGAACTATAATAAAGAAAAATTCTAAACAGATGCTGGATATACATTGTATGCATAGGATGATTTTACAGATCTCAAAGAAATATAACAAAGCATAGCAATTAATCCTAAATTACGATACCTACTTGTGGTGCCCGTCGTTACATTTCATAGTACAAATTACTACAACTTAATTATAACATTAGGAGCACTAAAAATAGTATTTTCTTTGAACTTTTGACACACAACTGTGTGTTTACCAAGTAGACACACAGGGAGATATGAATTCCTGTCTCAAGTTGATTTGCAAGCCAAAATTGACCGCTTGGAATGGACTTGTTGCTTTATCTATTCAGACAGTCACTACAAGTTCATCAGTATGTTCAGCTACGTGAAAGTGTTATTCACTGTGTTTCCAGAGTAAAAAATGGTTGTTTGATGTCAGCTGATGATTGAGGAAATTTTGCTGCTTACAGCAATAACAACTAATGAAAAACAAAGAATTTGTTGAAATTTGGCGAATTTTTTTCATATCATAGAATCGTATCTCATGAAATGGGAAAAAAAAACCTACATCAATAGAAGCAAATCCAGCACTGAGGGGTCACCAGAAGTAATAATCAAGAAAGTACAAGGAAGGGGGTAGTGTTTGAACGTGGAAAACTATCAAATTTAGCAGAATTTGTGTTTTGACACAGTAATTTCTACTATGGTATCATAATCTAGAGTTAATATAAAAACAACACACTCACAATTATTCTTCAGCAATCAACTCGCTCAACAGGAAATATGCAGATAATTGTTGCAAAGCTCTAAGTATTTTCTGAAATTAAAACATTTTATTGAATTTAAAAGCATTTATTTTTTTTTTATGTTTTCAGAACATTGAGCTGTAGCAATTAAACAAATCATTTTGCTTATATTTTGTTTTGTTTTGTCTTTACATTGTTTTTTTTTTTAACAATTTGTTTCATATGAAGATAGTGATCTCTGATTTTAGAAATATAATTTGTAAACCATAGTATGATAAATTAGAGACAGTTGCTTTTTTTGGATAATCCTAAATAATAAGTATATTTCTTCCAGTAAGACACAATTTATATTCTCTCAACACAAACATTTTGTAATTTGTTGCTTTATTTTGTATAAGAATCAGTAATCCCACTTGAATCCACTATATATTAGCTTGAGCTTGCATTGTACAACATTTACATTCCACAAACTTCAAAATGTATGTATTTTTTTTATCTAGGTAAAGTATAGAAAACATTTGTTATAAGTACAAAACGAGACTTTAATTAAACATTTTCTTTAGCTCTTTAACTTTAAGGAATTGGATATGATTTTATAAGAAACTGAAGCCACAGTAGTAGAGTTGTTAGTACATCCCACTATTGTTCACAAGGTTCCTGGTTTAATTCCCAAAAGTGGCAGATTTTTCTGGACCATTATGATATCAGGCCTCATATAGCTTCTGATAATGGGGAATCTTTTTTTTTTTAAATAGGTTGGCCTGGTATGATTATACCAGCCATATCACCCATAAATGTGTCAATGACCATAGTCAAATATTGACACCAATACCATATTCCACCATTAAAATTACAAGGCTTAAAAGGAACCCTTACCTTATTTATAAGATTTTATAAAGACATGAATACAAATGTGAAATCTAAATTTTCTTGAATTGAATCCAAGGAAATACAAAACTACATTATAATAGAAGAAGCTGTCACTCTAACTTCAAAGATATTGCTTTACTTGTGGCCAATGTAGGTATTCTTAAGTCAATTTATTCAATTAATTCAAGAGTGCCTTTCCCCAAATAGCTAATATATTTGCAATAATGAAATCTACATTCTTCCAGTGCCATTAGATGTTACACCATAAGTCTCTAGAGATCAACTTGTTGATTTACTGTGAGATTCTATAACAAGTAGGTCTTTCTCTTCTAAAGTCACCATAATGTGTTGCAGGTTGAGGAGGTTGTTTAATGCGGTGTATAATGTTTCAACTGACCCCTCCCTTTCAGATTTGTCCAGTTCTCTTAAAAATATTGAAAATGCAGAAATATTACCAGATTTGGCATAAAAAATGAAGTTTTTTTAACACATTCACTAGCAAGTGGTTCAACACACCATGGCAGGCCGTTTTTCTGGATAAAAAAATATTTGATATAACAGCAAGAAAATAAATGAAAATTGATCTAAAACACAATTTATGTAGACAATTTACTCAAGAAGTCAGAAAAGATGTTAAATAAGAGAATTACAAGATTTTAGTGGAAATAAATTGTGTTAACATCAATAAATTAAATGCCATGAAACATGGCTCCTGGTTTTTTTTTTTGCATGAGTTACTAGAGGCACGCTTTGTGTCTTGTTTTATGGAATGTGGTAAGAGGCTCTTGAGAAACTTAATTTGGAGTGGTTTATTATAAACAACCTAACATTTTCTCCAAAAAGGTATTGAGCTCTTTTGAACCAATCAGTAATTTTTTTTTATTCTGTGGCGCAAAACACTAGATAAGATTATAAGCTGATGAAACAGATAAATATCTGAAATATATGTAAACAAAAATGTCACATATTCTTCTACTTTTGTGCTCACCCAATGACTAATGATTTTCATTGTCCTCCCTTCCAAGAGTATTAAGTGGATGCAAATGGGGTGTGTTTTTGTGTACAGTGAGCTACGATATTTGCACCTCTATATATCCATCTTCCTGTGTGTTACCGGGGTCTTATTATGAGGGAAGTAAAGAATAGTGATACTGTGACCTTCCAGGCATGTCATAAGAGGCGACTAAGGAGGTTGATCGGAGGTTGATCGATGGCTCAACAAGCTGTCATTGTAAAAAGTATTGTTATGGAAACAGCGCCATATATTTTAGAGCAGTGATCTCTGCAATATGTGCCATTTTGGCACGCAAGGTTTCTGTTTTTGAGATTGTGGTTCTGCCCTATGTACCGTCTTCGGCTCAAAAGGACAATAGATAGATATATCCATAGTTGGTATGGAATTTTAGAGTACCAGGTTAACTTTATTTTTGATCCTAATCCTATTTGCTTGACCATCAGATTAGATAGTGTGTTACTAGGCGCATTACAAAGTGGTGGCGTAGTATCTGGATAGTTCTGGTTTGCTAATACTAGTGTAAGAGGTCTGCTGTGAGACTGCTGCCTTCACCTCTAAATGTTGGAAATATCTAATAAATTTGTGCATTTCTGATTTGAATAAATCACAACTGTTTGTTTCAAATTTAAAGGGATACATTAGTTCAAATCCTTGACATTTTATGGCTATTATTGGTGAAAATGAATTGACTGCTACATTCCTTCATTTTTAAAATATATATTTTCCAGGAGTGGTACAAATTTGTGACACCTTGTAAAGATTTAAATTTTTTAGCTTAAATAATTTATTTTTTTTTTGGTAGCATAAAT
This sequence comes from Megaustenia siamemsis, assembly GCA_032433765.1. NCBI lineage: Eukaryota > Metazoa > Mollusca > Gastropoda > Stylommatophora > Ariophantidae > Megaustenia > Megaustenia siamemsis. The sequence goes on along the minus strand of JAVIAB010000088.1, from coordinate 33,736,767 downwards.
TAGATTTTTTGCTGGTGACACTTTGGTAAATAAAAGATTAGGAGAAGAAAATTTCAGATATTGACTAATTTGACCCTCTTTGGTGTGAACAATTCAAATATTCCACCTCAAATGTTATTACGATTCCAGCTGTGAATTTCTTCTAATCAACCTGAATGCACCATATACAAATAAATAAATAATATATTTTTTAAGCGAGCAAGAAAGTTAAACAAGGATGACACAGGTGTAAAGTATTTCAAATGTTTTTTATAATCATACATGTTTTATAAAACTATAGCATGTTATAATTTAGCAGATAAAGGTTTGCATTGTATGAAAATATTAAAAGTCATCATTTTCTTCAGCTTTATTGTTATTCCTTTATTGTGGTCAGTCTCCACACAGTGATAGCTGTTTTATAACTTAATGTAATGAAGAAACACATTCTTATCTAAGCTTTCACAACACACATGAAATGACATAAAAGTTTGGCCAAAGTAATCCTCAATTAAGTGAACTTGTACTAACTTTTATACTTTAAAAAAATTAGAACTATTTTTATTTTAACTAAAAATACATATAGTAAAAGAAAAATCTTTATACAGAGCTTTGCAGTAGAAGGCAATCTGATCATAAGAACTGTTGTCTTGCTCTTGCCTCCCTGATCAATGTTCTTTTCAGTGTTTCTCTGGGCTGGCCTCTTTTCTTCCTACCTGTTGTTTCCCATGTGAGGGCTTGCATAGCTTTTCAGTTATTATCTCTTCTCATCACATGTCTAACATATGTCCGTCTTGATTACTGATGATATTAGTGGTTGACTAGCGATTTCTCTAATTTCCTCATTTGTTTTGAATTTGTTCCACGCTATACCAAGTATTTTCCTTAGACATTTATTTTCAAATGCGTTCTACTTTGTTTCTATATCTTTTTTTGTTTTCCAGCTCTCGCATGCATACATAAGGGTTGATAGTATGTTTTATTTGAATAGTCTAAGTTTTGTGTTTGTGCTGATGAGTTTTGATTTCCACAACTTTTCAAGGCTTCTGAAAGACATTACTGCTTTAGCTATATGATTTTAATTTCTTTACTTGTATCCCCTTCCTGATCAATGTGACTTTCAAGAATATCAAATATCATCATCATCATCAAGTACCGTGCCTCCTGGCATAGGCTATCATGTCTCTCCAAAACTTTCGATCTTGACAGTTATCATTCCTGTTGTTGGCCTTCTGCCAAGCCATTCTCTTAAACTGTCTGGTATCTTTTCTCTTTGCTCTATCTCTATCTCTTCATCCCTCAATTTTTCCAGTTGTTACAATATATTCCAGCTGTTCCCTTTTCATTACATGGCCAAAAATGATGATTGTTTCTTCCTAATATTGGATATTAGATCTCATTTTGCTTTGGCCTCTTTCAGAACATTTTCATTACTCTCTTCTTAGCTGTCCATGGTATTCTCAACATTCTTCTGTAAAACCATATTTCTACAGACTCCAGTGATTTTCTTGTCTGTTGTCCTATTGTCCATGATTCACATCCGTATGTTAAGACTGGCTGTACATAATATTTAAGAACTCTTTTTCTTGTTTCTATTGTCAAAAATGGATTGCACAGTATCTTCCTCATTTTTTGGAAAGCTGCTTTTGTCTGAGCCATTCTGCATCTCACCACTTTTGTACATAGCAAATCTACCAAGCAAATTTTCTATTATGTTAGGATTATCATCACTGCACTCCTTACACATCCGTAGCTGCTCTGGCCCTTCAAAATGTTCATCAGCACATAAAGATTGTGCCAGCTCAGTGTTGGTTGACATTTCTTTTCATTCATCCAGAATATTGTTTGGTTCCTGTAATGTCAATCTTCACCCCTAGTTTTTGCAGTCTTGACAATGATGTAGTTTCACTACTTTCATCACCACCCTCATTGCACTCATATCTCTGAATTTATTCATGATATCTGCTCTATTAAATGTTACGTAGAGCCAGTCTTAACATATGGATGCGAATCATGAACAATAGGACAACAGACAAGGAAATCACTGGTGTTCGTAGAAATGTGGTTTTACAGAAGAATGTTGAGAGTACCATGGACAGCTAAGAAGAGTAATGAAGATGTTCTGAGAGAGGTCAAAGCAAAAAGAGAGCTAATTTCCAATATTAGGAAGAAACAATCATCATTTTTTAAATGTAATGAGAAGAGAACAACTGGAATATATTGTAACAACTGGAAAAATTGAGGGACGAAGAGATAGAGGGAAGCAAAGAGAAAAAATAACAGACAGCTTAAGAGAATGGCTTGGCAGAAGGTAAACAACAGAAATGATAAATAACTGCCGAGATGAAAGTTGTGGAGAGACATGATCACCTACGCCAGCAGGTCCAGTACTTGATGATGATGATGATGATCTGCTCTTTCCATGTGGCTGTTCATCTGATATCAAACCAGCTAATTTACCTGTTTTCTCATTGCCTTTAACACCAATGTGCCCCTGAATGAATAAGAAGATAATACTGCAGATTCTTGACCTCTCTGTTGACTCTTGCTATTGCCCTGTTGATGAAGTCTGTCTGACATTGCAGTTCAAGTTTATTTAAGGTACTCATGACACAGACAAGAGTACAATCTTGGGACTCTAATCAGATAAGTTGTCCTGTGACAGCTATGATCTGCATTGTCATACTATCAAAAATCAAATAGGAATCACATTGTCACATATGTGGTGTCTCTTGTGCTTCCCAATATAATGCTCATAGCTTTATTTTGCACTTTTTCAACATGTTTCACTAACAATGAAAATGTCATTGTGTACTCAGTGGACAAAATGACTCATCCCTGATACAAAACACCAGCAAGCATTATTCAAAGTTGACAGCTGCCATGATTCTCATCAATCATAGTCTTTAGCTAGCTTTTGTTATCAAATGGTCAATATGTTCTTTGAAACGCAACTAATATCAAATTTCACTCCTAAATATGTCATCATATTGGTTCCTCTAATCACCTCCTTGCCATAGATTTATAGTTGGCATTTCTGTACTAACAATACGATTATTAATGGAGAACCATGTCACTGTGGCTTTACCTAGATTGAATAGAGCTGTTGAACTGTTACACTTGTTGATAGCTTATGATGAAGGATGATATCGTATGATGAAGGATGATATCGTATGATGAAGGACTGACAGCTACATTCACTTTTGGTGCGACTATGCCTTATGTCTTCTGGCATATGCTGTGACTGCTATGATGGGGACTGCAGCTACCTTCCTTGTTTGGATCCTTCAATGAGATTAGATGTTAATTGAGATGATTCCACTGGGTTGGGCAGTTGAGCAATTATTGCTTTTAGTTCATTTGCAGTGATACCAGGGCCTTCGACTAACTACTACTACAGCTGTTACACCAAGAATGAAGTAGTTGAGTTCGCTTTGCGGAACTTGCTGATCTTATTCCTGTCTTTGCCCTGCTGATACTCCAAAATACCATCAGAGAAGGACAGTAATCTTCCCATCCCATCCAAATGCTGAGCTGTATTCGTCACAGTGTATGCACTAAATAGGACCAGTGACAGCAGAAAGCCTTCAGAGAGTTAAAGTTCAGTAAAGATAACTGCTGCTTTGTTTAAATGGTTGCCTTTTTCTATTAAAGAAAATTAAGTAACTAACAATTAGATTTAATATTTGTGAAGAAATGAACAAGTCCACTACAAAGATATATAAATATATATATTACATGGAATTAATTTAATAGGACTGTATTTTGCACATTGTCCAGTGCATCCATCTTCATCACATATTTAATCAGAACTGCTACCCTAGTTTTTGGTTTCCACTTACTTTCCTTTAGAGCAGCATGCGTTTGTAATCAGAAATTTCTCTTCTAGGAAAATAATCTTGTCTTATCAGACTAATAAATCTTTTCTAAAAGCATTCCTTCCCTTTAGTGGTTTAGCATGCTCCTTCTTGTAACAGCTTTTCATTCCATCTTTTGCTTTATCCTGGTATACATATTTAGAGACTGGACAAAATTCCCCCAAAGTTGTCTCAGTTTGAAAAAAAATTAGCATATTTGTGAATTAAACCTATATCCATCTAGTCAATAGAAAAGGGCACTAACCTCTTTACCACTTTGCTTCCTGTAGTAATAAAGTAATGATCTTAATTATACTTGGTTTCAAAATAAATGCTAGATACTTCTTAGTTTATGACTTCTGAGAGCCTACAAATAAATTGTTTTCAATTTTTCCAACACAGAATGAATTTTTTATGTCTAATCAATAGCTACATTTGTAAGCAGAGAATTGGAAAGATTTAAATTGATAGTATTTTATTCCAATCATATTTTTTATTTTGTGCCTGCTGGTATAGGTGATTATGTCTCCATAACTTTCTGTCTACAACACATTGTACTATTGTTTATCATTTCTGTTATTGATTTCCTACCAACCCATTCTCTTAAACTATCATCTTCATGGTAATTACAAGTAGTTTGACCATGGAGATCATGGCAGTAACTAAAGCGATGGTCTGGCTAGAACCACAACCTTTTACTCATGTATGTTTTCTGAGTGACTTGATGAGCCTGCTCAATGGGGGCTGTGCTCGAAGACAGTGGTTTGTGTTACCTAAGAGCTATGGACTGACTATGGTGTGTTTCATTTTCGTCCCTCAGGCACGAAAGGAAATAAACGAGTTAACAGGGATGACAGATGTGCAGTTTACCAGGCTGACATTCTGAATGCCCTCAGGAAGATTGGCCTATCCAGACTACACAAACATAGAGCCACAATTGAAGATGCAGAATGAAGTGCTATGTGAAGAACACACCTATGTGCACACAAGTATAACAAATCAACACAGAACTGGAGTTGCCAGTCTCCACATACTGAGGTGGAGATATAAGCACTTAATAACGTGTCCGACGTGCAATGAGGATATTCTGTCAACTAAACTAAACATCTTTTATTTTTCCCTCCATCTTTTATTTATTCAGTTTTTCAAGCTGTAACTATAAATTGCAGTTGTTCCCTTCTCATTACATGGCAAAAGTGTTTGTTTTTGTCTGACGTTGGTAATAAGTTATCTTTTTCCTTCAGCTTCTATCATTTATCATGACATATTTACAATACTCCTAACATTTTTTGTAGATTTTAAAAACATTCATTTGTTTTTATTTTTACTACTTTTTTTGGCTTTTTTCTCCACAAACCCACTACACATGTGCTAACTTTTCTTGACACCTCAGTTAGCACGGCCATAAATGTTAACATTTAGTCACTTTTGATTACTTGACTACAATGTGCTACATGCCACTGGTTCTCAGAAACTATTTTATGTATACTTTCCTGTGTTTTTTTTTTAAACATTTTAATTATTATTCAGATCAATCTTCATACCTACCCACAGGACTCTTAGTCCCACATATACACAGATGGCTCTGCTACAAATGCCACCAGAAATGGAGGGGGAGGTGTGTTCTTGACGCTGAATAATCAGGACGAGATCACCAAGTCAATAGTTACTGGAAAATTCTCAAACAACTTTAAAGCAGAAACTGAGGCAATCAGAGATGCTGCAACACTGGCTACTCAACACAAAAATAACATGCACAATAAATTGGTGATTCTGACTGATGAACTGTCAGTACTATCAGTTCTAAATAGCCCCAAGAACAATGAACTAGATGAGTTGAGAACAACTCTGGACAAACTATGCAATAATTTCCAGAGAGTAGTCATTCGGTGGATACCATCACACTATAATATACACGGGAACGAACGCGCAGACAAATTAGTTAAAGAGGGAGGGAGATTACCACAAGAGAATCATCCGCTCAGTTATGATGAAGCCAAATCCATTCTCAAAGGTCAGTTCCATGAAAAATGGAAACGAGAACACCCAAAGCATAACGAGAGTGACGGATACCACCAACTATCAAGGAGGGATTAAGTCATCATACTTCGCCTACGCACTGGCCACAAGAGAATGAGAAATCACATGTTCACCAAATTCAAAATAGGTACAACCAGCCTATGTCACTGTACACTGGACAATATGACTACAAAACATGTTCTACAGGATTGCCCCCAGTACACAGACCTGAGAAGAGCAATGTGGTCCACGCCCACCTCCCTGGAAGAAAAACTAAATGGGGCAATCGATTCGCTTAAACAGACAGCTGTCTTCATGAGAGAGTCTGGAATTCTACTCTGATTGAGTCTTGATTGGAGAGAGAGAGAGAGAGAGAGAGAGAGAGAGAGAGAGAGAGAGGGATCAATCTTCAGCTTAGTAGTCTCTTGTTTTGAAAATAGAATTAAACTCTTAAACACAGAAATCAAATGTGTGGCTTAGAAATATAGCAGTGTAGCACTAGTATTATACTCAAGTTTCTGACATTCACAAATAAAAAAATCACTTCAAATAGTTTGGGAGCATCAGAAACATTGTTATAATGCACTGACTTGTAAGCTGACTTTGGGAATAAGGATTCACAATGCAGCTTGGTGCTCTCCAGTCAACCCAGCTTATAAAAAAATGGGTACTTGACTCACTGAGTTGGGAAAAAAGGTAATAATAGTGAAGAAGAGCACTTGCCTCCTCTCATCAAAATGTTGTTGCCTAGTATGGTGCTCATCAGAACATGTATATATTACATGACTACTCTTTTCAGATAGATTGGATCAGATCAGTTGGATCAGTTTAGCAAATACATATTTATGAAAATGATTAAAACAGAATTGAAAATAGATATGTCTGTCTACAGAACACATCACTGTATTTACAGAATAATATAACTAAAAACATATTTGATGTCGGCACGAAATGGAATGCAAAAATGGTAATTTAAAAAAACACACCCAGTGAAGAACTGTAATAAAGAATAAGAACTGTAAACAAAAATAAACAACCTTTACCTTAATGGCAAAACTGAGGGAAATAAATAAAACTTGATATATAACCCAAAAAAATAAATAACAGTCAAAGTTATGAGGTCAATTATGAATAAAAGGTGCAGTCTAGTTTAACATTAGTATCTTTTATTATTATTGAATTTACAAGATTAAGAAATATTAGGGAGAAAACAACATCACAAGAACTATTCTATTCATGGAATCAGTTTCATTGTTGTTAGGGCATCCTCATATCCGCTCCACCATTCGTCCCAGCATTTTCACCAGAAATATGATTGCTAAAACAAAAGGAAACTAGACAAGAATTTGTGAACATATTCTTAGGATGAAAGAATATGGAAATTTAAATGTAATGGAAGAGATCAATATAAGCAAAACAGAAAGAGCCAAGATGAAATGACAACATAACTGTGGAAAAACAAGGCCATGATAATCAATGAAAATTGTTCAAAGTTGATTATTGAAGGAATTGATCATCAGTACCACAGGGTACACACATTGCAAACACTATGAAACACAATTAACAAAAATATCTATTTTCCACTAGATTGTTTCTTTCTCTCACTAAAGTATTTGATTTGGAGAACATCAAGACACATCCATTTCTTCATTTCATCAGCATCATCATGTGCCATACCGGTTGCGTAGGCGATCATGTCCTTCCACAATCTTCTATCCACAGTGCATCATATCAATTCTGTTGTTGACTGTTTTCCATGCCATGACACCAAGTTATCTAGTATTTTCTCTCTTTCTTGTCTGTGATGTCTCTTTCCCTGTATTTTGCCAGTTGCATCCAATCTTTCCTCTTCTCATGATGTGCCAGAAAAATGTTGATTGTTTCTTTCTGCTGTTTCTTAGGAGCTCCTTTTTGGTGCTGGCCTCTTTGAGAACTTCCTCATTGGTCTTTTTAGCTGTCCAGGAAACTTTCAACATTCTTCTGAGAAATTCCATCTCTGTGGCCTCTTCATTTTTTCATTTGGTCATTCCATTTATTTTCTGTCTGCTTTCAAGTCATACCCCTTTTACAGTTCCTTGTATAATGGTTTTTATCAAACTTTATGAGCAAGTTATAGAACCATACAATTTATTCACAATTGTAAGAAAGGAGACCATCAAATTAACCTACATTTTTAAATCTCTGTTTTGAGGCAATTTTTTGTGTTAAATTAATAATTGTTGGATTATCAGTTAATATTCTTAAACCTAATAGCTGTCATATATGACAAAATTGGCTGTAAAGAATGTTAATGTTCTATTACTAAATATATATAGAGAGAATCCTTCACTTATATGAGCAGATAAGGATCACACCATAACATAAGCAGATTTTTTTCTAAAAACAGTCTTTTTTTTATAGCACATTCATTAATGCATTTTGGTTGGAAAAGCTCAATATTGTACTTTATATATCACTGACAAATTTGTGCTAGAAGAAAAAACATAACGTGAATATGGATTATTTCAAGAAGTGTTACGCACAAATTCTTAAATCCAGCTGAGAAAAAAAACATGATTCAAAGTTAGTTTTGAAATAGAGCAACAAGTTAATATAAAAACTTTCTTAGAAAACTTTTATATAAGAATTGACTTTGAATCATTTGTACATGAGTTCTGGTCACATTTGAAAATATTTTTAAAGTAAAATACACATCATCATGTGTCTTACCGGTTGTCTTGAGTGATCATGTTCCTCCATAATTATCTGTCCTCTGTGCATCATACCACATCTGTTTGCTATGCCTACAACACCAAGCTATCTAAGATTTGTTCTCTTTGCTATCTGATCCGCAATTTCTCTTTACTTGTTTTTTTTTGCCAGTTGTAGCCAAGTATTTCAACTTTTCTCATCTCATGGTGTGTCCGAAAAATGTTGATTGTTTCTTTCTGATGTTTTTAATAAGGAACTCTCTTTTTGTGTTAGCCTTGTTGATAATTTCCTTGTTGGTCCTTTTGGTTGTCCAGGAAACTCACAACATTTTTCTAATAAATTTCATTTCTGTGGTATCTTATCATTTTCTCATTTTGTTTGTTTACTGTCTATGATTCACTTTCATAGGTCAGAATTTACTCTATTTAACACATATAAACTCTCTTTTTCACTTCAATTGACATAAATTTGTTGCACAGGATTTTTTTTCATTCATGTTATACTTCATGTCAAGAAACAAGTGCAATACTACTGTACTCTATTGTCCACAAGTAAATTTTCTCAAAATTATCACATTTTAAAAATAAAACTCTGATGAATATCAGTAATGAAAAAAAAGTAGTCTTTCTTGTTATTCCAAAAGTTCTGCATCATACAAAGCGATGGTTAGAAATAATTTTAATATAAAAATTTGGCTACCCCAAATGTGAAATGAATTATATTTTTATGTATTCAAGATTGGAAACACAAACATGTGGACAAGCACCACAGACCATATCAAACATACTATAAGACTACAACAAGTGCAATGATACAGGAGGTACACACTGGCCTAATAGAACTACATTAAACACAAAACTAAGACTCCTTGCGGAAGTTATTGAGTTATATAAACTAAGAAGATATGCTTCGTTTTCATTCATTCAAAAAGATTCATTTTATGCTGTCATTACTATATACCATTACATTTTAAAACTAAGAAAATATGCAGAAGTTGTTAAAGACAACCAAAGTCATAGAAAATATAAAATTGCAAATATAAACCTTAATAAGTGAAAGAAGAGAATATACTTCTTTCTCTTTGTGCTGCTAAAGTTGTGTACCGTTGTAGTAAAAAGTGTGAGTCAGTATAGTAATGATGATATAGATATTTTATATTATCTAAAATAATTTGAATAATTTTTCATTTTGTAAAATATCTAATTATTTTGTTCTTAGATTTTACAGTTAGCTTAAAGAGTTCTATGAGTTATGTGTTATTTCATAAAAATGGAATAAAAATAATATGGACACACATATCTGACAAAATGGCACATATGATACCAACTTTTCTTTTGAGCCTATTCAAGTCTTTCATACAAATGAAGAAGAAAAAAAAAACCTTGCCATGCCTCAGGTGTTGGCATATAAGGAATATGGTCATATTTTCTCTATTTATTTTTACCATTGGTGCATTTTTTCAGTAAGGTGGTACACACTACACCTGTACCACTATCTTTCCTAGAAAAATCAAAACTGGTATTCATTTAATACCCCTTCCTCCCTCCTGATGAATATAAAAACATTTATCAGGATCAGACCCAATTTCCTGGCTGCAGCAAACCAGTTCATTAATTCATTTTCTAACACTGTCCTCTTTTTAACACAATCAATTTTACCTAATTCCTGATTGAGGGCATTAAAACTTAAAAAGGAAGCCTGCAAATAGTTTGCATTTATAGGTACACAATTTCAAGAAGGTAAATATATTCTTAAATAAGTACACACACACACACACACACAATATAAAAACTGTAATAAACACTCCATAGTGACTGCACCAAACAAGTGATCTTTATTTTCCGGTCCTTCAAGTCCCCAAGTAAATCCCAGTCATGGCAAAACACTGTATTTTTTTTACGAACATACATTTTCATAAATATAATCTTTAGCATTATATAGTGGACTTTAAGATGTGATGTTAATCTCTTTTGCAAAGTTATTATAAGTATATTATAACTAGTGATGCTTTTTTTTATCACTTAAATGTGTTGTCTTAATAAGCAAAACATCTTTAAACACAGAATTCAGCTGTAATTCAACAAAAGTGTAAAAAAAATGCCTTCTAGCTACAATGATTGCTGGATTTATCAATAGCAGTATTTTGTGCATTGAAAATCCAAATAAATCTAAAGGAAAAACTTGTCATTCACCTAAGTCTGTAGGCTGTTGCCATACATTTACTTTGTTTGTTTGGTGGACAGGATGGAGATGTCATAACTACATGTAAATAGAATCTTTTATTTGTTATTTTTAATATTAAAACTTTCAATTAATTTCTTCAGAGCTGAGTAATTAATGTGCACTGCTAATACTCTATAGGTTCATTTTATTCCAGAAAAGTCCAGAAATTCCATTTAAAAAAACCATCATTGTCTTTTCTAAGAAAAAAAAAACTTATAAATAGTTCAAACTTAAATATTCACAAAACGAGGGCATAATTTCTTGTATTCTACATCGGATATATTTACATTCCATTAGTTTTATAATTTGTGTCATCATGGTCAGACGAATATTCATTGAATACATATTGCTTCCAAAAATATCACATGTCACTGTCATAAAATTAGTACAAAGATTAGGATTATTTGTTTGTATTGCATGATTTACATGTCACATTGATCATAATCCAGGTTAATTCAGGTTAATTCATTGTATGCTGTCATTACTATATACCATTACACTTTTAAAATGATCTATGTACCTTTTAAGTTGCATTGCAATTGTTATTTTTACATAGTTTTAATATATGTAATTTATTTACTTGTGCTTTGAAATCATCCTTATTAAAAGTAAACACTTGAATATTTTTGTTAGCTGCAAAGCTTACATGGTAAACACCTGTTGTTTAGATGTATGTAGTGATTCTGTTTTTTTTCCCTTCAATTGGTTTAGCCTTCAATGTAATTTGAAAACAAAACTATATTTTGTTTAAGTGTAGTATTAAATGCCAAAGCTATAATTCTATCTATTTTTTATTTTTGGGGGGTTTAATTGCTTGATGTGGTAAAATGTAAAGTGTTAATTTGTCTTGTATTCATAAAGTGTTGTTGTGAGCAAGAATTTTTTGTCTTGAGCCATGTCTGTGGTACTGGCCATTATTTTTCGCCAGTGCTGGTGCCATATTCCTGTGATAATATCAACCCATCATCAGACTCTTGGTCTTCCTGAAGTATAGAAGTCAGACAACTGTCTCTAGTGGTGGTTATTTAGGCTTCATTCTTTTGTCATGATCGAATCACTTTTATTTTTTGTGTCTGATGCAAAGTATAGTCCTAAACATTTTTCTTATGATTTCATTTTGCTTCTCTTTTTGAAAATGTTTCTGTTAACCATGTCATATCATTTCTTGTATCCTCTAAATGCTTTTGATAAGAGCTGCATTTGACTTTGATAACAGAGGAATGGTAAGAGTAACTATTCCCCCCTCTCCCAATATTAATGTTAGGGTATCTTAAGTAATAGCGACAGCGGTGACCCTCTTGGTAATGCCCTTCTGTCACTTAGTTTCAGTTTTTCATTCAAGTCTTCCACCTTCTATAAAAATGCTTTGAATCCTTAGAACCTGTATTCAATTATTTCCTTTCACATGAATGGCGTGCCGGTGAACTGCATATCTTCTTAGTTTCAGCCTTCAATGTGCTCATTTTTACACTCTACCTTCCAGTAGCTTTATGTAGAGCAGATGCCTTTGTTTTCTCATAAAATGTAATTAACAGCATGACCTCTCTACAAAAATGTATCACATTTTGCTACAGATTATTTGTTACTTAACACATTCACTATCAATGGATTAAACACACTGTGGTCATACCATAAATTCCAATTTTTTAAAAATTTGAAATAACAATGAGAAAAGAAATGAAAATGGATACGCATGGTTTATTCAGACATTTGCTCAGGAGGTTTGAAAAGAGGTTTAAATAGAGAATTACAAGGTTTTAGTGGAAGTACTTGCAGAAACGTCAATGAATGAAAGGCCACAAAATATGACTCCTGGTTTCTCCTGTTGGTACAGAATGTGTTAAAATAATTTCTGTCTGATAAAAAGAATATAGTTTAATATAAATTATACAATTTTGTTCTTTCCGGTTGTATCCAAGATGGAGGAATTATCTTTCTCCGGCTTGGTATAGAACCGTTGATCAGAGGTTTAACAAGCCGCTATCGTATAAAAAATTTTGTTAATGAAACGTAGACCTGATACAGAATGTGTAAATTAGCAGTAGATGCAAGCCCTCATGTGGGAAACAACAGGTAAGAGAAAAAGAGGAAGACCCAGAGAGACACTGAGAAGAACATTGCTGAGAGAGGCAAAAGCAGCAGGAATCGACTCCCTCAATGAGATAGAGCTGCTTGCACAGAACAGAGACAAATGATTTGATTTGATAAAATATCTTTAAAAGAAAACTGCTAGAACAAAAATTCAGATAAGAGAAGGAATATCTTGGTCTACGCCCTATGGTCCGGCTACAGCTCGAAAGGTCAATAGATAGATAGATAAATTATACATGAATGTTTACATTTCTGTGTAATTTATATTAATTTCTTACCTAGGAGTTTCCACACATAGAAAATATATTTATCTGCTATTATTGACCTCAGAATTTAGCTTACATTATTTTTCATGAAATATAAAGGGATTTTATATTCTAACACAATTTGAAAATATAGAGCTTTATGGTTTTGTTTTATTTACTTTTCTTTTTAATTTTTCTTTTTTTTTTTTTATTTTAAAAATTGGATCAGACCTATCAAGCTTCCAGACAAGTAGGCATGTGTGTGTGTGTGTGTGGGGTTGGGGGGGTGTGCTTATGTCTTCATATATGAATATATGTTTTTATTACTGATGTGATAGAGCAAACGTTTTTATTTTGAACTACACCATCTACTAGATCTGGGAATACTTTTGTGTGATTTTAGAGTGGTAACTTGGATATTGAAATGTTACATCATTCACTAGTAGATACACAATGATACACAGCTATCCAGTGGTACACAATTATATCTCAGCTAGCTATTATACAAGTGATTGATCAACTACATAAGCATCAGCTGCCTAATATACATCAATTATATATTGCCCAACCTACACTATGGAAAATCCTGAACATCTATGGATTTCCAGCAAAATATGTAAACATTTTATAAGCCTTTTATTTGGATTCAATTTGCTGTGTGAGAACAGAAACTGGTAACACTGACTATTTCCTAACAGGTGTGAAACTAGGATGCTTCATGTCACCACTTTTATTGGACATTGCAAATGGGTATTGATTTGGTGATGCATAAATCCATAGAAGACAAACAATTAGGTTTTAAATGGATTAATAAAGTACTCTTGGAAGATCTCAACTTTGCAGATGAATTAGTACTCTTGGAAGATCTCAACTTTGCAGATGAATTAGTACTCTTGGAAGATCTCAACTTTGCAGATGAATTAGTACTCTTGGAAGATCTCAACTTTGCAGATGAATTAGTACTCTTGGAAGATCTCAACTTTGCAGATGAATTAGTACTCTTGGAAGATCTCAACTTTGCAGATGAATTAGTACTCTTGGAAGATCTCAACTTTGCAGATGAATTAGTACTCTTGGAAGATCTCAACTTTGCAGATGAATTAGTACTCTTGGAAGATCTCAACTTTGCAGATGAATTGGTACTCTTGGAAGATCTCAACTTTGCAGATGAATTGGTACTCTTGGAAGATCTCAACTTTGCAGATGAATTGGTACTCTTGGAAGATCTCAACTTTGCAGATGAATTGGTACTCTTGAGCTCAACATGCCCTGATGCTCAAGAAAAAATAGAACTACTAACAACATTAGGCAGCCGCGATAGCTCAGTGGTTAGTGAACTGGACTACCACGGACAAGGGGTAGGGTTCGATCCCAACCAACAGCTTCCGGGTTCACCCAGCCTTAAATGGGTACCAGATTTTTTTCTGGGAAAGTAAAGCAGCACGGGCGTAATACTGACCACATTACCCCAAAAATCATGTGCTGAAGGTCTGTAAAATATATGGTCACTAACACCATATTTCCCTATACGCCACTTGGCGTGACGGGGGTACTTTTTTTTTTTTACTAACAACATTTGTGGTCAAATAGGCCTCTAGATCAATGCAACCAAAACAAAAGTCCTGGATATTATCAACAAAGCCACTGATATAACAATTAACAATGATATTTTACAAAGAAAAAGTTATAAATTTTACCTACCTCAGCATCTTAATGTCCCGAGATGGAGACATAACATCAGAAATCATGACACACATTGCACTAGCATCAAATGCTTTCAACAAACTGACAAACATCTGGAGATCCAAAGTTCTCAGTAAGCAAACAAAACTTAGGTTGTTCAACTCCTGTGTAATACTATGGCTAACATATGAATTCTGACGTATGGAAGCGAATCATGGACAATAGACAAACAAATGAAAAGACGATTAGAGGCCACAGAGATGGGATTTCTCAGAATAATGTTGAAAGTTCCCTGGACAGCTAAAAAGATCAATGAGAAAGTTCTCAAAGAGGCCAACACAAAAAGGGAGCTCTTAAAAACATCAGAAAAAAGCAATCAACATTTTTTGGGCACATCATGAGAAGAGGAAAGTTTGAATACTTGGTTACAACTGGCAAAATAAAAGGAAAGAGAGATCGCGGACGACAAAGAGAGAAAATACTGGATAGCTTGGTGTCATGGCATGGAAAACAGTCAACGACAGAACTCATATGATGCACTGTGGATAGAAGATTGTGCAAGGACATGATCACCAACCGGTATGGCATATGATGATGATGATGAACATATGAATGTGAAAGATTGAAATCCATCAAGACTTTGAATAGGAAATTAAATGCCTTTGAAAACAAATAATTGTGTAGTATCTCAAACATAAGTTGGAAAGAATACATCTCAAACAAACAGATAAGAGATGATTCTAAACAAGAATATGTGTCAAGCCTTATAAAAAGAAGGCATTGGAAATACATCTGTCTTGTGCTGAGAATGAATGAAGAAAGACTTTCCCACCAGGCATTTATATGGAAACCATCTGGTAAAAGAAAACAAGGCAGACCCAGAGAATCACTGCACAGAACAATTACTAGGGAAGGCTCAAACAAAGGGACTAAGAAACAACCAAGAACTACATGAACTAGCAACAAATCATCAATTGTGTAGAACTATGACCTCTGCCCTATATAGTTGACTTCAGGCTGAGAAAAAAATGGATGAGTGAAATAAAATCAGTGTATGAAAAAAAATTTGTTTAAGCTAATAAGATGCATAAAAGCATAAAAGATTTTCACATAGCAATTATTGAGATATAAATTAAACTTTTATTACCATTTTTTTTTTTAATTGGTTTTCAGACATGTTTTTCCTTGTATAGCACTATTGACAGACAGTTGTTACATATTTTCTTTAGAATTGTTTAACACTTTCTGTACGGTTTTTATCAACTTTGCAGGTAGAGATTTCAGAAACAAAATATTTAATGGTTTTAAATATCAATCGACATGTTTATATTTATCTA
Source organism: Megaustenia siamemsis (assembly GCA_032433765.1). Taxonomy (NCBI): domain Eukaryota; kingdom Metazoa; phylum Mollusca; class Gastropoda; order Stylommatophora; family Ariophantidae; genus Megaustenia; species Megaustenia siamemsis. The sequence goes on along the minus strand of JAVIAB010000088.1, from coordinate 33,720,642 downwards.
ATATTTAACATATTATACATGAATTTTTAGATAATTAAACGTGGAATCATATTTCACCAATACCAAGATGATATAAGACCTATTTTAAAAATATGTTTTGGTGACAGTTTGCACTAATCAAATTAAGAGTGACGCTCTGTGTGGCTAAACATACATGACCGAAATCGTCATGGCACATGATGCGTTGAAACATGGAAAGAGTTAACCAAAGCTGCTTGCTGAAATGATAGACTACAAACCTTAAAATTTAATTTTAATAATGCCAATTATCTTGCAGTTGATTGTAGGCCTATATTTTTTAAAAATACTAAAAACATAAATCTGATAGACCCCAATGGTTAATGACCAAATAACACCACAGAGCATCCTATAGTGAGTATTAACACTCTGATGCACTAGGAAGTGAGGGTGAAGCAGACCAAGAACAAGACAGATTAATGAAATAGCAGGCATCACAATTAGCACATAACAGAAAACACATCATAAAGCTTAAACACTCTATATTTTCTTGATGCTGAAAGGTGTTAGAGATGAAGGGAAAGTTAAAGTAAAGTTGTGCATTTTAGCTCCAATACATTAATACTTCTCTGTTTCTGGTCACTTTGTTATGCTTGCAGCTCTGTATTTTATGTTTTTATATTTTAATTCTATAACTAACACTCAGATTTATCTGTTATTAATCATTCATACTAACCTTTTTTTCCAAAACGTTTTAATTTTTTTAAATATTTTTTTTAAATTAATTTTTGTACATTTTTGTGCATATTGTAAGTGCAAAAAACAGCACATGGCCCACAATTATGGATATTTCTTGTACATTTTTGTTAAACATGTGATGTAGATTTTCAATCTCAATGCGTGTTAAACCAATAACCCATACAGTGGACATTTTGTTGAACTATATACTTTTATTTATGACAAATGTAACATGTAATATTTGCAGCTTGAAGTACTGGGTTTTTTCTCCTGCTTAAAATAAATCCTTGCAACGTTTTAAATGTAAATTTTAATACACATACAATAATTCACAAACATATTACTCATAGCTTAGTGTGTATATTATGTGACATATGTATACTTGTTTGCCTTTTTGTATTCTGTATTTTCTTTATAGTTACGTTGTTGATATGTATCTTTGAGCCGATGCCTTTTGGTTCAAAGTTTATGTAATATCTCCAGGTATTTCCAAGTTTCTTTGTAGATCTGCACAAGGTGTTTCATTTATCTGGTCTCCGTGGAAGAAGTAAAGAAGTAAAGTTGCTCTGATATCAGTGAGCTTTGGACAATCAAACATGTGATGTTCTATTGGGTGTTTACAGAGCAGACATGCTGGAGTTTGGTTTCTTTATAATTATAAACTAGTTCATACTGTCCAATTAAATGGGTTTTTTTTCTTTATAGTTATAAAAATATTAACATTGTGTTCAACAAAGATGAAAGTATCCCAGAGAAGAGTGATGAATTTAACATTCAGAACTAAGCAGCATGGATAAAGCAGTGGCAAAGTGGTTAGTGCACGTATCTGCTGACCAGATGGCCAAGATTCAATTCTTAACTGTGGCAAATTGTGTTTCTGATCATCATGATTTCTGGGTTCATCCATCCTTGGAATGAAAATGGGTATCAGAGATTTTCTCTGGAAAATAAAGCAGCAAGGCATGTTTCTCACCATCTCCGCCATAAATGTGCTGTAGCCATGGAAAGTTACAGACACACATACTATGTTCCCCATAAGCCACAAAATTTACTCACCTTTACTTTACTTACTAAGCCTTAGCATTTGGAGTTGAGGAAATCAATACTTTTACTTTATGTTGCTATTATCCCTAATTTTGTGAGCTAAATGTACATACAACTTCTTAATAATTATTTCATGAAGTGAGTGTACAGCTACTTACATCTTTCTAGTGCTATGCAGCCAGTGGTGGAATGCAATGTACACTCCTGTAAAGTATGGTGACGGCTTTACAAAAGATAAATGAAACAAAATCATGATGTTTCAGTCTACATGTGGCCTTCTTGAGATAACAGAAATGCAGAAGTGGACAAAAAAATGAAGAATAACTAAACTATATGTTCTAAAGTAACCAGAATTAGTGGATCTAGAATAGAAAATGAAAAGAGAAGAAAAGTACTATATTACAGAAAAATCATTAATTAAAAATAGGAATTAAATTTAATATACAAATTAAATTAAATGTAAAGACACTTAGCTGGCTGGAAGCCTAGGCTAAGGCTACAGTCAGCACTTGTCTTGGCATCAGTTGTAAATGAGAGAGAAGGTAAGGGGAGAACCAAGCCACATTGCAGGAAAAAAAGAGAGGAAGGGGAAAATATGTTGACCAAGGGTGTAAATGATGAAACTGTGATGCGGAATAGAAGGGGCGGGTATTGGCTAATAAGAAATTGTAAAACACAGCATATCAGTCCACCAGGAATGACAAAGGTGTGAACAGAGGAAGGTGGCTGTACTAAGGGCTAAATTCTGTGTAATAGGAATTATAGAATACTAGATGGCTCCTAGAGGTACGATCTAAGTAGAAGGATGGTATGGTAGTGTGTACAAAGCAGGCAGTTATATAGCAGATGGAAGGAAATGGAAAAAAGTAAGTAAGGTACTACTGAAATACACTCTGTAAAAGAGAAGAATATGGTAAAATAAGTAATGATAAGGATTATAAATACTAGTCGATAAGGAGGGATCATATCTCCTATAGATGAGTGCAAACATAGATACAATTATATAGTGTGTGGACCATAAGTGTGCTAGGGAAATCATGTTAGGGTGCACGAGGCAAAAGCAGGAGAAGGGGAGGAAAGAGTAAGGGAAGATTGAAAGGGAGGGAAAGAAGGAAGAAGGGAATATAAATAGGAAAGGAGAGGGAAGGGGAAAAGAAGGTGGAAGAGAGAAGAGAATTGGTTACCGGTGAGAAAGGGATACATTAATCCCCTGTGGGGTGAGGCAACCCATGCTGGTGATCAGACAATTCTCTAAGATGAGTCAGCTATTCCTGTCAGAATAACAAGGCACTAGACCAGTGACTTGGACATCCACCTTACCCTTATGGCCCTGAGCATTGAAGTGGGACGCTACTGGGGTACCTGCATCTCATGTGATGTCATACAGATGTTCACAATATCTGTCTCCATTGCAATGCCCTGATTTGTCAATGTAGGTCATCTTACATCACTTACATATGATGGCATAGATGATGATGTGTGTGATGTACAACTACTTTTCTAGTCATGTCAGACTTGGAGTGTACCATTGCCATAAGTCTCAATTCTAAATGAATTTCTCAATCTTAGTAACATAGTTATGCTTTGTATCTTTGCCTCCATTGTTAGTGTTCTTCATTTGTCTTTTTGGTGTTGACCTCTTTTTATTGTTTTTTTGCTGTTTTCCTTTTGAAGACTTGCTTTGTGATTCCCTAGTTGTTTCTTCTCATCACATGACCATCAAATCTCTACCTTCTCTTCTTAATTATAGATGGGACTTTTGCCTGCACTATTTTTCTTATTTTTATACTACTCTTGAATTTATTCCACTACATACAAAGTATTTTCATTAGTCTTTTGTTTTCAAATGCCACTGAAGAAAAATGCTGTTTCCAAAAACAATAATTAATTTAGAAGCTGGAATAATCATTTTATTGTAATAACTTGAATCTATATGTTATTGTAAGATGTTCATTAGTTCACTGTCTACTATTTTGAATTTGTTACGTACAGAGTTTGAGGGCTTTCATGGGTCATATGGGAGGCAGAACTTTGAAGGAAGACAGTGGTATTTTCACACTGACTACAAATAGTTTGGCCATGAAAATTATGACTGTTACAAAAGCATTACATGGCTTGAGACACAGACTTATACATATGCATGTTTCCTCAGTGACCCAGTGAGTGTGCTCAGAGAGATCACAACTGGATGTGCTCAATGGCAGGGGTTAGGGTCTCTAGGGAGGTCTATTCTAATAAGTGTCTGCTTCATTTTCATGCCAGGGTATGTGAATGTAAGAGGTAATGAACGGACAGACAGAGTTGCCAGTTTCCCTGATGTTGAGTGTGGATGGCAATGGACCTCTTTGACATTCTAAATGTTCTCAAGGACACACACAAAAATTAGTCAAAAACTGACCCATAATGCACAACCATGAACAGGCTTCATAATATCATGTCGAGATGGGAGATGCTGTCGAGATACAAGAGTGCTACATAGGAATCCAAAGACTTACCAACCAACTTAACACTGGTATTGTTAGCCACTACACATTGATGCATATTCTTCAGAAGAGATCTAAGCACTTATGAACTTGTCCGATGTGCAATGAAGATGACCTGTTGAGTAAACTATAAACTAAACTAAATTAAACTAAACTAAAATAAACTAAACTAAACTAAACTAAACTGGTGTTTTCTTTATCAGAAGTGCATGTCAGGACTGTAATGCTCTTCCAATATGCATTTTTGGGGGGAAAGTTTTCTTCCTAACTTTTCTTGTACTTAGGTGTACTCATTGCACAGGTATGCTCTTGATGTGAGCTTTAGGAACTAATGTGCCTGGCATAACTAGACCTCAACATATTGGCCCATCATACAGCCACTTGTAGTTGATAAAGGAGCAGACAAATAATTGTAGTGCTGTGGTAAAGCTGGTTGCAAGGAGCCAGTGGTGGGATGTAACGTACACTCCTACAAGGTATGGTGACAGCTTTACAAAAAAGGATGACAACAGAATACTGATATTTCAGCCTTCTTCAAAGAACAAGAACAGCAACAAACAAACAATGAGGCACGGATAACTACTACTACATCTGGGATGATTGGGACAGGTAGGTTACGGAGAAGTGGACGGAGGAATAAGAGATGAGATTATGAAATGAGAGAGAGATGTGTTACATGTTAGAGGATAGGTGAAATGTGGAGATTTGAAAGCATAAGTTTAGAGAAATAATTGTAAATAAAAATTAGACTTAGCTAATGGCAGTCCGTCTGTTCACAGTGGAAGATGACTATCAAATTCTGGGGGAAGGGCCAAAATGATAATCAGTCACATGATTGATAAAACTTGGCTTTCTGTTTCCTTTTCTGCTGTTTCCTAATTCAGTGCAGGTTTTTAGGATGAATCAGATAAAGATTTGATCTTCCAGTACTTGCTAATGGTATTCTTGAAGTTAATGGAGTTTACATTTTTAAGAACAGGTAGTACTTTTTAGAGATTTCAGTTTCAGCAGCTGTTTTGTGTTGCAGCCGATAGAGAAACCAGTTCTATTAACAATGTCCATTACATGGCTGAACTGACAAACTCATGAACTGAACTTGAGGCCATCACATATTAATTCCCATAGTTTGTCTTGCTTGGATACTTTTGTGGATCATATTTTTATTCTTCGGTGGTTTAGAGTTATCAATTTATTTATTGTCCTTTCAAGCTGAAGATGGCAGAAATTGTATTGTCTCTATATCAGATGATCTTTGATAACAAGTGTCAAGACATCCCTGTTCTGGACACGCCCCTCAAACTTGATAAGGGAGTTGATACCTTCTGTAGTTGCCTCATGCTGCATTGTTCTTATTAGTGTTACTCTAGGTCTGCCTCTTTTTCATTGACCCCTTAATTTCGATTTGAAGGCTTAATTTGAGATTCTCTTGTTGTCTCTTCTCATCATATGTCCAACATGCAACCATCATCTTCTCTTGGATTTAGAGCTATGTACTCTCTATAATGAGAGCTGCAATAGCTCAGTGGTTAGTGAACTTGACTACAAAGAACAGAAGGTCAGGTTCAATCATGATCAATGGGTTCCAGGTTCACCCAGCCTTTAATGGGTACCGGATTTTTTTCTGGGAAAGTAAAGCAGCATGGGTGTAATACCGACCACATTACCCCAAAAATAATGTGCCGAAGGTCTGTAAAATTTATGGTCACTAACACCATATTCCCTGTACGCCACTTGGCGTGAAGGAGCTCTTTACTTTTTTTTTTTTTACTTACTCTATATAATATATCAGAGTATTTTACTTACTCTATATAATATACCAGAGTCATTATTTCATGTTTTGCTGTCACATTGGCGAAGTCTCTGAAACCTCTTCCATGAAGGTATGCTCTGAGGCCATATTGCCTCTTTTTAAGTCTGAAAATCCTTTGTCTACTCATAAGTGAGCTTGTTTTTGCTGTCCTGTTCCTGTAAACAAGCTGGGTATATTTACCAATAATCGCTAATTAATTATAGTATTTAAAAAATACAAAATTCAGTAGGCTGGCACGGTTTGATGATTACAGTAAGTGACGTAGATCTTTCATGAGCTAACTTAATTGGTTTGAGTTTTATTAGCTCAATTTATGATGTAGTTTGTTTATGTTTTATTATTTGGTTAAAATTATTAAATATTAGCATAGACATGCAGTGTCCTTAATATCTAAGCATTACATTATTGTACATACATGACAAGGCAAAGGTTTAAGTGTTTCATTATTTATTATTTTTAAGGCTTCAAGTTTACCTTTTTTTTATATGCAAAGGTATATTTTTGTAGATTTCTTATTTATCTTAAACAAAATGACACCTTTAGCTACAGCATGAAGCATTGTCATTAATATTAAGAACATAGTTGACATTAAGTGATACATTAATGCGTTTTTATATTTTCATTAAGACTGAAAGCAACGAGTGCACATATTTCAGATTTCATCATTAATGTGTTATGCATGATTTCATTTTTATTTGTTCTAAATTTTGGTGAAATTTTCAGAATTGCAGAAAATATTGTAAATGAGTTGTATCTTTTTATGTGTGAAGAAGTAATTTAGAAAACAGTTTGAAAGAATAATAATTATTATTGGTTTTTTTTAATCTGAAAGAAATGTATTTCTATATATCCTTTCTCAAATTTGTTTCACTGTATATGGTAGTAAATAACCGAATAGCAAAGCAAGCCCTCATGTGGGAAATAACAGGTAAGAGAAAAAGAGGAAGACCCAGAGAGACACTGAGAAGAACATTGCTGAGAGAGGCAAAAGCAGCAGGAATCGGCTCCCTCAATGAGAAAGAGCTGCTTGCAAAGAACAGAGACAAATGGCGAGATTTGATAAAATATCTTTAAAAGAATTGAAAACTGCTAGAACAAAAAATTCAGATAAGAGAAGGAGTAACTTGGTCTACGCCCTATGGGCTGGCTATGGCTCGAAAGGTCAATAGATAGATAGATAAGTTGGTAGACTGTGTGCTTGAATGAAAACAGAAACAAATTATGTGTCGGTAGAAAGTTATCAAGATGAGAAGGAAGAAGAGCATGAGGCAGATGCAGAGTAAAACGGACAGACAACATCAAAGAAATGTTTCAAGAACATCAATTAGCAATGATTGACATTGCCCTAGAAAAGGGCGAGAACCAGATGTTTGTATCTTCCTCCAACACCCAAACAGGTACAAGAGAAAGTGAAGAAAGAAAGATATAAAGAAACAAACAAAAAAACAAAGAAAGAAATTTTTCGAGCCCTCACCATTCTTTCCATCTTTATTCACCTCACAGCCCACCTTTACTGAAATTATTGATCACAAAATTGTGAACTGGTTTCCTCCTCTGTAGAGTGAAACAAAAAAATGGAAATTCTTAGATTTAGCAAGTCTGGCAAAAGAAAAATAAAACCTTACCAACTTGTTAACTTTTTTGAATGGTTTCTGAAACTCTTCTAATTCGCTAAAGAATCATGAGAGTCTCATGAGTCAAAGAGTAACATAATAGCAAACATGAAGCTGAATTTCTATCTTTCATTTTCAAAATGACCCGTACTTAAAATATCTTAAATTACTTTTTACTCTGTATATTTTTCTGGTTGTATGCAACAGTTTGCACTACCGACACTTTCTTTTTTCTTCCTCAAGATTTGCGATTTAATATGCAGTGAGTACTGGCACCTTTATTTCCAAAACATGTGCACGGCTTTAAACAATATAATATTTTTGTTTGTTCATTAAATGATGTCTCAATTTTCTACCAAACACATTTAGACTGTCTTATATATTACTTGTCAAGAATTTTTAATTGGAAATATATTTGTTGCATACACGTGACAGTGATATCTGTGGTTCTGAACAAATGAATTACTTTAACTGTTGTCATTACTCATACAATAATGATCTATAGCATATATTATATATGTAATTTATTCTTCCTATGTGGTTTGTTTAAGGAGGTAAAGAACACAAGGAAATAGTACTGCCGTATTGTTTTTAAAGGCCTTGTTTGCATATTAAAACTTAATTTAATGGCGCAAAATAATGTACGGGACCTGAATTTGTTCTGTTTTGGTGTTTCTATTATGTCATAATCATGTTGTCACATTAGGATATCTAATTCATTCATTACATCAGCATTAATAGAGTGATTATTAATGTCTCAGTTTTATTTTGCATTAAATACTGAAAATTGTGGTTCTACAGTAAAGAGAGTTCATCGATGCTATATAGAACCAATTCTGACCTATGGAAGCGAATCATGGACTATAGACAAACAAATGAAAAGACGATTAGAGGCCACAGAGATGGGATTTCTCAGAAGAATGTTGAAAGTTCCCTGGACAGCTAAAAAGACCAATGAGGAAGTTCTCAAAGAGGCCAACACAAAAAGGGAGCTCTTAAAAAACATCAGAAAGAAGCAATCAACATTTTTTGGGCACATCATGAGAAGAGGAAAGTTGGAATACTTGGTTACAACTGGCAAAATAAAAAAGAAAGAGAGATTGTCTACGACAAAGAGAGAAAATACTGGATAGCTTGGTGTCATGGCATGGAAAACAGTCAACAACAGAACTCATACGATGCACTGTGGATAGAAGATTGTGGAAGGCCATGATCGCCAACGGCAACCGGTATGGCACATGATGATGATGATGACAGTTAATTATTCAGAAATATCATGGGCAGCAAAAGTGAGTAATGGAAAAAATTTTGAATGAAGCCAATGCCCATAGAACTTTTTGAAGTAAAACATTTTGAATGAAGCCAGTGCCCATAGAACTTTTTGAAGTAAAACATTTTGAATGAAGCCAGTGCAGTTATAACTCTTTGAAACATATTTTTTTTTAAATATCTACTTTTTTACCAAAACCTTGCACAGAGAGAGGAAAACGTGGAAATATTTTAAGAACAAGCAAGATAAAAGGAAGGAAAGAGAGAGAGAGATGGATAGAGAAGACAATTAGACATCTCAACAGTCTGGAGAAGAAAGAGACTACTATAAGAACATGTAGAGGATACAATTGCCTAAAACCTTGGATGTGGTATCTAATGATGAAATATAGATGATAATCTAATTAGATACACAAACAAATTATCTGCCTTTATCAGTTTTCCTTTTATCATAACCATATGTTTATCATAACCTACATATCTAGAATTTGTTGTAACTGTCTTTTTTTCCAGTCTTCACAAATCAAAATGTAACAAAACGTTTATAGAGCATATTCTCAAGTTGCTGGCCTGCGTCCTCAAATGGACCTGTTAGTAGTCATACATTAAAGAAGAAAAAAAAAAAAAACTCCTAAAAACTATGTATTAATAAAAAGTCAGAGGCCACAAATAACATTAAACAAAGCATTACTAGAGAGCTGTCTCAAAAACACCATTTTCCCCTCAATGCTTCAAGGTACAATGGAGTAAAAGAAGAGAGACAGCACCATTAAACGTTATTATTTTACGACTAACAATAAAAATATTAATTTTTTGTTGTCTGTTATCATTATTCTACTAACAAATAAAATATTGATTATTTTAAATTGTTTGTACATATTTTTGATTGTGCAAATGTTTTATTAATTTGCATGTGTTTGGAGTGAGACTGTATCAGTTCTGCCACAAAAATGTGTCTCTTCAACAGCCTGTTCAGCAGATGTAGGCTGCAAAATATCCTACCCTTCAAATGTCCTCAATCCAATTTTTCAGTTTGCTTTTGTGCCATGCCATATCTGTGGCATAAAAATGTTTATTTTATTTATTTATTTATATTATTGCCCATAAAAAAAAATATTATTGTCCATGATTTACTTTCAAATATCAATATTTTCTTCATCATTACTCACTCAGAAAATGACATTCGTTATGTTATGTAATTTTTCTCAGCTACATACCTTTTTGTCTGGTTTGTGCTTTTTCTTTAATTCCACATGCTTAGCCAGATAATGTGGCCTCATTCTACCACCTGGAGGTGGAGTAGGGTCATGGTCAACTCTGGTTCCCTGACCTGCAGTAGTTAGCTATGAAATACTGATTGTCAACACCTAATTCACTGAATCAGGGTCTACATTTAGATTGTCACCTGTGATGTTTTGAATATCCTCAGTAGAGACCCCAGACAGACCCCAAAAATGTGATAGTTGAATAGTTATTTTTGTTTTTTTATGAACTTCTAAAATAATCTTTGTTTCATGACAAAACTTTAATACTATTTTTACTTTGCTTTCCTTATTCCTAAGCTACATCTTCATTTGATGCAGTTGTTGTTCTTGATTTTGTCTTTTTTAATATTTTCCAAAAAATGTGTTTTAATGGCTTTTCATTCAATTTTTAAAATTCTGTTATATTTTGTTCTTGCCATTTTTACCATCTGTTTGAGCATACACCATAGACAAGCTTTCCAATCCTTTCTGTCCTTTTGTTGTCTCTTATAATCTTATCGAGATCGAGGTCTATCAGAGCAGAGCAAACTTTCTTTTTTTTTGTGTTCAACAGCTTTCACTTCTGGCAAAGTCCTTAATTAGCACTAAATTTTCTGTGCTAATCTGTTTTTCCCTGGCAGCCGTGTGCACAGGGGTCCCTCACCACACAGGCAGATAACTCTTATCTTTGGAGGTACTCATATTTTTTCTGTCGATAAGTAATTAAGTTTTCAAGCCAGGCCTCACTGCTGAGACCAGGGGTGGTTGCCGCATTGAACAAATGACATGTATTGTGCAAACATTGTGTCTGTTACAATTCATTTCATAGGCGTTTTGCAAATTTGATGTTGACTAGGAATAATTGCAATTCGTCTGAGATGAAATATAACACTCAACAAACCGTTATGATGAAGATTTATCAATATTTCTGCAGAGAGAATAAAGATTCTTTACCGTTCTATATCAAACCCTGAGAAGAGAATAATGCATATATTGGGTAAACAGTCACTTCATTGCTGGGTCCAAGAATGTGGATATCTACGTTCACACAGCAGCCTCTCTCACTACGGGTTCTGTCAATGTTTTTCCTCAACGGATCTGGCCACAACACATATGCTGACAGATGCAATCTTTCTCCAGTGTCTTTTGTCTTCTAATTGTTATCATTATTTCTTCTTCGAATGTTGCTGTGCCATTTATTATTTTTGTTTTCCATGTGCTACAATCTGTCTCCAGATTCCCCCAATATCTTTCCTGAAAGAGAATTAAAATATGACTACTAATAGTGAAATATAGGTACATTTTTCTCATATAGATACATTCTTATAACATGCTCAGAAAGTAAACCCAGAGATCAAAATCAAGTCAGTCCATAAGACAGACTCAAATGGAGCTAAGCCAGTCCGTCCACAAGACTCAAATGAAGCTAAGCCAGTTCTAAAGACATACTCAAATGAAGCTAAGCCAATTCACAAGACAGACTCAAATAAAGCTAAGCCATTTCACAAGACAGACTCAAATGGAGCTACGCCAGTTCACATGACAGACTCAAATAAAACTAAGCCAGTTCACAAGTTTTCTGGTTGTTTCCAAAATGGAGGAATTATTTTTCTCCGGCTTGGTATAGAACCGTTGATCATAGGTTTAACAAGCCACTATCGTAAAAACGATGTTGTTAATGAAACACTAATATCTTCAGTAATAAAGAAAAGACGATGGTCATATGTTGGACATGTAATGAGAAGAGATAATAACCGAATAGCAAAGCAAGCCATCATGTGGGAAACAACAGGTAAGAGGAAAAGAGGAAGACCCAGAGAGACACTGAGAAGAACATTGATGAGAGAGGCAAGAGCAGCAGGATTCGGCTCCCTCAATGAGATAGAGCTGCTTGCACAGAACAGAGTCAAATGGCGAGATTTGATAAAATATCTTTAAAGGAATTGAAAACTGCTAGAACAAAAATTCAGATAAGAGAAGGAGTATCTTGGTCTACACCCTTTGGGCCGGCTACAGCTCGAAAGGTCAATAGATAGATAGTTCACAAGACAGACTCAAATGAAGCTAAGCCAGTTCACAAGACAGACTCAAATGAAGCTAAGCCAGTTCACAAGACAGACTCAAATGAAGCTAAGCCAGTTCACAAGACAGACTCAAATGAAGCTAAGTCAGTCCACAAGACAGACTCAAATGAAGCTAAGTCAGTCCACAAGACAGACTCAAATGGAGCTAAGTCAGTCCACAAGACAGACTCAAATGAAGCTAAGTCAGTCCACAAGACAGACTCAAATGAAGCTAAGTCAGTCCACAAGACAGACTCAAATGAAGCTAAGCCAGTTCACAAGACAGACTCAAATGAAGCTAAGTCAGTCCACAAGACAGACTCAAATGAAGCTAAGTCAGTCCACAAGACAGACTCAAATGGAGCTAAGCCAGTCCACAAGACAGACTCAAATGAAGCTAAGTCAGTCCACAAGACAGACTCAAATGAAGCTAAGTCAGTCCACAAGACAGACTCAAATGGAGCTAAGTCAGTTCACAAGACAGATTTAAATGGAGCCGCTCTCCATTGGCAACTCTTGAACACCAGAAGCAAACCATTCTGATTTCACAAGCTGAATGAAGTGATGATGAAATCTCAATCCAACAACACATCATGTATTAATCCCACTAATATGTACCAAGTGGATAAACTCCAACCAACAAATATTTCCTCAACTTTGTCTATAGTTATCAGAAATTAAGATGTAAGACCCCTTCCATGATAAATAAGTGTATGATGAATACGATGTTGGTGTTTATATTTTTCAATGACACACATTTTATGTGCGATGTAGTCGGTATCATGCCAAATTGCCCTACTTTCCCAGAAACAATTTTTCAGAGGTTAGGTGAACCCAGTAGCCATGTTGATCTGATTTTAAAAATTAACAGTGACTACTCTGGCCACTTCCAACATATGAACACTAAATCTGGCATCTTTCCAGTTGCATATACTGGTTTTAGGGTCTGGGCTACTGCTGACATAATAAATAAACACATATATTATATTCAGTAGGCTAACATAAAGTAATTTTTGCTAATGACATCACTACATTTTAAATTACTTACTTATTTATATGTAAACTCTATCCGTCTTGTTTTGGGATGAAAATGCCTCGATGACTTTGTCATTGAAAGTACTGTTGGGTTGGTTTTTAAGTTTCTGAAGGAAGATTTCTCAATGGACATTATTACCAAACCAGATAAGCGTTCTTGTGTCTGAGTTGAGCGACAATAAGATTTGATTCTCTTGAGAGCAGAAAAAGTTCTTTCTTCAGATGCTGATGTAGCTATAAATCTATTTGATAATACACTACATTCATGTACGGTAAAAATAAAAACTTCTCAATTTTTGTTTATAAACCGGTAGCTCGTAGCGCTGATGTTTCTTAACAGCTGAAATGCATTTGTGCCTAAATTTTAAAAAAGTGGCCCATAACGTAGTTATAAAATAGTAAGGAAGTTCCTGTAATCAGACATAGTTTTACTTTCACTTTGTAACGCTTCTAATTCGCTAGAGCTAAAAATAACCCATGAAACTGCATTCTGTATTGGTAGCTTCAGCCGTATTCTTTTCGCTGCCTTTTTTTAATGTCAAGGTCATTAGTTTACTAGTTCCGATAGATGACAAATGTACCTCTAGTCACTAGCGGTTTCAATCTACTATCGTAGAGTAGTTTCGGTTTCACTCACAAACATTATAGTGACCAGAGGAAAACCTTGCTTTAATCAATGCAAACCAAAGCAAATAAATCATATTGGCCTACGAAATGTGTAATAGAATATTCGAAAACTCAAAATATAATTATTTTAAAATATAATAAATTATCATTTCCTTTTGTGTTTCGTTAATATGTTCAAGGCTACCGGCGGTAGCTGCGGCAACATAGAGCATAAGCCACTGCATCTTTCAAGGATACATTTTTAAAAAAGGAGACTACATGATCATCATTACATCTGACCATGTAAACCATGAAAGAACTACAGCGTTGTTGCTGTTTGTGACCTGCCTACGTTTTTCTGATAAACAAGTGGTATCTGAACTAATTAGAACTCTTTTTTGTGAAACAGTGAATATTATTGATACATTTGACTAGGTTTATTGGGAATGTGTTTTCACACAAATTCGTTTAAACTTCTAGTTTATGAGATAGCATAACTTCAAAGAGTGAAAATGAGTTACAAGAAATGTTGGACATTATAGTGAAAGAAAGCAAAAATAAAGGACTCAGCCTTAATAGCAAAAAGACAGAGGTAATGGTAACAACAAAGAAAAAGACATCACCTCAGTGCAAAATAAAGACAAGTGGAACAATATTAAAACAGGTAAATGAATTTAAATATTTGGGAACTTTGTTAACCTCAGACGGAAGATGTACAAAAGAGGTGAGATGCAGAATGGCTCAGGCAAAAGCAGCTTTCCAAAAAATGAGGAAGATACTATGCAATCCATTTTTGACAATAGAAACAAGAAAAAGAGTTCTTAAATGTTATGTAGAGCCAGTCTTAACATATGGATGCGACACAATATGACAACAGACAAGAAAATCACTGGAGTCTGTAGAAATGTGGTTTTACAGAAGAATGTTGAGAGTACCAAGGACAGCTAAGAAGAGTAATGAAGATGTTCTGAGAGAGGTCATAGCAAAAAGAGAGCTAATTTCCAATATTGGGAAGAAACAATCATCATTTTTTGGCCATGTAATGAGAAGAGAACAACTGGAATATATTGTAACAACTGGAAAAATTGAGGGACGAAGAGATAGAGGGAAGCAATGAGAAAAAATAACAGACAGCTTAAGAGAATGGCTTGGCAGAAGGTCAACAACAGAAATGATAAATAGCTGCCTAGATCGAAAATTGTGGAGAGACATGATCACCTACGCCAGTAGGCCCGGTACTTGATGATGATTATATATATATATATATATATATATATATATATATATATCAGTGGTGTATTCTCTATGATACCGCAGCTACCGCCGGTAGCCTGAACATATTAACGAAATACAAAAGGAAATGATAATTTATTATATTTTTGTTTATAATTATATTACAAATTTTCGAATATTCTATAACGCATTTCGTATGCCAATATGATTTATTTGCTTTGATTTGCATTATTAAAGCAAGTTTTTCCTCTGGCCACTATAACGTTTGTGAATGAAACAAAAACTACTATACATTGAAACCTCTAGAACAGGGATGGCCAATTTCTTTCAAATGGCGGGCCACTTTTTTATTATTTTTTTTTGCGGCGGGCCATACACATAACAACATGAATACAAATAAACCTGGCATTTGTTTAAAGTAATATTTTTGTTATTTATCGGCATTATTTGCTTACATAAATCATTTTGTTGCAACAGAGTTAAAAATGTCTAGTTGATTTATAAAAATGAATAAAAGTTGCTATTTATATTGTTTAACAAACATGTTTTAGTTAGGTCATTTTAAAGTTGACATGCAACAAACCTTAATGAGAACAATGTGGACGTTCATGTGCAGCAACAAGTTCATCAAAGTCAATGTGTAAAGATAAGGATGATATTCGTAATAAATCCCGAAGGTGGCCATCAGTGAGTTGGTTTCTTTGTGACGATTTAATCGCCTTCATTGTTGAAAAAGCGCATTCACATATATATATATGTGCTTCCGAACATAGAAGTAATTTTCAAACTGAAATCACTCAATGCGGGATATTTTTCCCGTGGCACAAGTTTCCAAAAGTCAACTCCTATCTCCATCCTTTATTGGAAAAAAGGGGTCACTTTGGAGGTTACATAACTCCAATTGAAAAATGTCATGTTGTTGGAAAATGTCACACTTCATAGGGTTGTTAAACAGTGCCAGTTCTGGTCGTATACCACTGAAGTCAGAAAATCGTTCATTGAATTGCTCCAATAGTTTGTCTAACATTAATACAGAAAATTTGAAATCAGTGTCACTGCGCTTCTCAATCAATTCTTTGCACGAAGGAAAATGAATAAAGTTTTCTTTGGCCAGGGTAAATCTAAAAACGTTTAGTTGACTTATAAATCCATCTAGGTGTCTTACCAAATCTGAGACTGTTTTGGAACGTCCCTGTAGCTTCGCGTTGAGTTCATTCATGTGCTGGGTGATATCAGTTAAAAAGGCCGATACGCTGTTAAAATGTGGATCAGACATTTTTTGATAAGTTCTTTGTTGGTATTATGTTTCTCTAAAAAACTGCTTTATCTCGTTTCTCAAAGCAAAAAACCGCCTCAAATAATTCCTCTGCTTAGCCAGCGTACTTGTGTGTAGAGCACTATGTCGTCATATTCCGCCTCAACTTCTGATAGAAAATTTTTTAACTGTCCGTGTGTCAAAGCCCGATTCCCACCTTTTATTAAATTCACACACTTTATTACAGTTTTCATAACATCCTCCACGTCTAGAATCTTACCACACAGCGCCTCCTGGTGTATAATACAATGTAATGCTGGGCAATGGATTCCAGCCGTCCTTAATAATCCAACTAAACCTGTTTGAGTACCACACATTGAATTAGCGCCATCTGTCACTATTGCTGAAAGTCTGTTTATGTCACCGATACCGTTAACAACGTTCATAGCTGAGTTATAAATGTCTTGACCTTTGGTCGTATTATGCAATGAATCTAAAGCTAGTAGCTCTTCATTGATAATAAAGTCTTTTGAAACAGTTCTTATGAAAATTAAAAGTTGTGCTGTGTCTGATATATCAGTAGATTCATCTAAAGCCCGAGAAAAGTAAGCGGAATTTGTAACGACACTCTTTAATTTACTAGATATATGAGAACTTATTTCCTCAACCCTTCTAGTGACTGCCTGTTTTGATAGTGGAACGCTCTCAAAATGACTGGCAATTTTTTTCTTCCCCAAATGCACGCGCCATGTTAATAGAACAACGTTTTACGAAGTCACCGTCACATAATGATTTTTTTTATTTCGCTATCTCTGCGCTTACAACAAACGATGCCATTAAGGAACTTGTTTGTTTTGTTGTTAATGTAGTAAAAACAGATTTCTGAGCACTAACCTTTTTCTTCAAATCGCACACAAGTGTAGAACGTATTGTACCAATGTAGTCCTTGTATTTAGCGTCGTGGTGCTGTGTGTAATGCCGTTTAAGATTATACTCTTTATTTATAGACAACACTTGCAAACACACAAGGCACTTCGGTTTGCTATCCTTGTTGTTGATAAATAAAAAATCATGTTCCCATTTCTCATGAAAAAATCTGATTTTTTCATTTAATTGACGTTTATTGCTCATATTATACCATGACCGAAGCAACAGACAATGAAAACACAGATTACAACAATAGCACTGTTTCCTGTTAAAATGGAACTGTTCACTGTAACTCGACAAAATCACAATGATCAGATCGGATATATAATTTTGACTGATGAAAAGAGGTTTGGAGAGAAAGAAACTGAATGTAAAATAATTGAGAGGTGAATGTGTTGGGGTGGAGGAGGTGGGTGACTGACAGTATTTCTTGTCGGAAACTGTTTGAACTCGCCGAACCGGGAGTCGGCTCTAGAACCATTCGTCGGCTGCTTTCTTTGTTTAAGTCGGTTGCAGGATGATCAAACGGAAAAAGGATGGGTCGGGAATGACGGGAAGGCGACGTCAAACTAACTACTAGAGTGTTCCGAGTGTTAAACATAGGTCTACTTGTACTATTATTCTTCTTTGATTTACCTAGGATGTTTCCACCAATAATTATACTTTATTTTAAACAAACTACTAGGGAATATTTGAGTTAGCTTTCTCCACGGTAGAAGTTAATGTAACAAATTTTTAATCAATTTTACCCAGGACATTTTGCTCAATGCAACCTGATTTTATTTTTTATCCGCCGCGGGCCAAAAAAAGGACGTCGCGGGCCACTTCTGGCCCGCGGGCATCCTATTGGCCATCCCTGCTCTAGAAGATAGCGGTACATTTTTCCTCTATCCGGACCTTGACATTAAAAAATCTTAGTCAAAATATATAGCGGGTGTTGCCGCAAGAGCAATGCGGTTTCATTTGTTATTTTTAGTTCTAGCCAATCAGAATCGTCACAAAGTGAAAGTGAAACTATGTCTGATTAACGGAACTTCCTTAGCTATTGAAAACTACGTTATGTGCATCAGCATCTGTAGAAAGAACTTTTTCTGCTCTCAAGAGAATCAAATCTTAATTGTCGCTCAACTAAGACACAAGAACGCTTATTTGATTTGGCATTAATGTCCATTGAGAAATCATTTCCTCAGAAACTTAGAAACCAACACAACGGTACTTTCAATGACAAAGTCATGAAGACATTTTCGTCCCAAACAAGACGGATAGAGTTTACATATAATAAGTAAGTAATTTAAAATGTAGTGAAGTCATTAGAAAATATTACTTTATGTTAGCTAATGAGTATAATGTATGTTTTTATTTATTATGTCAGCGGTAGCCCAAACCCCAAAACTAGCATACGCTACTATATATATATATATATATATATATATATATATATATATATATATATATATATATATATATATATTTATATTTGGGATTTTGTCTTTTTCATTTTGTCGTGATCTGTAGTTTTCCCCTTGCTTGAACGATTATATATTTGTTCCGTTTCTACGTTTATAATATTGTGCTTGGAATTGATGTTTATTGTTGATCTATGTACCATTTTATCATACGACTAGGAAATAAGAAAGAGAAAGAGTATTACAGCTGATGCAAGCGAAAGTTATGAAAACATGTTTAAATAAATGCTGAACGTAACATTTAATGTAGTAAGAGAGAGAAAGAGAGAGAGAGCGTAAGAAAAAAAAATGAGAGCAAGAGAATGGAAGAAAATAAATGAAAGCTAAGTGGATGTGTATGTGCGAGAGAGGAAAACAAGACCCAAAGAATTATTTCTATAAAAACTATAGACCGATTGCTGTCAGAATTACACTGGTTACACCTTACATCACAGCCCAGAGCGGTTTCATGTGCCAGCAGCTGAACGTAAAGCTATCATTCTTAAATAGCAGGTTGTCTATCTGTACTTCCGTATACGAAAATAGCTGTAACGTAGACAAGTTACCAGTCTGAGCGATATATTATCAGGACAGTTTTGAATATTCATACCAGAGGTTCTAACAGTTTCCTTGGTCACCCATTACGTGGTTCTGTATCCTTGGTTTTGTAAATTCAATGTCACTGTCCTTTGGTTAAATAAACTTACTCTGACGGTCCTTTGGTTAAATAAACTTATTCTCACTGTCCTTTGTTTAAATAAACTTATTCTCACTGTCCTTTGGTTAAATAAACTTACTCTGACTGTCCTTTGGTTAAATACACTTATTCTCACTGTCCTTTGTTTAAATAAACTTATTATCACTGCCCTTTGTTTAAATAAACTTATTCTCACTGTCCTTTGTTTAAATAAACTTATTCTCACTGTCCTTTGTTTAAATAAACTTATTCTCACTGTCCTTTGTTTAAATAAACTTATTCTCACTGTCCTTTGTTTAAATAAATTTATTCTCACTGTCCTTTGTTTAAATAAACTTATTCTCACTGTCCTTTGGTTAAATAAACTTACTCTGACTGTCCTTTGGTTAAATAAACTTATTCTCACTGTCCTTTGTTTAAATAAACTTATTCTCACGGTCCTTTGTTTAAATAAACTTATTCTCACTGTTCTTATGTTAAATAAACTTATTCTCACTGTCCTTTGGTTAAATAAACTTATTCTCACTGTCCTTTGGTTAAATAAACTTATTCTCACTGTTCTTTGTTTAAATAAACTTATTCTCACTGTTCTTTGTTTAAATAAACTTATTCTCACTGTCCTTTGGTTAAATAAACTTACTCTGACTGTCCTTTGGTTAAATAAACTTATTCTCACTGTCCTTTGTTTAAATAAACTTATTCTCACTGTCCTTTGGTTAAATAAACTTACTCTGACTGTCCTTTGGTTAAATAAACTTATTCTCACTGTCCTTTGTTTAAATAAACTTATTCTCACTGTCCTTTGGTTAAATAAACTTACTCTGACTGTCCTTTGGTTAAATAAACTTATTCTCACTGTCCTTTGTTTAAATAAACTTATTATCACTGCCCTTTGTTTAAATAAACTTATTCTCACTGTCCTTTGTTTAAATAAACTTATTCTCACTGTCCTTTGTTTAAATAAACTTATTCTCACTGTCCTTTGTTTAAATAAACTTATTCTCACTATCCTTTGTTTAAATAAATTTATTCTCACTGTCCTTTGTTTAAATAAACTTATTCTCACTGTCCTTTGGTTAAATAAACTTACTCTGACTGTCCTTTGGTTAAATAAACTTATTCTCACTGTCCTTTGTTTAAATAAACTTATTCTCACGGTCCTTTGTTTAAATAAACTTATTCTCACTGTTCTTATGTTAAATAAACTTATTCTCACTGTCCTTTGGTTAAATAAACTTATTCTCACTGTCCTTTGGTTAAATAAACTTATTCTCACTGTTCTTTGGTTAAATAAACTTATTCTCAATGTTCTTTGGTTAAATAAACTTATTCTCACTGTTCTTTGGTTAAATAAACTTATTCTCACTGTTCTTTGTTTAAATAAACTTATTCTCACTGTCCTTTGGTTAAATAAACTTACTCTGACTGTCCTTTGGTTAAATAAACTTATTCTCACTGTCCTTTGTTTAAATAAACTTATTTTCACTGTCCTTTGTTTAAATAAACTTATTCTCACTGTTCTTATGTTAAATAAACTTATTGTCACTGTCCTTTGTTTAAATAAACTTATTCTCACTGTTCTTTGGTTAAATAAACTTATTCTCACTGTTCTTTTGTTTAAATAAACTTATTCTCACTGTCCTTTGGTTAAATAAACTTATTCTCACTGTCCTTTGTTTAAATAAACTTATTCTCACTGTCCTTTGTTTAAATAAACTTATTCTCACTGTCCTTTGGTTAAATAAACTTATTCTCACTGTTCTTTGGTTAAATAAACTTATTCTCACTGTTCTTTGGTTAAATAAACTTATTCTCACTGTCCTTTGGTTAAATAAACTTATTCTCACTGTTCTTTGGTTAAATAAACTTATTCTCACTGTTCTTTGGTTAAATAAACTTATTGTCACTGTTCTTTGGTTAAATAAACTTATTCTCACTGTCCTTTGGTTAAATAAACTTATTCTCACTGTTCTTTGGTTAAATAAACTTATTCTCACTGCTCTTTTGTTTAAATAAACTTATTCTCACTGTCCTTTGGTTAAATAAACTTATTCTCACTGTCCTTTGTTTAAATAAACTTATTCTCACTGTCCTTTGGTTAAATAAACTTATTCTCACTGTTCTTTGGTTAAATAAACTTATTCTCACTGTTCTTTGGTTAAATAAACTTATTCTCACTGTTCTTTTGTTAAATAAACTTATTCTCACTGTCCTTTGGTTAAATAAACTTATTCTCACTGTCCTTTGGTTAAATAAACTTATTCTCACTGTCCTTTGGTTAAATAAACTTATTCTCACTGTCCTTTGGTTAAATAAACTTATTCTCACTGTCCTTTGGTTAAAATAAACTTATTCTCACTGTCCTTTGGTTAAATAAACTTATTCTCACTGTCCTTTGGTTAAATAAACTTATGGTCACTGTCCTTTGGTTAAATAAACTTATTCTCACTGTCCTTTGGTTAAATAAACTTATTCTCACTGTCCTTTGGTTAAATAAACTTATTCTCACTGTTCTTTTGTTTAAATAAACTTATTCTCACTGTCCTTTGGTTAAATAAACTTATTCTCACTGTTCTTTTGTTTAAATAAACTTATTCTCACTGTCCTTTGGTTAAATAAACTTATGCTCACTGTCCTTTGGTTAAATAAACTTATTCGCACTGTCCTTTGGTTAAAATAAAATTATTCTCACTGTCCTTTGGTTAAATAAACTTATGCTCACTGTCCTTTGGTTAAATAAACTTATTCGCACTGTTCTTTGGTTAAATAAACTTATTCTCACTGCCCTTTGGTTAAATAAACTTATTCTTACTATTCTTTGATTAAATAAACTTATTATCAATGGGGGCCTCGGTAGCATAGTTGGGAAAACCACCCGACTAGACTACCGACTTTCGGACAACCCGTGTTCAATTTTCGCTGGGAGCAGTATGAGTTGTACTCGTGGTTGGAAAAAAAAAATACCCCTAAGGTCGACCCAGCCGTAGGCAGAAATGGGTACCAGGGTATTATCCTGGGAAGGTGAGGAATGTCGCTTCGCATCTGAGTTTCGATGCTTGAGGCTACACTATACAGAAATATCCGAACATTTCTGGATAGGCGGCCGAGCACATATGGGTGTAAACTCGCGTGCTAAGACGCCGGTTCAAGTCTCGTACTTTACCTTTACTTTATTCTCACTGTTCTTTGGTTAAATAAACTTATTCTCACTGTTCTTTTGTTTAAATAAACTTATTCTCACTGTCCTTTGGTTAAATAAACTTATTCTCACTGTCCTTTGTTTAAATAAACTTATTCTCACTGTCCTTTGTTTAAATAAACTTATTCTCACTGTCCTTTGGTTAAATAAACTTATTCTCACTGTTCTTTGGTTAAATAAACTTATTCTCACTGTTCTTTGGTTAAATAAACTTATTCTCACTGTTCTTTGGTTAAATAAACTTATTCTCACTGTTCTTTTGTTTAAATAAACTTATTCTCACTGTTCTTTGGTTAAATAAACTTACTCTGACTGTCCTTTGGTTAAATAAACTTATTCTCACTGTCCTTTGTTTAAATAAACTTATTCTCACTGTTCTTTTGTTAAATAAACTTATTCTCACTGTCCTTTGTTTAAATAAACTTATTCTCACTGTCCTTTGGTTAAATAAACTTATTCGCACTGTCCTTTGGTTAAAATAAAATTATTCTCACTGTCCTTTGGTTAAATAAACTTATGCTCACTGTCCTTTGGTTAAATAAACTTATTCGCACTGTTCTTTGGTTAAATAAACTTATTCTCACTGCCCTTTGGTTAAATAAACTTATTCTTACTATTCTTTGATTAAATAAACTTATTATCAATGGGGGCCTCGGTAGCATAGTTGGGAAAACCACCCGACTAGACTACCGACGTTCGGACAACCCGTGTTCAATTTCCGCTGGGAGCAGTGTGAATTGTACTCGTAGTTGGAAAAAAAAAATACCCCCAAGGTCGACCCAGCCGTTGGCAGAAATGGGTACCAGGGTATTATCCTGGGAAGGTGAGGAATGTCGCTTCGCATCTGAGTTTCGATGCTTGAGGCTACACTATACAGAAATATCCGAACATTTCTGGATAGGCGGCCGAGCACATATGGGTGTAAACTCGCGTGTTAAGACGCCGGTTCAAGTCTCGTACTTTACCTTTACTTTTACTTTATTCTCACTATCCTTTGGTTAAATAAACTTATTCTTAGTGTCCTTTGATTAAATGAACTTATTCTCACTGTTCTTTGATTAAATAAACTTATTATCAATGTCCTTTGGTTAAAGAAACTATTTTCCACTATACTGTAGTTTCATAAACACATTCTCACTGTCCCTTAGTTTCATAAATTCATTCTCATTCTCTCATAGTTTTATAAATTCGTTCTCAATGTTTCTTAGTTTCATAAACACATTCTCATTGTCTCTTAGTTTCATAAACACATTCTCACTGTCTCTTAGTTTCATAAATACATTCTCACTGTCTCATAGTTTCATAAATTTGTTCTCAACACATATCGCTCGCTGCCCCTTGGTTCAATCAACTCATCTTACTGTTCTTCTGGTTCTATCAACTCATTTTCGCTGCCCCTTGGTTCAATCAACTCATCTTACTGTTCTTCTGGTTCTATCAACTCATTTTCGCTGCCCCTTGGTTCAATCAACACATATCGCTGCCCCTTGGTTCAATCAACTCATCTTACTGTTCTTATGTTTCAATCAACACATAATGCTGTCCCTTGGTTCAATCAACACATATTGCTGCCCCTTGGTTCAATCAACACATATTGCTGTCCCTTGGTTCAATCAAATATATCCAAGATTATATACAAGAGTATATACAAATAAGATAAATTCGCAGGGACCAAATAATCTCCATAAAATATTAAACTGCGGTCTAAACCACGACACAACGCATATTACGCTCATTTGACGTCCCTTTTAGGGTCGGTCAAGAACATTAACCATTTCGTCAGCACGACTTTTCTAAACTGTAAAATTATCATTTATAATGCGCTTTATTACAAGTAGCCGTGTTCTACTATTATACAGTGATGACTCTACTTTCTGTAACCGTGGCTATGAACGTCCGTTCCTAAATAAGTGGCGCGCATTTTTAACAGCTGACAGCTGCTATGTATAAATCCCGGTTTTAGTGTTTCCTCCAACGTGTTTTAATGAAGGGACATTCAACGCGTGGTGTTCGGTAAGTTGTAACATTTTCCTTATAGAAATGAATATAGACAAATCATCATGTCTGTTTACCTACCATTCTAGCTATTTTTTTCCCAACCACTATATTTATCTAAATATTATTAAAGACATGTATGATGGGCACTCATGTGCAGTTCGAACAGAGGAAGGACTGAGCGAATGTTTCCCTATAGAAACTTGGTTAAAAGGATGTATTTTATCGCCCTTGTTATTTGGAGATGTTATCGGCTTCATGAAGAAATTCTGCACTGGTAATAAAGGCATCGAATGGGTACAAGGAGACCATTTGGAGGACCTCGACTTTGATTATGACATAGTTCTCATCAGCAGTCAGATAAAAATTATGCAGGAAAACACAAATGAACTATCATCAATAGCCAGCAAAATTGGGCTTGAGGTCAATCATGAAAAGACTAAAGTCATGAAAAGCTTAATTCTAACAGATGACAAAATATACACGGAAAACAAACCAGTGGAAGAGATCGATCACTTTATCTATCTTGGAAGTCACATTGATCGAGGAGGGGATACAAGTAAAGAAATTAGAATCAGAATAGCTAAATCAGCAATGTCTTTCAGAAGCCTTGAAAAGTTGTGGAAATCAAAACTCATCAGCGCAAACACAAAACTTAGGCTATTCAAAACAAATGTACTATCAACCCTTACGTATGCGTGTGAAAGCTGAAAAACAACAAAAGATGTAGAAATAAAGTTGAACGCATTCGAAAATAAATGTCTAAGGAAAATACTTGGTATATTGTGGAATGAATTCAAAACAAACGAAGAAATTAGAGAAATCACCAATCAACCACTAATATCTTCACTAATAAAGAAAAGACGATGGTCATATGTAGGACATGTGATGAGAAGAGATGATAACCGAATAGAAATGCAAGCCCTCGTATGGGAAACAACAGGTAAGAGGAAAAGAGGAAGACCCAGAGAGATACTGAGAATATTGATGAGAGAGGCAAGAGTAGCAGGAATCAGCTCCCTCAATGAGATAGAGCTGCTTGCACAGAACAGAAACAAATGGCGAGATTTGATAAAATATCTTTAAAAGAATTGAAAACTCCTAGAACAAAAATTCATATAGGAGAAGGAGTATCTTGATCTACGCCCTATAGGCCGGCTACGGCTCGAAAGGTCAATAGATAGATAGATTATATTTATCTACCATGTGTTTGTGTGTATACGTATAAGAATACAAGAGTTGAGTGTTAGTCATATCTCATATCTTGGTGTGTGTCAGTGCTAGGGTTAGTGCCTAGCAAGATATGGAGCTAACCTTGACTTCACTCTCATCTATCGCATTCTCTCAGGATGGATTCTCTTTCTCTGGCCGATGGCTGCACGCTGATTATTATTTAGCTACGCCTATTTGGTTGTAACACGTGACGTTATTATAGAACCAAACAACAAGGCTTATACAACAAAATAAATATCAGCAGGGCTGAAACTAAGAATGGCAAAATGTTACATCTTCTCAATATTCCTGTATGGTGCAGAAACATTGGCCATTAGACAAGAAAACAGAACAGAAAATTGAAGCCTTTGAAATGTGGATTTATAGAAGAATATGTAGAATTGGATGTAAACAAAAGATAACAAACGATGAAGTTTTAAAACAACTGAAAAT
The DNA here is from genome assembly GCA_032433765.1 of Megaustenia siamemsis. Classification (NCBI taxonomy): domain Eukaryota; kingdom Metazoa; phylum Mollusca; class Gastropoda; order Stylommatophora; family Ariophantidae; genus Megaustenia; species Megaustenia siamemsis. Next base: position 33,694,363 of record JAVIAB010000088.1, on the reverse strand, counting down.
AAAAAGAGAACTGCTGAACACAATTAAGATAAGACAAATGAAATTTTGGGGGCTTGTTAAAAGACACAACAGCCTACTAAAAGTAATATTGGAAGGAAAAATACAAGGCAAAAGAGGCAGAGGCAGACCAAGACTAACCTGGACGAGTAACATCAAAAGATGGACAAGTCAATCTATGTCAGCCTGCACCATCAAAGCAAGAAACAGAGTAGAATGGCGATCCATGGTAGCCAACCTTCGTTGCGGAGAAGGCACACGATGATGATGATGATGACGATGATTATAGAACCATCAGATAATTTAACTTCTTCAATTGTTCTTTCCTCAAGGAGCAAAGATCTCCAACAAAGCAATGTTTTTTTTATTTGTTTCTGTTTTAAGATGAATTATGTAAATAATGGTATCACAGTTCGACCGACTTCAATCTTAATATTGAGAATGAGTTGATATTCTTTCATCACTATTACTTGTATATTTGTTGTGATTGTCACTTGTAATTAAAAAATAAGTAAGGTTGCCGCAGGAAAAATATATATTATTACAATTATAAGAGCCGCGATAGTTCAGTGGTTAGTGAACTGGACTACAAAGGACAAGGGGGTAGGGTTCGATCCCAACCGATGACTTCCGGGTTCACCCAGCCTTAAATGGGTACCGGATTTTTTTCTGGGAAAGTAAAGCGGCACGGGCGTACTACCGACCACATTACCCCAAAAATCATGTGCTGAAGGTCTGTAAAATATAGGGTCACTAACACCACATTTTTCTTTTTTTTTTTTTTTTTTTTTTTTTTTTTTTTTTTTTTTTAAACAACAGGTAAAAGAAAAAGAGGAAGACCCAGGGAGACACTGAGAAGAACATTGATGAGAGAGGCAAGAGCAGCAGGAATCGGCTCCCTCAATGAGATAGAACTGCTTGCACAGAACAGAGACAGATGGCGAGATTTGATAAAATATCTTTAAAAGAAAACTGCTAGAACAAAAATTCATATAGGAGAAGGTGTATCTTGGTCTACGCCCTATGGGCCGGTTACGGCTCGAAAGGTCAATAGATAGATAGATAGAACACCACATTTCCCTATACGCCACTTGGCGTGACGGGGGTACTTTACTTTACTTTTTATTACAATTATAATGTTAATTTAATATTACTAATGATAATAATTTCTTAAGTTACTAATTGTTATTTTAAATTAATCAAATCAAATTAAATCAAATATATTAATAGCTCTCTCACTCACACAATCTTGTTGCAGTCACAATAAAATGCAATTCTAGATAAAGATGGATTAGAAGTTGTATGTTATAGACATACTTACTTATAGTTTGAGTGTTTATAATAAAGAAACCTTTCATAAAATACTAAGATATTATAATGTTAATGTAAATCTATAAAACAAACTGTTGCCTTTGTTGGGACGGTGAACCAGAACCATCCAGACCCTGCTCCACCTCTCCGTGGTGCCTCTAGTAACAGACTAACCTGTCTAGTCTGGCCAAGCGGGCAGGGATCGAAGAGGGAAGACAACCCGGTACTCAAAATGCCATTTTCAACTTAGAAGGTGCCCTTAAGTCATCTTTCCCAGAATAGCCATTTCCTTAATACACTTACTTCTCTCATTGTATCTGATTTCTTTCAGTGCTTTTTGTTTGCATCTTTTCTCTCTGTTTATGTGCTTATGTTGTATATGATTTAACCTTTTTGTTTGTCTTATGTATTATTTTCCTTCTGTTTCGCTGATATCAATTATCTCCCTTTTCATTTACACTGCCATTTTCTTTATATTGTACCTAACTTATCATCTATGTTTCTCGTACATCTAATTTCATCTCTATGTTTCTCTTATATCTGATTTGTCATACATCTGCTACTATATGTTAAGTCTGCCCTATATTTCTCATGTATATAAATTCTCCTTTTTTTGACTTTAGATGATTTTATGTCTAGTCGGTTATAGTTGACTAAAGATTTTGCCGTGTCCCTATGAAATGTTATTTTTTCTTTTATTTCTCTGTGTATTCTGTTTTTCTCTGAATCTATCTGCTTCTTGCTTGAGTTGGAGCTTTAGAGTTTGTTTCCAAAGATTGCGGTCTGCCGCTATATCTTCCCAGGCTGCAGGATTAGCTGAATTATCTTCTATGCATCTCTTATATTCATTTTTCCTCTATATGTCACATAAATATGATTTCTTCTATCATCTACACGTTAAACCTTGCCCTGGCCTTTCTATTTCCATGTGGATTCCATAAACAAAAACATTTTATCCTTTTGATTTGTTCTTTATCTAATATAAGCCATCAGAATAGCAAAAACATTTTATCCTTTTGATTTGTTCTTTATCTAATATAAGCCATCAGAATAGCAAAAACATTTTATCCTTTTGATTTGTTCTTTATCTAATATAAGCCATCAGAATAGCAAAATTAAGGAAAGCTCGCTTTTCGCTGAGGAGCCAGGGTTCCAGTTATGTCCTGCGAAGGTTCCAGTTATGTCCTGCGAGGGTGCCAGCTGGGGGGAAAAATTGTACACGTTCTCTACGATTAGGGCAGAAACTTTTCAAGGACACAAGCAGTAGATAGCACTCCCACAGGTGTAGAGAGTCTGGACTACACCCCTTATGTCAGTACTAGAACAAATTACTCAATAACTCAATATAACAAATTACTTTTAACTAATGTCGTAAACAGCGCCACTGTTTTCTCTTCCGTTTATTTTTAAAATAATAGAGTTGATAACGTCATTATACTAGAAGCACTAGGAAACATAACAATAGCAGAGGCGAACAGAAGAGCAAAAGGCCACAAATTATATCTTCCCTCGACGCTGAAAGGCAAATGAGGAAGGAAAGAAGAAAAAAGAAGAAGAAGATAACGTCATTGTATAGTGGGTATTTTTCATGTCAAGGAGAGATGATTACTCAATATTTCCAATGATATAACAATACAGAATATTTCCAATGATATAACAATACAGAATGTTTCCAATAACAAATTTATATAATTATATATTACCTGTATCAGAAAACCAGGGAAAAATAAACATGCAAAGTGTGCCCGGGCGAATACCACAATGGGCAACACTGGATGTGGGTTCTGCAGATACTAATGGAGCTCTAGACACAGAAGTCATTGGTAAGCACGAGATGACCACAATATGTAATCTATGACATGTGTCTTTATCAGTCAAGAACACTATATAAAAAACCAGTTTGCAGCTGTTTATATGTTTGCAGTTATATATATGCATAAACGTAGACAGCAAAGATCTAAGAATAATAATTTAAAAAAAAAACGTACTGGCAACAAACAGTGGCCATAAGAACTGGAAATCAGTTGAGAATGTTTCAACAAATAAAACAGGGTGTTAGGCAAGGTTGTGTGCTGTCACCAGATTTGTTTAATATATATAGTGAGATTATTTTAAGATCCTTAGGGGTATGCCTGGAATAACAATTGGAAGTCATACTACAGGGTGTTTCTAAAGTCGCAGTGCAGTGAATTTCTACTCTCGGAAGAAAAACTTCACCAGAAATGCGGTTAACTAATGCGTCACACAAATTGTAAAATAAATGGTATTATTCAAATATACTTGACTGCTATCGGCGAGCTTATAATGGGTAATGTTGGTATTAACACAATAAAGTTGTGCCTAAAGCATATGTTGAAAATGTCCACCACGGGCCTCAAGACATGTCGTGATTCGTCTTTCCATATTTGCGAAAACCTTCAGAATAATGTCTGGTGATATTTGTTTAATCTTGTCTACTATTTCAGTCTTTAGGTCATTAATTGTCTGCGGATTATTTTCATAAACTTTCCCCTTCAATGTCCCCCACAGATAATAATCTGGGGGTGTTAGATCTGGTGAACGAGCAGGCCAGATTCCACGTGTAATAATGCGATTTGCAAATATGCTTTCTAAATAATTGAGTGTTGTTGTGGCTGTGTGTGCTGTTGCCCCATCCTGCTGAAACCGGGATTCCACAATTTCCCGTTCTGTAAGGTGTGCTATGAACGGCTCCAGAATTAAAGTACGGTAACGTTCTGCATTTATTGTTTCATTAAAATATATAGGTCCTATTATCCACATACGACTTATAGCGCACCACACTCCGACTTTTTGATCGTAAAGCGGCACTTGATGAAATTCATGGGGTTTTCACTGCTCCACAGCCGATTGTTCTGACTATTCCAATAACCGGATAAATGAAACCAGGCCTCATCAGTGAAAAAAGTGACGTCAAGGATGGCAGCGCCATATTCATAAATAAAATTCTGAAACCACATGCAGTAGTTTAAACGGGATTAATAATCTCTTTCTTGGAGTTGAGACACTTCAGTTAATTTGTATGGACGATAGTGTAGTTCACTTCTTAAAACCTTGTGAACAGAACTCTTAGATATTTGCACCTGTTGAGACAAGTGGTTTAAAGATGCATTTGGACTCATTGTAATTCTGTCTTGGAGTTCCATAATTTGGTCTTGTGAAATTGAAGGTCTTCCAGATCGGTGGGTGTTTCTTTAATGACTGTGCATTATTTGAAAATCTAGTTGTTCCAATTTATTTATGTAAATCACGCATCATGTACTGCTGTAGCATGTTCCTTTTTCGGTAAAGTTAAACATATAACATCACTATTCACAAAAGGTATTCGAAATATCCACCACGTTTTAGTTGGCAAATGTTGATACGTTTTTTCATATTGTCAAAATCCTTACGCAGTATGGGCTGTGTAACATTATTAATGTTGTTGGCGATTGAAACCTGCAGTTCATCGAGTGTGTGGGGATTGTTTACGTACACTTTTCCTTTCAGTTCACCCCAGAGATAGTAGTCCATGGGAGTAAGATCAGGAGACCGTGCAGGCCAAATTCCGCGAGAGATTATACGATTAGCAAAAATTTCATATAAAAATTCCAGTGATTTTACAGCAGTGTGAGCAGTTGCACCATCTTGTTGAAACCAAGCTTTTTCAATTTCTAGCTCAGAAAGTTGGGTTACGAATCGCTCCAGTATGTTAATCCTGTATCTTTCTGAATTTATTGTGTCATAAAAGAAAATTGGACCGATTATCCGCTGACGACTCATTGCACACCACACTCCTACTTTCTGATCGTGGAGAGGCACTGGGTGCAATGCATGTGGATTCTCATCACTCCAAAGACGATCATTCTGCCTATTCACGTACCCAGACAAATGGAACCATGCTTCACCTGTGAAGAAAGTGAAATCAAGGATTTCCTCACCTTCTTGGGCTAGAAAATTCTCAAACCACATACAATAATTAATTCTGGATTGGTGATCTAATTCTTTTAATTGAGGAACGACGGAAAATTTGTACGGATGTAACTTTAATTTTTTTTTCAGAACTCTATGAACAGTACTGCTTGATTTGTGTACTTGTTGAGCCAGCTTTCTTATTGATTTGCCTGGACTCATTAGAATGCTGTCCTGGATGTTGAGAGATGTTACTTCAAGAACAGATGGTCTACCAGGACGGCTAACATCATGTATACTACCGGTGTTTTGAAATTTGATTATTAAATTACTCACAGTATTTCGATGAGGCACTGGTGTATCAGGAAATCTATTCACAAATTGTTCAACAACCCCATTCGAATACTTGCCGCCGTTACGGAACACATGCTCCACTATAAATACTCTTTCTTCAATCGTTAACACCATTGTAAGCCAGATCTATCATGTAGCAGTGATGTTTAAATGAACACGTAAATGGTGCTTGAACTATTACGTCATACATAGATAAAATTTAGGTGCGTAATTATTTCAACAACAAAAAATGCAGTCATTAAAGAGACACCCTATATAAATAATCTATGTTCTAAAATAATCTTAATCCCTAAACAACCCCCTAACAATTCCCAGGCACCCCCCCCCCCCACAAACAACCCCTTAACAACCCCCTAACAATCCCCCAACAACTCCCCCAAACAATCCCCAAACAATCTCCAAACACCCCCCTAACAAACCCCAAACAACCCCCCTCCCCTTCAACAACCCCTTAACAATCCCCAAACAACCCCTCCCCTCCAAACAACCGCTTAACAATCCCCAAACGATCCCTTAACAATCCCCAAACAACCCTTAACAATCCCCAAACACCCCCTAACAATCCCCCAAACAACCCCTTAACAATCCCCAAACAACTCACCCCCAAAACAACCCTTTAACAATCCCCAAACAACTACCACCCAAATAACCCCTTAACAATCCCCAAACAACTCCCCCCCTCCCAAAACAACCCTTTAACAATCCGCAAACAACTACCCCCCAAACAACCCCTTAACAATCCCCAAACAACTCCCCCCCCCCAAACAACCCTTTAACAATCCCCAAACAACTACCCCCCCCCAAACAACCCCTTAACAATCCCCAAACAATCCCCCCAATCAACCCCTTAACAACCCCAAAACAACCCCTAGCAATGCCCAAACACCCCCCCCCCAAAAAAAAACCCTTAACAATCCCCCCCCAAACAACCCCCTAGCAATCCCCAAACAACCCCCCCAAACAACCCCTTAACAATCCCCAAACGACCCTCCCCCCAAACAACCCCCTAACAATCCCCAAACAACCCCCCCCCAAACAACCCCTTAACAATCCCCAAACGACCCTCCCCCCAAACACCCCCTAACAATCCCCAAACAATCCCCCCCCCCACAAACAACCCCTTAACAATCCCCAAACGACCCTCCCCCCCCCCAAACAACCCCCTAACAATCCCCGAACAATCCCCCCCCAAACAACCCCTTATCAATCCCCAAACGACCCTCCCCCCAAACAACCCCCTAGCAATCCCCAAAAACACCTTAACAATCCCCAAACGACCCTCCCCCCCCAAACAACCCCCTAACAATCCCCAAACAACCCCCATAAACAACCCCTTAACAATCCCCAAACGACCCTCCCCCCAAACAACCCCCTAGCAATCCCCAAACAAACCCCCCCCCCAACAACCCTTAACAATCCCCAAACAACCCTCCCCCCCAAACAACCCCCTAGTCCCAAACAACCCCCCCCCCCCCCCAACAACAAACAACCCTCCCCCCCCAAACAACCCCTAGTAATCCCTAAACAACCCCCCCTCAAACAACCCCTTAACAATCCTCAAACGACCCTCCCCCTAAACAACCCCCTAGCAATCCCCAAACAACCCCCCCCCCCAAAACAACCCCTTAACAATCTCCAAACGATCCTCCCCCCCCCCTCAACAACCCCCTAACAATCCCCAAACAACCAACCTCAAACAACCCTTCTAACAATCATCTATCATCTCCCTAACAATCCCCAAACGACCGTCCCCCCTCAAACAACCCCCTAACAAGCCCCAAACGACCCTCCCCCCCAAACAACCCCCTAACAATTCCCAAACGACCCTCCTCCCCCAAATAACCCCCTAACAATCCCAAATGACCCCCCCCCCCCAAACAACCCCCTAACAATTCCCAAACGACCCTCCCCCCCAAACAACCCCCTGACAATTCCCAAACGACCCTCCCCCCCCCCAAATAACCCCCTAACAATCCCCAAATGACCCTCCCCCACAAACAACCCCTTAACAATCCCCAAATGACCCTTTCACCTCCCAAACAACCCCCTAACAATTCCCAAACGACCCTCCCCCCCCCCAAACAACCCCCTAACAATTCCCAAACGACCCTCCCCCCCAAATAATCCCCTAACAATCCCCAAATGACCCTCCCCCAAAACAACCCCCTAACAATCCCCAAATGACCCTTCCCCCCCCCAAACAACCCCCTAACAATTCCCAAATGACCCTACCCCCCAAACAACCCCCTAACAATCCCCAAATGACCCTTCCCCCCAAACAACCCCCTAACAATTCCCAAACGACCCCCTAACAATCCCCAAATGACCCTTCCCCCCCAACAACTCCCTAACAATCCCCAAATGACCCTCCCCCCCCCAAACAACCCCCTAACAATTCCCAAACGACCCCCTAACAATCCCCAAATGACCCTTCCCCCCAAACAACCCCCAACAATCCCCAAATGACCCTCCCCCCCAACAACCCCCTAACAATCCCCAAATGACCCTCCCCCCCCCCCAAACAACCCCCTAACAATTCCCAAACGACCCTCCCCCCCCAACAACCCCCTAACAATTCCCAAACGACCCTCCCCCCCCCCCAACAACCCCCTAACAATTCCCAAACGACCCTCCCCCCCCCCAACAACCCCCTAACAATTCCCAAACGACCCTCCCCCCCCCAAACAACCCCCTAACAATCCCCAAATGACCCTCCCCCCCCAAACAACCCCCTAACAATCCCCAAATGACCCTCCCCCCCCCAAACAACCACCTAACAATCCCCAAATGACCCTCCCCCCCCAAACAACCCCCTAACAATCCCCAAATGACCCTTCCCCCCCAAACAACCCCCTAACAATCTCCAAATGACCCTCCCCCCCCCCAAAACAACCCCCTAACAATCCCCAAACGACCCTCCCCCCCCCCAAACAACCCCTCTAACAATCATCTATCATCTCCCTAACAATCCCCAAACACCCCCCCCCGCCCCCCAACAACCCCCCTTATTAATCCCCTAACATTCCTTCGTGAGCCGCAGTAACTCAGAGGTTAGTAAACTATAACTATACCTATAACTATAACTATACCTATAACTATAACTATACCTATACCTATAACTATAACTATAGCTATAACTATAACTATACCTATAACTATAACTAGACCTATAACTATAACTATACCTATAACTATAACTAGACCTATAACTATAACTATACCTATAACCATAACTAGACCACTCAAAACAAGAGGTTGAGTTTGAGCATGACCAATACCTAAAAGGTTCAGGCAACCTTAAATTGGTACCGGACTTTTGTGGGAAATAAAAACGACACGGGCGTAATGCTGACCATATGACCCTAACAATCGTGTGCTAGTGGTCTGTTTAAAATATGGACACTATCTGAGTGGATCTTTGCTTTTTCATCTTCTAACATCCCCCAACACATTTCTTACCTTTTTATATATTCAGCGCTGTGTTACTGCCAACATCTAACTCATCATCATCAAGTACCGGGCGTGCTGGCGTAGGTGACATGTCTCTCCACAACTTTCGATCACGACATTTATTTATCATTTCTGTTGTTGACCTTCTACCAAGCCATTCTCTTCAGTTGTGTTGTATCGCTTCTCTTTGCTTCCCTCGATCTCTTTGTCCCCCAATTTTCCTAGTTGTTACAATATATTCCAGCTGTTCTCTTCTCAATACATGGCCAAAAAATGATGATTGTTTCTTCCTAATATTGGAAATTAGCTCTCTTTTTGCTTTGACCTCTTTCAGAACGTATTCATTACTCTTCTTTCCTTTCCATGATATTCTCAACATTCTTCTGTAAAACCACATTTCTACAGACTCCAGTGATTTTCTTGTTTGTTGTCCTATTGCCCATGATTCACATCCATATGTTAAGACTGGCTCTACATAAAATTTAAGAACACATCTAACTAACCTATGTAAAAGTTTATGTACCAACAACAGCTGCACAATCATAATAGCAGCAGCTACACAGATCACTTCAAAGTTAGAACATGAGTAAGAACGGGGTGCATACTATCTCCCCTATTGCTTATTACATACACGGACTACATATGTAAGTTAGTCAACCCATCTAAGACAAATTAGATTAATGAGCTTCTATTTGCAGACAATTAAGCACTAATACATGGACAAATACAAGACCTACAACAACACTTAAATGGGTTTAACATCACAGGCATGCAATACAGCATGAAAGTCATCATCAACGAGACAGAAGTCATGAATATCACAAAAGAGAAAATGAACATCAACATAACAATAGACGGCAGACAACTAAAACAAGTAGAGGAATTTAAATACCCAGGAAGTCTAGTGACAAATGATAATTCACAAGCAGCAGAAATGGACTCGAGATACAACAAAGCTTGTCAAATCATCGGACAACTATCGCTATTGCTGTCCAAAAAAGAACACGAGAGGCAAAACGGGCACTCTACAATACAATCTTCATTCCAACGTTGTGCTACCAAAGCCGGACTTGGACCCTAGATTCAAGAACAATAAGAAAATAACCTCTATTGAGATAAAATATTGAGATGAATCGCCACAAAATATGGTTTTACAGAAGTATGTTGAGAATACCATGGACAGCTAAGAAGAGTAATGAATAGTTTCTGAGAGAGGTCAAAGCAAAAAGAGAGCTAATTTCCAATGTTTGGAAGAGACAATCATCATTTTTTGGCCATGTAATGAGAAGAAAACAACTGGAATATATTGCAACAACTGGAAAAATTGAGGGACGAAGAGATAGAGAGAAGCAAAGAGAAAAGATAACAGACAGCTTAAGAGAATGACTTGGCAGAAGATCAATAACAGAAATGATAAATAGCTGCCGAGATCGAAAGTTGTGGAGAGACATGATCACCTACGCCAGCAGGCCCGATACTTGATGATGATGATGGTGATGATGATGAGATGAAATGTATTAGATGAATGACAGGAGACAGTCTGACAGATAAGATTAAAAAATGAAGAACTGAAAAAGGGTGGGGGAGAACTAGGTATGATTTCCGCCATAGAAAACACAAATAAACAAAAGATAAAATGGCTTGGCCTCGTGATAAAACAGTAAGCTCAAAACATAACACAATGAGCCTTTAAATATTAGCAACACTATGAAACATAACACAATGAGCCTTTAAATATTAGCAACACTATGAAACACAACACAATGAGCCTTTAAATATTAGCAACACTATGAAACATAACACAATGAGCCTTTAAATATTAGCAACACTATGAAACATAACACAATGAGCCTTCAAATATTAGCAACACTATGAAACATAACACAATGAGCCTTTAAATATTAGCAACACTATGAAACATAACACAATGAGCCTTTAAATATTAGCAACACTATGAAACATAACACAATGAGCCTTTAAATATTAGCAACACTATGAAACATAACACAATGAGCCTTTAAATATTAGCAACACTATGAAACATAACAGAAAAGCAGAAGATCACGAATATAGCAAAACTATCCAAATCCTATTGCACCTCTTCGCTAAGCCTCTCAAAATAGACTAACTTGAGTTTAGCTTAGTCAATAGGTCATCACCATTGTACAAGTCCATATAACCTGGCTTGTCTGGCAAAGTGAGTAGGAGTAGAGATGGAAGGCGACCCGGTACTAAAACAAATGTGCTGAAGTGTTGGTCCGAAAGGCGCAGATATCACAATTCTACTGTAAACCACAACACAACACGTCCGTGCCTGTTATCTTCCATTCAAGGTCAAATGTCAAAGAGGTCTATTTCTTTAATCATCGAATGAGCACCAGCAAACAACAATGGCCTATGAGACCAAATTTTCTTCATCGACTGATTACAAACTAAATGCCAATAATATCTCCCAGAATACGTTCTTTTCTAGAATGTAATAATGGCCTTCACTTGGTGAACATTAAAAATTGTACTTAATAATTAAATTATTGTCATAGCAACCTGTAGGTGAAATGTACGTTCATACCATCCGGTCTTCTGAAATTTTTCACAGGCGCTGTACCAAGTTGGCTGAATGGTTGCTTATACAGAAATGGCGCTGGTGTACATAATGTAAAAGAAAAGCACATACGACATTTCTTCGATGGATTCTCGGTCATTCACAAGTTTACCATTCACAGCGGTAAAATAACGTATGCAACATCATTACTTGACACCTGTACTCTAGCAGATGCATTGGGCATTAAACGGTTTGTACCGACTGAGACCGGGCCGCAAACAGTTCTGGACCCGTGTAAGAATATTTTTAAGGGGTAAGATATACCCATTATAATTTTCTTCTTTCTCTTCTATATCATCATCATCATCATCATCGAGTGCCGTCTCCGCAACGAAGGCTGGCTACCATGGAGCGCCATTCTGCTCTGTCTCTAGCTTTGACGGTGCAGGTTGTCATAGGCTGATTTGTCCATTTTTTTATGTTACTCGTCCATGTTAGTCTTGGTCTGCCTCTGCTTCTTTTACCTTGTATTTTCCCCACCAAGATTACTTTTAGTAGGCTGTTGTGTCTTTTAACATGGCCCAAAAATCGCATTTGGTTTGTTTGAATTGTGTTTAGTAGTTCTCTTTTCATTTTTAGCAGTTGTAAGACTTCATCGTTTCTTTTCTTTTCTTTTCCTTCCATCCAATTCTACCTTCTATATATATTATCTATATATATTATCTATATATATATTATCTATATATATTATCTATATATATTATCTATATTTATACATTTTTTTTTTACTTCTTGGCCACAAAACAGTTCTTGATAAATGGTGTAGTGTTTTATGTAGAGCAACAAGAAAATAATTTCACTTAGTCCATGACTATCATTGGAGCCTCGATAGCTGAGTGGTTAGTGTGCTCGCTTCTGACCAGAAGGGTCCGCGTTCGATCCAAGCAGTGGTGGATATTTTTTTGGACTAACAAGGCTCCGGGGTTCACCCAGCCTCTAAAAATCACCAGAGATTTTCTGGGAAGTAAAGGCGGCCTAGCGTGATACCGACCACATCAACCAAAAATGTGCCGTGGTCATAGAAAAATATGGTCACCAACACCATATTCCCCATACACCTAGCAAGGCGTGGATGGAACATTTACTTTATGGCTAACATTTGTTGGCTGCCCTATGTCTGGTCCACACCGTGCATTTCAATCCCTACTGATCTGCACCAGGTTGTCTTTGACCTTCCTCTCCTTTTATTTCTCTCCGATCTTAATTTTATTGGTTTTTTTTAATTAAAAAATAAATCTCCGTGTGGCTATCAAGGTCTTCAAGGCGAGGAGAGAAAAGAATAGAGCCACAGTTAAGTTGGTTCTATGGATAGAATAGAGTAGATAGAGTAGACAGGGGAAATAAAGCTAGAATTTTGAAAGTGAATGTTGAGATGTTGGTAGTGGGCTCACTAAGTATGTTACAAAATTGATGGGCAAAGTATGTTACAAAATTGATGGGCAAAGTATGTTACAAAATTGATGGGCAAATTATGCTACAAAATTGATGGGCAAAGTATGCTACAAAATTGATGGGCAAAGTATGCTACAAAATTGAAGGGCAAAGTATGTTACAAAATTGATGGGCAAAGTATGCTACAAAATTGATGGGCAAAGTATGCTACAAAATTGATGGGCAAAGTATGCTACAAAATTGATGGGCAAAGTATGTTACAAAATTGATGGGCAAAGTATGTTACAAAATTGATGGGCAAAGTATGCTACAAAATTGATGGGCAAAGTATGTTACAAAATTGATGGGCAAAGTATGCTACAAAATTGATGGGCAAAGTATGTTACAAAATTGATGGGCAAAGTATGCTACAAAATTGAAGGGCAAAGTATGTTACAAAATTGATGGTCAAAGTATGTTACAAAATTGATGGGCAAAGTATGTTACAAAATTGATGGGCAAAGTATGCTACAAAATTGATGGGCAAAGTATGTTACAAAATTGATGGGCAAAGTATGCTACAAAATTGATGGGCAAAGTATGTTACAAAATTGATGGGCAAAGTATGCTACAAAATTGAAGGGCAAAGTATGTTACAAAATTGATGGTCAAAGTATGTTACAAAATTGATGGGCAAAGTATGCTATGTGTCCAGGGCACGTAGTTATACGCGGCATTGAAATAGCTGATAAGCTTGTTGGTAGCTCTGGCACTGGGCGTGGCCTGATTCTGAACAAAGATGACAGTCAAGTTTGTTCTTCATTCCTTAAGAGGAGGCGAAGGCGCGCCTCCCAGCACCAGAGCTGGAAGTTGTCAGCGACCCACAGCTGATGGCTTGCGCCAGGATCGGTGAACCAAAACCATCCAGACCCTGCTCCACCTCTCCGTGGTGCCTCCAGTAACAGACTAACCTGTCTAGTCTGGCCAAGCGAGCAGCGATCGAAGAGGGAAGGCAATCCGGTACTAAAAAACGTCGTGCTGAAGTCGGATATGTTGGGCCGAAAGGCGCAAATATAACAGTTATACTGCAAACCAAAACACAACGCAGACACGTCCACTTAACGTCCTTTTAAGTGCGGATGACGAAGAGGAATTCTACAGTCTACGAATACTCTAGAATACTTCAGTCATCGGGCGAACGTAAGCAGCATTCCTTAAGAGAAGTATGGAAGAAAGGCTGGGGCAAAGGTAAATATATTGAAAAACTGGTGAATTAGATGGTGGAACATTAGTCTGGTTCATCGAGGGCTTAGTGGAAAAAGCAGATATATCTACAGTTAACACTTTACATGAACAGTCAGTCTAGAAAGCAATGAAGTGGAAATGAAGACGTAAAGACTAAACTGATTCCATGAATAAAATAAAAAACAAGTTCAAAATGTAAGGAAAATTATAAAAATTGCGGTAGGAAAATATCATCACAATTTGAGTGCTTGAGATAGTACCTCACTTTTTGGGCGATAGGGAAATAACCTCATTGCTTGAGCGATCATATTAAACACAATTCACAAGTAGCATTGCCTGATAAGATGTGCTGTACTGAAGACAGGAAACAGACTATTTTAAAATCTTTCTTTGAGTTAATTATAATGATGAGAGATGTTCTGAGTAATGGACAGTAGAAAGATATGATCATGTAACTTGAATGCCATTTTGTTGGATTGACCAATCAGAAGAGTGTGTTGCTCACATCGATGTCTATTTGAGAGATGCAAAGAAGGAGGCCTTGAATATTATTCAACAAAGTCTAATTCTGAAGAAAGGTTAGTGACACGATCATTAGACTTTTAATTAATGTGTAGATTGGCTAACCTGAAGATACTGACTAGCATGAACAGAATGACTAAACTGAAGAGATTACTAACATTAATTAAAAGAAAGAAAGAAAGGGAGAGAGTTAGAGCGAGAGAGAGAGAGAGAACAATGCTGCTCATTTACTACATTCTCTGTAAATGTTGTTTCCCCTTCAGTGTACAGAGCTACTTCACCAGTTTCCCTCCAGAACGTACCGACAATACTTCTGTAAACATAGTCAAGTTTGGGGACGCCCTGTACGCCATGACAGAAACCCCGACGATTAACAAGATTGACCAAGATACTCTCCACAGATCAGCGATGGTAAGAGTTTAGAAGATGTCCAGGTAAAACGCTGCATTTAAAGAAATATAAAGAACTATTTTGTACGTCATGACTTGCATGTGGTGAAGTTAGGAGAATATTGTGTAGTTGTCCATATATCATTTTATTATCACTGGCACATTGTTTCAGTAATGTGGAATCAATTGTCTATGATGAAAGCACGGGATCTGAAATATTGGCTAGACTAGTGCAAACTAGTAATGACAACGCATAACAAAGCAAGCCCTCGTGTGGGAAACAACTTGTCAGAGGAAAAGAGGGCGACCCAGAGAGACACTGAAAAGAACATTGATCAGAGAGGCAAGAGCAGCAGGAATCAGCTCCCTCAATGAGATAGAGTTGCTTGCACAGAACAGGGACAAATGGCGAGATTTAATAAAAGATCTTTACAAGGATTAAAAACTGCTAGAATAGAAATTTAGATAAGAGAAAGAGTATCTGGGTCTATGCCCTATGGGCTACGGCTCGAAAGGTCAATAGATAGACAGACAGATAGACCAGACCGGACAGACAGACAGTCAGGCGGGCGGGCGGACAGACAGACAGTGCAAACTAAAACAGACATTGCACAATGCCAGGCCATATATCCATTATAGAAACAGGTTCCGTTCCTATTGTGGTACAGGCTGGACCTGTGATGGACCAAAACGTCCATCAGTGCTTGGGCTGAACATAGATTTACAAAGGCCCACGGGCTGAAAGGAAACTCCTGACACCCCCCCCCCCAAAAAAAAAAAAAAAAAACATGACTTTTTCAGTTTTGCGAGCAGGGGCGGTTGTGTGTAGAGGGATGTCAATCGTCTCTTGCCGTTATAGCTGAAAACGTCACGCTAATCGGGGTGTTTTCCGGTTTTATTTTTTTAACCGCGAGCCTTTGTAAATCTATAGATGGTTATGGGTTGCAAGTGATGTGATGTATTACATTAACTGAACTAGGTCACATCATTTTGAGGTGAAACACCGACAGACGATCTTCTACGCTCTTATTACCATTGCAAAGTCACTCTGGTCAGGTACTCATTTCGATACTTAAACGTCAAGATCTGATGGAACCCACATTCACTATTCCATTGACCTACCACTGCGCTGCTTCTACTCACAAATCAAAAGATATATTATATTATCTTATGTTATATTTTCGAATGTTATATTATCTTATGTTATATTATCTTATGTTATATCATCGTATGTTATATTATCTTATATTATATTATCTTATATTATGTTATCTTATGTTATATTATCTTATGTTATAATATTTTATTTTATATTATGTTATGTTATATTATCTTATGTTATATTATGTTATTAAATTGCTACACTAAACTATACTATTATGTTATTAAGTTATTTGCGGGTCATCATCATTGCACTCCAAACATGTCCACGGGTGCTCAGATCTCCTCCTCAGCGTCCAGCGACTGACGACTCCAGTTCTGTGTTGGTTGATAAGTCTTCTTACACGCCCAATAAGTTTCTCCTTTCTGGCTGTGTCCATCCTAACTGCAATCTCTATCATCCGAAGGAGTGACGTGGACTCACAGTTGTTGAAGTCCTGTGCTCTTCCCACATCTCAGAGGGTAATGATGATGTCCGCCCAATCCATTGGTTGACCGTCTTCAATGACAATGCGGTTAGTCAACCTGTCCACTTTTTCATTTCGTCTTACTCCCGCGTGTCCAGGTATGTAGACAGTAGACAAAGGTGACCTTACATATTTTTTACTTCTGCAATGACTCTACCGGTCGCTCCTGCATGCAGAGCTTGCCTCCACTTTTCTTATCAGGTTCATCGCATCAGTTAGTATGCAGGTGTGGGTTTAGTCTTGTGATTCTAACCAGTTGAATCCCCTGGTCACTGCAATCACCTCCATCGTCATGCTATTCGTGGTCATAGCATATGCACCACTGTCTTCTTTGACTGTTCTGCCTGCTGAGTATGCTGTAAATGCCCATGCACTTCTTTGGTGTCATATTACGCATCTGTCTGTATAGATGACTGCATCTTTCTTATCGGTGTTATCCCGGATTAGACCGTCGATCTCCCCATTGACCACAACAAGAGTTCTGTTCCTTACATTTCCTGTCGAGTGTGACAATACACGAGAATGTGCCCCTGAATGGCATAGGAACTGATATCTACTTCTTGCTAGTGTTGATATTGGTAAGCCCACAAACCTGTTTGCTGACAGCTTCTGCTCGGCCAATCCATGATTTGCCTCTTTTTAGCTTGACACCTTTCTCTGTGTTGAGCTCATGGTGCAATGGATGCTCTTTATCTGCACTTATCTTTATGTATGTTCATGCCTTCAGATCTTGATTCTGTCATCCATGGTTGGAAAGTCAAGAAGATACCTCATTGCTACACAGTGAGTACCCTCGTACACCCCAAGATAATGCGCATAGCTTCATTCTGTATTTTCTCCAGCCTGTAAATTTGATATTATATTACATTACATTATATTACGTTATGTTATGTTATGTTACGTTATGTTATGTTATACTATACTATACTATACTATACTATACTATACTATACTATACTATACTATACTATACTATACTATACTATACTATACTATACTATACTATACTATACTATACTATACTATACTATACTATACTATACTATACTATACTATACTATACTATACTATACTAATACTATACTAATACTATACTATACTATACTATACTATACTATACTATACTATACTATACTATACTATACTATACTATACTATACTATACTATACTATACTATACTATACTATACTATACTATACTATACTAATACTAATACTAATACTAATACTATACTATACTATACTATACTATACTATACTATACTATACTATACTATACTATACTATACTATACTATACTATACTATACTATACTATACTATACTAATACTAATACTAATACTAATACTATACTATACTATACTATACTATACTAATACTATACTATACTATACTATACTATACTATACTAATACTAATACTAATACTATACTATACTATACTATACTATACTATACTATACTATACTATACTATACTATACTATACTATACTATACTATACTATACTATACTATACTATACTATACTATACTATACTATACTATCCAAAGCTGCAGCAAGTATCTTATAAGGCTTATCCACATGACAGATGCTTTAGACGTCCACGAGAGTTTTGTCAGTATTATTGGCTCAGCTATTAATAAGCTATGATTTAGCTGATGACCTCGATGGCTTAGTGGGAACAGAGTAAGAACTAACTGAAGTAATAAAATGACTAAATATTTTTTTTTAAAGCTGGTGTATATGGCTTGGAGATGAGTGTTGCAAAAAGGACTAATGACCAACACTGGGGCGTTGTTGCAATATATATATATATATATATATATATATACTTAGGATAATTAATTATCAGTTATGAAGACTCGCAAAAAAATAGCTAGAATAGAAATAATGACAACTACATCAGTCAATGCTAGGCTAAAACCACATCACATTTCACATTGTGTGATCACAAAGTATCACATTTCGCTCTAAAATCAGCCTTATGCCCATCTTGCTAAATCACTTTGTGTATACGCTTGCAAAAGATGAATCCTTGAAGCAGAACTACAGAATAAAACACAAGCTATGGAGATGATATGTTACTGTACTGGACATCTTTTGCTTAGATCGTATCATCTCTATTAGAACCCATGTTTGTTGGCGATCATCTCTCTCCATATTACTCGGTCCATCATGGGTGTCATATTTTCAGTCAGTGATCATTTTTTTTATGCCATTGGATAAGCTGTTCAATATTTGTTCTCTTGTTTTCTTCTGCTCTTCTTTCTATTCATTCTGCCTGTTGTTATAGTATTCTCAATGCCTTCTTTTTTTATAACATGAACAGTACAGTAAATGTAGATTGTCTTGCTTTTTTTTTTTTTAAGATTGTATCACGAATGAAATAAAGTTCGAAAAAGAATACAAGTAATTCGTATAAATGATGATATTTTGAATTTTGTTAATAAATGCAAAAAGAGTGTTTTGGTCACGTATCTCGATCGTTTGGATTAGCAAAGAGCATTCTCCAAGGAATTATGATATTGGGGCAGAGGAGAGATCGACAGAGGAGGGAACACAACATCAAACAATGGAAGGGCCTCACATTAGCAGAGTTCCAAAGAGTGACTTCAGATAGAGATCAATGTAAAAGGTTGACGAAGACTGTCAGTAGTGCCCCAACTACCACCAGGGTAACGAGATATGAAAGGAAGTAAGGGAGAAAGATTTTTAAAAGTTTAAAACTGCAATGCTAGTACATTAATTTGGTTATTTCTTCTTTGTGGTACTATATTGTAGCTATCCTGTGGATGTGCTTGGAGTGATGTGATAATGTTCCTAATTTAGCATAACATTGTTGTTTATCATTAAAGGCGTACCTCCGCCTCAGTCGTAGTTATGACCTTGCCAATGTTTCCATAGATCGATCTGACTAAAGTCGTTGCTGTCCACACGGGAACCGCCCATCCTCATTTCGACAAGAACGGAGACATGTTCAGCTATGGTACCAACTTTGACTACAGGAAAGCCTACAACATTATCAAGATACCACGGCCTCATGGTAAGTAAAAGAAAGAGCCCCTGGCACGTCAAGTGGCGTATACGGAATATGGTGTTTGTGACCATCAATTTTACAGACCTTCAGCGCATGATTTTTGGGGTAATGTGGTCGGTATTACGCCCGTGCCGCTTTACTTTCCCAGAAAAAATCCGGTACCCATTTAAGGCTGGGTGAACCTGGAAACCGTCGGTTGGGATCGAACCCTACCTCCTGTCCTTTGTAGTCCAATTCACTTATCACTGAGCTATCGCGGCTGGCCTCATGGTAAGCGTTGATATTATTAAGAAATTATGGTTTCATTATGACTAGCATCCACGCAAACATTTAGTTCATATTTCCTGTAATTCTATTCTTCTTATTCGTTTGCTTGATCCTCACCATCCACTCTTTAAAATAAATGCTGACATTGGTACGTTTTCTTTTTTAATTCGTGTTCGTGTCGTTTTTTTTTTCTTTTTCTGATCTCATTGTTCTTGATAAAGACAATTTGTGTGTGTGAAAATATTGACCTGTGCAATACTAAATCTGGTTTATAAAAAACCAATGAAAACATTTTTTTTTCTTATTCGTTTGTTTAATTTAAGCATGAATTTTGTGATGTTTAGTTTAAGACATAATAATACTCTGTGTATAATGTAATGAATTCAAGACTAACAAAGAGATAAGAACGATGGCCACGCAACCAACGATATCATCTACAATTAGGAAGCGAAGATGGTTCATATATCAGACATAAACCCAGAAATCTGTATAAAAATATTTGACAGAATAGATAAAAATACTGACTCAGTATCAATAACAACGACCGCAAGGAGAAACCATAGATACTTATCCAGATGACTGGATACATTTATATACCGATGGTGCAGCCACAAAGGCAACAATCAAAGCTGGATATGGAATTTTGATACATTATCCAGATGAAACAACATAAGAACTATTTTGCCCATGTGGTGAAGTCTGCAACAATTATGAAGCAGAAATAACAGCCTTTGAAACATAAGTGTACCATCTGAATAAATTTGATACCATACCATCAAAGAAAAGAAATATAGTCATATTTACTGATTCCAAATCAGTTCAACAGATGCTAGGAAGAAACACAAACAAACCAGATCTTACACCGCTCACCATCATCATCATCATCATGTGCCATACCGGTTGGCGTAGGTGATCATGTCCCTCCACAATCTTCTATCCACAGTGCATCGTATCAGTTCTGTTGTTGACTGTTTTCCATGCCATGACACCAAGCTATCCAGTATTTTCTCTCTTTGTCGTCCGCGATCTCTCTTTCCTTTTATTTTGCCAATTGTAACCAAGTATTCCAACTTTCCTCTTCTCATGATGTGCCCAAAAAATGTTGATTGTTTCTTTCTGATGTTTTTTAACTCTTGACTGCAAATCCTCAAGATTGTGTGTAGGTGTGTTATATTGTTTACAGCAATCTGCAAGATTGTGTGTAGATTTGTTGTATTGTTTACACCAATCTGCAAGATTATGTGTAGATTTGTTATATTGTTTACACCAATCTGCAAGATTGTGTGTAAATGTATTATATTGTTTACACCAATCTGCAAGATTGTGTGTAAATGTTTTGTATTGTTTACACCAATCTGCAAGATTGTGTGTAGATTTATTATATTGTTTACATCAATCTGCAAGATTGTGTGTAAATGTTTTGTATTGTGTACACCAATCTGCAAGATTGTGCACCCTTGACCTTAGCAACACATTTTTGAATATCAGGTTGCCATCTCTACTTAGGTCCCATACTGCCAAGGTCAGATTGGTTACTGGTTTGTTTCAAGGCCCATCATAGGCCGGTGAAGTATGATCTTAATCAATTCTGGTTCACTGATCCTGACATAAGCAGGCTGTTGACTCTTCCAATCCAGATGTTGTGAAGTCTTGAGTCCACATTATTTGATTGAATCCTGTCAGCTTGTTAAGCTGTTCTAGTTTAATCATGTCAGACATGAAAGCTCATTGTAACGAATATTAATTGGTAAAATATTTAAAGAAAGGACTAGAAACCCATAGAACAACCTCATTTGTTAAAACATACAAGAGTCTGGCTTCAGATTGACTAATGTAAAGAGTACAGTGGGAGACTTGAAACATTGAACTTGTTTAGCATTGAGTAATGTAAAGAGTACAGTGGGAGACTTGAAACATTGAACTTGTTTAGCATTGAGTAATGTAAAGAGTACAGTGGGAGACTTGAAACATTGAACTTGTTTAGCATTGAGCAATGTAAAGAGTACAGTGGAAGACTTGAAACATTGAACTTGTTTTGTTGAGTAATGTAAAGAGTACAGTGAAAGACTTGAAACATTGAACTTGTTTAGCATTGAGTAATGTAAAGAGTACAGTGAAAGACTTGAAACATTGAACTTGTTTAGCATTGAGTAATGTAAAGAGTACAGTGAAAGACTTGAAACAATGAACTTGTTTAGCATTGAGTAATGTAAAGAGTACAGTGGGAGACTTGAAACATTGAACTTGTTTTGTTGAGTAATGTAAAGAGTACAGTGAGAGACTTGAAACATTGAACTTGTTTAGCATTGAGTAATGTAAAGAGTACAGTGGGAGACTTGAAACATTGAACTTGTTTTGTTGAGTAATGTAAAGAGTACAGTGGGAGACTTGAAACATTGAACTTGTTTAGCATTGAGTAATGTAAAGAGTACAGTGAGAGACTTGAAACATTGAACTTGTTTTGTTGAGTAATGTAAAGAGTACAGTGGGAGACTTGAAACATTGAACTTGTTTTGTTGAGTAAATGATCAATCTTTAGACTATGTAGAGCCAACAATTGAAATAATAAAAAATGATAATAAAATACTGTCATATCGTCTCACACCGAAAGACTTGTGGAGCTGCTGTTTCATTAAGAAAATTCCATACGTCATATAGGTCAACAGACAAGAAAATCACTGGAGTCTGTAGTAGAAATGTGGTTTTACAGAAGAATGGTGAGAATACCATGTACAGCTAAGAAGAGTAATGACAATTTTCTGAAAGAGGTCAAAGCAAAAAGAGAGCTAATTTTCAATATTAGGAAGAAACAATCATCTTTTTTTGGCCATGTAATGAGAAGAGAACAACTGGAATATATTGTAACAACTGGAAAAATTGAGGGACGAAGAGATAGAGAGAAGCAAAGAGAAAAATTAACAGACAGCTTAAGAGAATGACTTTGCAGAAGGTCAACAACAGAAATGATAAATAGCTGTCGAGATTGAAAGTTGTGGAGAGACATGATCACCTACGCCAGCAGGCCCAGTACTTGATGATGATGATACGTCATATAAGGGCACATAATAAATGATCAGGGCACATATGATTCAATGTTTGACACTCAGGAAAAGAAAAGTGAAAACCTCTGGCCTTATATGTTAGCAAGAGAGTGAATAACTCTATTCTCCTTGTATGTTTAGGTCTTTCTTCGAACATAGCTCACTCAGCAATTTAAGCTAGTTTCATGTGCTCTGTTCAATGCTATTTTCATCTTTTCTATTCCCTAACTGTTGGTATATTGTCAATTAAATTCTCATTAAAGGCTTTTATATCACTTCAATTACATTGTTACTCTACTTACATTATGTAACAATAATAATAATTTTTTTTGAGCAATTTGTTATACCAAACAGGCAATCCAGATCAGGATCCAATGATGAAGGCGGAAATCTTGGCCAGTATTTCCAGCAGGTGGCAGTCAAATATTGCCTACAACCACAGCTTTGGTATGAGTGAGAACTACTTTGTGATACTTGATCAGCCAGTGACCTTTAACACCAAGAAGTTCCAGCTGTCCAGCATGGACATGCAAGGTGTGGCAGAGACATTGGTCTTGAAGCGTGGAGAACCGGTAGAGTTGGCTTTACTTTTTGGTTCTTTTGGAAATGGTAGTTTGTTTTACTGTTTTATGTTTTAGTTTTGCTCTGAATCAGTGCCACTTGATTGTTTTATATTTAGGCATTATTAAGAATTTATATTATTTTGTACTTTGGTGCTGTACTTAATCAGTAAGCACTTGACATACTGCTGATCACAATATAAAAAAATGTGCAGATGGTAAAAAAAATATTATCAATAATACAATATTCACCATGCACCATATGACATCATCAAAATTAACACTGCTTGAGTACCTTCCATATATTTTTTTAATGTTTCATGTCTGGTTACACCAGACCAAAAAAACCTGTACAAAGGAAAAAAAACATACATGTAAATTTTAAGTGTTAATTTATAATAATAAAAAATAGTTGGTTATGGTTAGTTGAAGACCCCTGTATCACAGCAAACATTAAAATCCATAATTGCTCAACCATCCATGCCAGAGTAATCATCCAAAGTAAAACTCATCTCATCAAAGGATCAAAACAAAGAAAGGCAGCTGTAGTCCCCATCATACCAGCTATAGTATACGCCAAAAGCATAAAGCCAAGCGGCTCTGAAAGTGAACACAGCTGAACTGTTTCTCGTCATACAATATTATCATTCATCGTAAGCAATTGAAATATCGAAACACAATCTGGATGAAAAACACAGCTCCCAGTGTGCACAGAGCACTAAACTCAGTAGCTCTGACAGCAAGCCGGACTTAGAATATGAGGAAACTGCAACAAGGAACACTTTTCAGACTGAGCCTCAATGGTTCCTGCCGACATATTGACCAGAAGTTTTAAATTTTAAACAAAATAGTAATACTATTAAATATTCATAACAATAATAATTTCTGTGAGAAGTTTTGACGCGGCAAGACATCGTCACAACATACAACATGTACCATGATTGTCGTCAGATTTCTTTTAAATTTGATATTTATGTTTTATGTTTAGGGAGCTGCAATAGCTCAGTGGTTAGTGAACTGGACTACAAAGGACAAAGGGTAAGGTTCGATCCCAACCGACGGCTTCCGGGTTCACCCAGCCTTAAATGGGTACCAGATTTTTTCTGGGAAAGTAAAGCAGCACGGGCGTAATACCAACCACATTACCCCAAAAATAATGTGCTGAAGGTCTGTAAAATATAGGGTCACTAACACCATATTTCCCTATACGCCACTTAGCGTGACGGGGGTACTTTACTTACTTTTTATGTTTTATGTTTAACTTTAAATTAGTGCTCATTTCAAAAATCTTGTTTTTCCCCCAATATTATTCAGTAAATTAATTATTAAACATTTTAAATGCTGAGCTATTGACAGATGCAAGTGATTTGGCTAACAATGAATATGGCTTGTGCCTTACTTCTTAGAGGAGATCTATCTATCTTTCGTTCGCCTTAAGTATTGTCTATATCTGCAATGTCGTTTCCTGTATAAATTTTACTGTCTTTTGTAATTCTTGTAGTGGCCATATAGTTTTGTCTGTAGTGTTGTATCTATGGGCCAATGGATTTTCCTCATTCTACTATATTCAGTGCAGTCTTGAAGTATGTGTACAGCAGTCTGGGGCGCCTGTCCACATGTACAAGTAGTTGAGGTGCCGATCATGAATTTTGTATACATGTGACTATGGAGTCGATTGTGTCCTGTTCTGAGGCGTATAATGATATCTTGTTCATATCTATTCATATTATTAAATGCATCCTGATTTGGGACTTGTGGTCCTCTGATTGATTTGATTATCTGTTTCTTATGATGGTATGTAACCGGTGTATCTAGTTGTGTGCCTGTTGAACCTTCCTTTGCCAACTGATCTGCTTTCTCATTTCCTGGTATTCCACAGTGAGACGGGATCCACTGCAGGGCAACCCTGTGGTGCTTGCAGAGTTCAGTCAATATGGTCTGCAGATGTGGTAATTTTCTGGATTGTAGTGCCTGGAGTACTGATCTTACATCTGTCAAAAACCTTAGAGGAGATGATGTCTTCCTTAAAACATTATTATTATTATTATTATTTTCAAGTGAATTCATAGATGATCAGTTGATCACTCAGATTTTGTGAAAATAAATGTAAAATTATTTTGGGCATCTCTGTTTTACGTGTTTTTTAAATTAATAATTGACAAAATATTGAAAAGAAGCACAACTACTTCCTGCATTCAGTTGAGGTTGTGACTTGGGAATCCAATATCTTGAAAATACCATGTAACAGTGTTTACCATGATTATAGCAAACTTCTATTAGAAAATGCTTTTAACTTACACCCCATACCATGGGAACACCGTGAGGGTACTGTGGTGTATATCTTCAATTATGTCTTTGGGGTTTTGCCTACTTCTCGGTGAGTCATGCTCAATCTTAAACCATGTCTTCCAGGTTATTTCCACCATTTCTAGCCACAAATGGACGAGAACCCTACTAAGTGCTGTATATAACTAGCAAATTATTATTGGATTGCGAGTGATGATATTTTCTTTCTTGACCTTTCACCTGATGTATATTTAGTAACATAACCATGTGATATCTCCGGTTTATCATCATCATTGAGTGCCGTCTCTGCATTGAAGGTTGGCTACCATGGAGCTCCATTCCACTCTGTCTCTTGCTTTGATGGTGTAGATTGTCATAAGTTGATTTGTCCATCTTTTGATGTTACTCAGCCATGTTAGTCTTGCTCTGCCTCTTTTACCTTGTATTTTCTTTTCAAAGATTACTTTCAGTAAGCTGCTGTGTTCTTTGGTTATGGAGGGTCCCGGTATCACTGAAAACGAATTAAAATCCTTAATTGCTCAACCGCCCGTGCCAGTGGAATCATCCGAATTACTAACTCATCTCCCAAACAAAGATAGGTAGCTGTAGTCCCCATCATAGCAGTCTCAGCACACTCCAAAAGGCATAAGGCGAAACCGCACAGAAAGTGAACACAGCCAACTGTTCCCTGCCATACGATGTCATCATTCATCATAAACAATTGGAATATAAGCTGCAGTGTCTTTTAACATACCCCAAAAAATAACATTTGTCTTGTTTGACTTGTGTTTATAGCTCGTTTCAAATCATCTACCCAACTTCAAACGCTATTACTCTCTAACCGTTTGTTAAAAACTTTTGAAATTTTCCAAATGTTATTAGAATGCAAAAGACCCTTTAAATGTATATTTAACAAATATCTTGCAGCTGCAGTTTTCTTAAAGCGGCGATATTTCTTTGATGTTTGTCAAAATTGTAAATTGTGAAGCCCTAAAGAATAGAAATTACCGTAGTTGCTGGTCTATGATTATTTTTCACTAGGTAAAGGCGTGGCCGTAATGGGGAAATAACTGGATAAAACAAAACACCAGGAGAATTATTGTCTGCTCAGTTCGAGGACGGACGATAATATCAAGGTATACCTGTATGTCTAATTTTCATAGCTGTGTGGTCCTGAAAAGGACCGTTTGTTGAACTAATTTAAGGTAATATAGGGGCCAACATTGTGGGGGCTATATACTTTCATTCGGAATCAGACGAGTCTAAAAGATTAATAACTGTTTGGGGTTGAACATTCCACAAACCATCATTTTTCCAATATTCCTCTTCCTGTTTTAAGACGTGGTCTTCACATTTAGCCCAATAATCTTTGTCTATATTTAATATAGCGAGATTAGCAAGAGTCTTTACATCGCATATTTTGAATGTTGTATTTTCATCTGCCACTTGTCCTTTTAATTTTGCCCAGATTAGTTCTATTGGATTTAAATGAGCATGGTAAGGTGGCAGCCTCAAACTTATATGACCGTGCTCTTGGATAATCTTATCTATTTCAAAAATCTTTGTCCTCTGTTTTTGCTTTACTAGAGATAGTAATTCAGGTTTTAAGTACATGTTATTAAATTGTATGTGCTCCTTTGTGAGCCATATCTTAATAGCATCTTTTGTACTGGATGACGTCGGGACTTTATTTTCAAGTGCAACAATGTTGTGGTACGCTGCATTGTCCATTATTAGGCAAGATGGTCGATCTAGTGATGGGAGAACAGAATTTTCAATCCAATGTCTAAATATGTGACCATTCATCTCAGAGTGATAATCCCGATTGTCTATGGATTTTGAAAGAAAAATGAGCTCTGCATTCTGTATTAGTCCATGTTGTCAACTACCTGCATGAGCAATTATCAAGCGCTGTCCTTTGCTGCTAGGTATTAATCTCTTAATCTTTCCATCTGATGACTGCCATTCCCTTTGGTTAGTGTGGTGAGCATTGATCCATGTTTCATCCAAGTACACAATATCATAACCTTGCTTGCGCACCTCTTTTACTTCACGTAAGTACTTGCTTCTCATGACTACTATATGTGGCTTCTCACAAATGATGTTTCGTCCATTGGAATACTTTCTGAATGTAAAGCCTGCAGCTCTCACATTCCTCCATAATGTAGACTTTGATATTTCAATACTGTTGTTCTTTTTTAGCGATACTTAATTTTCTTATTGTAACAGTTTCATTCATACCCAACATTTTGCGAATTTCACTTCTAATAAGTTCACTGTCGAAATTATCCAACATTTTTGCTCTTCCTTGTGATTTTGTATATTTGGAACATTGACGGTCACGTGCTTGAATCCAGCGATTAAATGACCGTTTAGATAAATCCAAAATGTGTCTTGTCCTATTCTCAGGGTTTTCTAAAGAATGAAATAATCTTCCTCGTTTAGCCTCTTTGCAAAAATAGTCATACATTTTTATTGCGATGTTTTGTAAACTGCAGAATTTCATTTTAAGACTCATGATAAATGTTATTGTTCCACGTCTCCAGCTATGAATAAACGGAAATGGAACACACAATGCCTCGTGTTTTCTACAAGTGTCTAATTGTGTCAGAAAGCCCACGTGAAAAGTGTGCAAAAACGTCAATTGTACCGTGCATGGATTTTTAATCGCTATTTTTAACTTAAAATACTGTAAACATTAAGTTTTTACTACATCAATGGGTCGTTATAAATTTAAATAAATCAAATAAGCAACAATAATAACCAAATGTTTTTTTTTAATGAAATTAATTCCCTGTTGGGTTCTAATCATTATAACTTTACATGCAAATTTTGAAAAAATTACAAAAAGAGATTAAAAAGATATCGATTTTAAAAGTTGGGCAGATGATTTGAAACGAGCTATAGTAGTTCTCTTTTCATTTTTAGTTGTTTTAACCATTTGTTTTCTTTTCTTTCCATCCAATTCTACCTATTCTATAAATCCACATTTCAAAGGCTTCAATTTTATGTTCGTTTTTTTTTGTTTCATCTCCATGTTTCTGCACCACATAGGAATGTTGAGAAGACATAATATTTTGCTACTCTTAGTTTTAGCCCTTGTGTTATTTGTTTTGATGTTAGTATATTTTTCATGGCATTAAAATTACTTTTTGCCATTCCTATTGTTTTGTTTATTTCAGTTGTACATTTTCCATCACTGGTTATAGTATATCTAAGGTAGTTGTAGGTCTTTACTGTCTCCGGGTCTATTCTTTCAACTTTGATATCCACTTGTGGGTTTTGAGTATTATATCTTTGTTTATGATCATAGTTTATCGGCTCCCTCAATGAGATAGAGCTGCTTGCACAGAACAGAGACAAATGACGAGATTTGATAAAATATCTTTAAAAGAATTAAGAACTGCTAGAACAAAAATTCAGATAAGAGTAAGAGTATCTTAGTCTTTTTGATATTCATGTCTAATATGTGAGCATGTTATATGCTCAAGTTCAAGTAGTTCAAACGAAATGCACGTTTATTTGTAGTTAGAAATATTCATATCTCCACATGATCAACACAGCTTTGTAATGACTCATCAAGTGAAAATGTCTCTCTACCTTATGCATTTTTTATGTGAAATTGAAACTATTGAGTCCTAATCACGGTCCATGGGCTGCGATCCTAGGCGACTGCCTCATAATGATAATATAACCCTACGCATAGTGGACTCTGTCTTGTTAACTAACTGCAGCCTCCATTAACTAAGCCTGTTACATCCTATTATTAACCTACATCACGTCATCACAAGATAGAGGCCCTTGGATACTAGCTAACTAATTGACTACTTGATGTGGGTTCTGATAAACTGTACTATGTATGTATCACAGTCTGATCTGGTCTCTCTCACTAACTAAAACATCTAGTGTGCAAACAATTATATAATATAACCCAAAATTAGTGTAATCGGGAGATCTCCTCCTACTCCTGGGTGCTACTAATTTCTCAGCAGTTCTCTTTCTTATTCGTGATTGAGAGTTCTCCAATACCCATGGCCAACCCTTTGAGGTCTCAGATTGCATTGTTAGACCCACCAATCGACTCAGAACTTGTTCAGCGTATCAAATATGACACAGCCGTGTGGTACTTTTGTTCCACCGTTCTCTACTTCTTTCTTGATCACTGACCCAATGCTGGTTTATTTCCTTATGGTGGATAACAGCCAATGATTGTGCGTAATTTTGAAGTTGCAATAGTGATTCCAAGAGTGGTTTTCCTTCTTACCCCAATCCTGGCACTATCCCTAGTGTTAGGAATACAAACTATGCAGGGGTGTATTCCATTACATGGACATATACAGTACTTTTACAATTGCATAAAATAAGTAGAACAAAATAATAGTTTTGTAGAATTCACTGTATTTGTAGACAGAACAATTGTTTTCAGTTCCAAAATATCAATATTTATTTTATAGATAAAATGTTCCTTTTCACTTCCCAGCTTCAATTCAACATAATAAACAGACGAGACAAGAGAAGACTTCCAATTGTCTATGAAACAGACTGTGCTTTTGTCTTCCATTTCATTAATTGCTTTGAAGAAAATGACTACTTATTCATTGATGTTATCCTCTATCACCGCATTGATGCCGTCTTTGATTTGTATATGGAAAGCATGCGGAAAACAGACTTCAAGATTCCAGATGCTGGGGCTTTTGCTAGATTTGTCCTTCCACTGAAAGTGGATAATGTAGGTCCCCATAGCTTGTTTATTTAAATAATCGTGTGCTGCACGGAGATCATAAAATTGAGAAATAATTTTTGTTTAAATGCTTGTGTTTGCAGCATTACTTAGTGGGAGGAGAGAAGACTTCCATATAAGCTAATTGTATATGGGGAAAATTGTGTTATTAGTGGGCTTGGTTATTGATTGGTTATTAATAGTTGTTAAAGGCAGCTCTTAAAAAACATCAGAAAGAAACAATCAACATTTTTCGGGCACATCATGAGAAGAGGAAATTTTGAATATTTGGTTACAATTGGCAAAATAAAAGGAAAGAGAGATCGCGGACGACAAAGAGAGAAAATACTGGATAGCTTGGTGTCATGGCATGGAAAACAGTCAACAACAGAACTGATACGATGCACTATGGATAGAAGATTGTGGAAGGACACGATCGCCTACGCCAACCGGTATGGCACATTATGATGATTAATAGTTGTTTGAAAATTGAATCCATGAACACTGGTCACTATGATAATTATCCACAGATTTATAAGGAGGGCTAAACGTTGGAATTAATTGTCCTATAGACTGGCTCTTTGAAATAATTGTCCACTCATAGTCTGAGAGAAGGTGGATATTCAACATCATCAATTATCATGCCTGCTAGTGTAGGTGATCAGGTTTCTCCACAACTTTCGATCTCGGCAGTTATTTATCATTTCTGTTGTTGACCTTCTGCCAAGCCATTCTCTTAAGCTTCCTGGTATTTTTTCTCATTTCTTCCCTCTATCTCTTCGTCCCTCAATTTTCCCAGTTGTTACAATATATTCTAGCTATTCCCTTCTCATTACCTGGCCCAAAAAAATGAATATTGTTTCTTCCTAATATTTGGATATTAGCTCTCTTTTTGCTTTGGCCTCTTTCAGGACGTTTCCGTTAATCTTATTAGCTGTCCATGACATTCTCAACATTCTTCTGTAAAACCAAAGGTGGACATTTATAGGTCCAAAAACTATGTTATTAATATCTATCTTTCATTTTAATTTCATAGACAGGGGGAAGGTGGAAATAATGGGACTAAGTACTAAGATGTTGCTATAATTATCCACTAGCTTATAGACAAGGAGAAATGTGGTAATAATGGGACTAAGTACTAAGATGTTGCTATAATTGTCCTCTAGCTTATAGACAGGAGAAAGGTGGAAATAATGGGACTAAGTACTAAGATGTTGCTATAATTATCCTCTAGCTTATAGACAGGAGAAAGGTGGAAATAATGGGACTAAGTACTAAGATGTTGCTATAATTATCCACTAGCTTATAGACAGGAGAAAGGTGGTAATAATGGGACTAAGTACTGAGATGTTGCTATAATTGTCCTCTAGTTTATAGACAGGAGAAAGGTGGAAATAATGGGACTAAGTACTAAGATGTTGCTATAATTATCCACTAGCTTATAGACAGGAGAAAGGTGGTAATAATGGGACTAAGTACTGAGATGTTGCTATAATTGTCCTCTAGTTTATAGACAGGAGAAAGGTGGTAATAATGGGACTAAGTACTGAGATGTTGCTATAATTGAACTCTAGCTTATAGACAGGAGAAAGGTGGTAATAATGGGTCTAAGTACTGAGATGTTGCTATAATTGTCCTCTAGCTTATAGACAGGAGAAAGGTGGTAATAATGGGACTAAGTACTGAGATGTTGCTATAATTGTCCCCTAGCTTATAGACAGGAGAAAGGTGGTAATAATGGGACTAAGTACTGAGATGTTGCTATAATTGTCCTCTAGCTTATAGACAGGAGAAAGGTGGTAATAATGGGACTAAGTACTGAGATGTTGCTATAATTGTCCTCTAGCTTATAGACAGGAGAATGGTGGTAATAATGGGACTAAGTACTGAGATGTTGCTATAATTGTCCACTAGCTTATAGATGGGAGAAAAGGGTAGGGTATCTTCTTCTTCTTCTTCTTTCCTCTTTTCAGTTATACCTAAAAGGTGTCGTGGTTTATATCATTTGTCGTTCTTGAGCTGCTTGAACTGTCTGAATTAGTGATTTTCCTTTGTTGTTACATGTCTCTGTCACTGCATCTATCCATCTTCTTCTGGATCTTGCTCTTGGTCTTTTTCCAAGCATTCTCAAGAAGAACGCCCTTGATGGTGATTGGTAAAGATTCATTCTGACCAGGTGGCCAAACCATTTAAGTTGTTATATATTCTTGGCAGTGTAAGGTTAGGGTATAACAGCTTTTTTTTCCAAAAACAGCCATTAATATTATTGTCCACAATTGTATGCGCTGGAGAAATTGAGAAATGAATGGATCCAAGTGCAGTTTATATCAATTGTGTGTGTATGTGTGTAGCTAAATTTGTCCAGCAAAAAGAATCTGCAGTAATTAGATTTTATTCAGGCCTTTCTTTCTCCCCATGTCCGTGCTGAATAGATCTCCATACTTCAAACTCCAATTCTGGATACATGTCCTTTCTGCAGGTGCCCTGTGATATTAACCTGATTAGTGTTCCAGGGACCAGAGCTACAGCAATGAAGGACTTTGAAACCAACACAATAACACTTACACCAGATTTTCTGTTACCAAGTGAGTTTTCTGTTTTGCCTGCAGATTTGTATTACTGTGTGGATGTTATTTTTGTACTTGCATGCCTAAGACACTCTCATATACATTTATGATTGTTCAAAGAGCTTTATCCTTCCTAGTGAGCATTTTCTGTATATCAACTTGAAGAGTTTTATCACACTTATTGAGTGTTTTGCTTTTGTTCGGTCTGAGAGTTTTTGTTGTACACTATTTGCTTTGTTTATATCCACTATGAGAGTATTTTTGTTTACACTCATTGATTATTTTATTGTTATTATGCCCATTCTAAGTCCTGTAATTATGAACTTCAATGTACTTTAATCATAGACATTTTGTTTCTACACTCAAAAGTGCCTAGTTTGATAGAATGATGCAAAAAAAAAAAAATTAATAAATAAATTCTTCTCGTTCTATTCATTTCAACATCATCAGCAATACTAGCACTCTGCTTTCCCACAACACATTTCTAACTGTTTTCATCTTTCCAAATTGTGTACAAAATATTTTTATTTATAACAATCAGCCATATGTATGTAAGTGTAATTTCTGAAAATTTCTTTTATTCTAGATAAATTAATTATGGAATTGCCTCGGATCAATTATGACTTATGTGCAGGACAAAGATATCGATATGTTTATGGTAATTCAATTTTCAGTAGCTGCTACAGGGTATGTGCATTTACAATCATGATTCCTAGTTCATAAACTTGCTATGCATTGTGCACAAAATATTACATTCCAGCAATTTCCAGTTAACTTTGAAACTAACAATGTTGTCACACTTTCACGTACTTTCCAGTAATTTACAGTTAAATTACAAATTGACAGATTTGTCAACAATTTCAGCAACTAAATTCTTCAAGTAGTTTCCTGTTGACTTTCTATAACCTACATAGCTTGTTACAATTTTAAATTTTCTTCTAACCCACAGTTTGTTATTTTTTTTCAGTTTACCTCCTAACCCACACAGTTTGTTAATTTTCATGTGTACTATTCAATAATTTATAGCTTATCTAACAGAATCTAACAAAGTTGTTATAATTTCAGAATGACATTGATATAGTTTAAAGTTTATCTAGCCCACAAAGCTGTTATAATTTCAGAATGACATTGAAGTAGTTTAAAGTTTACCTAGCCCACAAAGCTGTTATAATTTCAGAATAACATTGAAGTAGTTTATAGTTTACCTAGCCCACAAAGCTGTTATAATTTCAGAATGACATTGAAGTAGTTTAAAGTTTACCTAGCCCACAAAGCTGTTATAATTTCAGAATAACATTGAAGTAGTTTATAGTTTACCTAGCCCACAAAGCTGTTATAATTTCAGAATAACATTGAAGTAGTTTAAAGTTTACCTAGCCCACAAAGCTGTTATAATTTCAGAATAACATTGAAGTAGTTTATAGTTTACCTAGCCCACAAAGCTGTTATAATTTCAGAATAACATTGAAGTAGTTTAAAGTTTACCTAGCCCACAAAGCTGTTATAATTTCAGAATGACATTGAAGTAGTTTATAGTTTACCTAGCCCACAAAGCTGTTATAATTTCAGAATGACATTGAAGTATTTTAAAGTTTACCTAGCTCATAAAGCTGTCATTATCTATCTATCTATTGACCTTTTGAGCCGTAGCCGGCCCATAGGGCATAGACCAAGATACTCCTTCGACATTATACCTAATAAGTAAAAAAGTAAAGAACCCCCGTCACGCCAAGTGGCGTATAGGGAAAAATATGGTGTTAGTGACCCTATATTTTACAGACCTTCAGCACATGATTTTTGGGGTAATGTGGTCGGTATTACACCCGTGCTGCTTTACTTTCCCAGAAAAAAATTCGGTACCCATTTGAGGCTGGGTGAACCCGGAAGCTGTCAGTTGGGATCGAACCCTACCCCTTGTCCTTTGTAGCCCAGTTCACTAACCACTGAGCTATCGCGGCATTATACTTAATAGCTAAAAAAAAATTGTCATAATTTCAGACAGACATTCATTCTTGTTTACCTAACAGCCCACAAAATTGTCATAATTTCAGACAGACATTATACCTAACAGCTAAAAAAAATTGTCATAATTTCAGACAGATGTTCATTCTTGTTTACCTAACAGCCCATAAAAAAATTGTCATAATTTCAGACAGACATTCATTCTTGTTTACCTAAAAGCCCACAAAATTGTCATAATTTCATACAGACATTCATTCTTGTTTACCTAACAGCCCACAAAATTGTCATAATTTCAGACAGACATTATACCTAACAACTAAAAAAAATTGTCATAATTTCAGACATTCATTCTTGTTTACCTAAAAGCCCACAAAATTGTCATAATTTCATACAGACATTCATTCTTGTTTACCTAACAGCCCACAAAATTGTCATAATTTCAGACAGACATTATACCTAACAGTTAAAAAAAATTGTCATAATTTCATACAGACATTCATTCTTGTTTACCTAACAGCCCACAAAATTGTCATAATTTCAGACAGACATTATACCTAACAGCTAAAAAAAATTGTCATAATTTCAGACAGACATTAATTGTTAGTACACCTAATAGCCCACACAGTTGTCACAATATCAGGCATAGACTCCTGTAATACATCTCTACAATCTTGCCAGCTGGTGAAGTTGGACCTCCAAGAGAAGACATACAAGGAGTGGAAGCAGACACAGTATTACTATCCTGGGGAGCCTATTTTTGTGCCTAGCCCAAATGCCTCAAATGAGGATGATGGTGAGTAGAGAGGTTCTAATGGAGAGAAGAAAAATAAATGAAAGCAAAGGAAGAAAAAAAGTCTGGAGTCAGATTTATTTCCTTCGTTCCTCATTTGCCTTTCGGCATCAAGGGGAGATAGGGTTCACAATTTCTTGCTCTTCTATTTGACTTCTTCAGCTGTTATACCTCAAAGTAAGATTAACACTTACAAATCTCTAATGACCATCATCATCAAGTACCGGGCCTGCTGGCGTAGGTGATCATGTCTCTCCACAACTTTCGATCACAAGTTTTTTATCATTTCTGTTGTTGACCTTCTGCCAAGCCATTCTCTTAAGCTGTCTGGTATCTTTTCTCTTTGCTTCCCTCTATCTCTTCGTCCCTAAATTGTCCCAGTTGTTACAATATATTCCAGCTGTTCTATAATGATAGTATTAGGAAATAATTATTTAAAATCAACTGATACAGTTACAAGCCCTAAAAAGTTACACAGGATTAATAGTTGCAGAACAAGTGAATATTTGCATTGTAAATTACTTGCTTGGTGTGAAATGGTTGTACATAGGATTGACTGGGCGAGGAAATCATTGATTGTTGTAGAATCTTGTTGTGTTATAATGACAAAAGTACTAATCAAGAAAACTAAATTTAGAATATTCAACTCAGACGTGTTATCAACTCTTACCTACGCACATGAAAGCTGGAAAACAACAGAGATTGAGAGTGAACTAACCCTTTTGATGACAAATGCCTAAGAATACTACTCTGTGTGCAGTGGAATTAATTTAAGACTAATATAGAGATAAGAGAAATGGCCATGCAACCAATGATCTCATCTACAGTTAGGAAGAGAAGGACATATGTCAGATATGTGTTGAGAATACAGTGAGGCAGCTGTTTGCTATTTATAGAGATGTCTTCAAAGAAACCTTAAAAACGATACAAACGGGATAAAGTTTATAAGTTTGTTGTTTTGAAATGTGCATTTATAGAAGAATAGGAAGAATTGGATGGAAAGAAAAGAAAAGAAAAAAAAACGAAGTCTTAGAACAACTAAAAATGAAAAGAGAACTACTAAACACAATTCAAACAAGACAAATGAGATTTTTGGAGCAAGTTAAAAGACACAGCAGCTTACTAAAAGTAATCTTGGAAGGGAATATACAGGTAAAAGAGGCAGAGGCAGCCCAAGACTAACATGGACAAGTAACATCAAAAGATGGACAAGTCAGCCTATGACAGCCTGCATGCTATCAAATCAAGAGACAGAGGGGAATGTCACTCCATGGTAGCCAACCTTCAATGTGGAGACGGCACTCAATGATGATGCTTTGAAAGAGGGCTACTTATCTTTCCTCATTTCCTCTTGTACTCATTAGGGTGTCGAGGGAGATACTAAGATTTGGTTCTGGTCCTTTAGGCGGCTTCAGTCGCTGTCAATTGATGATGTTGTCTGTCCATCTTAATCAGGATCTGCCTCTTGCTCTTCTTCTCTTTTAATATATGCTTTGTGCGGTAAGGAATCACGCAGCATTCTTTCTAGATAGGTAAACCAGATATTGTTTCTGTATGTAGCTTAGGATTGGTTCAATGTCTACTCTTTCTCTTATATCATTTATGATTCTGTTTTTTTCTGGTTACTTCAAGTGAGGACTACTTTAAAGTCAATAAATAAATTTACAAATCTGTAACAGTTTAAAATAAATAAATAACTGATCGCGCCATATACATTGATTTAGGAAGACAAGTAGTAATGGGGAGAAGGATAAATAATTTGTGTGAAAGAGAGAGGAATACAGTAAGCAAAAAAGTGAACATATAGATTGTATATATTAGATTGTTATATAGATTGTTAGTGAAAAACCATTTAGTGTCTAGGATTTATTAATGGTACACAGAAACTTGGGGAGCTGCGATAACTCAGTGGTTAGTGAACTGGATTACAAAGGACGAGAGCTTCCAAATTCACCCAGCCTTAAATGAGTGCCAGATTTTTTTCTAGGAAAGTAAAGTGGCACAGGCGTAATACCGACATTACTCAAAAAATCATGTTCCGAAGGCCATATGATTTTTCTTTTTTTTTTTTTAAACACAGAAACGCAAGGCAACCACCAATAAAATGATATCTCAGAAGTGGAAAGGGGTGTCTTGCATTCCTGTCAGTAAGAGCTGAAAGAGACAAAAATAGAAGGAAAGACTTGTAGTAAGAGGAATTAAGTTGTAAAAGAAATGCGTAAAAAGTTATCTTTTGTCATCTCTGTGTCTGCTTCTAGCCTCGACAATCCTTCCAGCGTTCTTCTTCTTCCTTTCAAATCCCTGTGGAGCACTGGTCTTCAAGCACTTTTCTGTTTCTTGCCTTTTTTTTTAGATCGTTCCATGTCTTCCCCATTCTCTTCATCTCTGCTTCCACTTTTCCCCAAGTGTATTTTAACTTTCCTCTTTATCTCCTCCCCTGTGGATTCCAAAAAAAGGGCTTGTGTAAGTTGCGTCAGTTGGCTTCTGCAGTGTGTGTCCTCTCTAGCACAATCATCTTTGTCTTATCTCTTTGTCCACTGATGTTTGACTAGTACTTTCAATAGTTCTAAGTTAGTGAGTTCCTTCCAAGCAGGACTTTCCAAAAAGTTTTTGGGGTTTGCTCAAATAGATCTTTCCTTACTTTCAGCATTTTCAAAACTTCATTGTTTGTTTTCATCACTGTTCTGCAATGCTTCTATAAATCCACATTTTTTTTTTTCTCTTTTTTTTTCCGTTCGCAGCTTTGACCTCTGATGATGTCCCTAGAGACTAGGAACTTAATTTTGCGTGCTAATCCATTTCTCCCTGGCAGCTGTGTGCACAGGGGTCCCTCACCGTACAGGCAGAAAACTCAGACTTCGGAGATACTCATATTATTTCCGTTGATGAGTAATTGACAAATCCCAACCAGTGATAGCCGGGATTTGAACTCACAACCTCTCTGTCTCGAGGCCAGCGTCTTGCCTTGAGACCAACCAGTCCCCCAATTTACATTTCAAGGGCTTCAGTTTGTTATTTTTCTATCTTGTGTAATGTCTATGTTTTTGCATCATGCATTATTTTTTTTTCAAGTCAATGTATTTTATTTTATTGTATCTTGGTATAATTGCAGGTGTTATTCTCTCACCAGTACTATGTGAGACCCTGGAGGAAAGGTCCTTCCTGCTTATACTGGATGCTCGTTCGTTCACAGAAATTGCAAGAGCATATATCCCATACAATGTCAAAATGGCAATGACATTCCATGGAACTTACAACAGTCAATGATCAAGCAATGGTGATGTTTGCTAGTGCTAACCTATAAGAGACTTAACTTGTGTTTTTACACCATTAGATAACCATCTTCTAAATCATGGAAAATAATAGCAATTTTTACAATCAATCCCAGTCCCCAAGGGAAATGAGGAAGGGAAGAAGAAGAATCCCAGTCCATTAATCATAAAGACATATGTCATCCCCATAACGAAGATTCACTACAATAAAGTCCCACTGTAGTTTGTCTCATACATTAAACATTTTGAGAAACCCTAAACGACCAATCTCTTGATATTACTCTCCTCCTTTCATCATCATTGAGTGCCGTCTCGGCATCGAAGGTTGACTACTATGGAGCGCCATTCCACTCTGTCTCTTGCTTTGATGGTGCAGATTGTCATAGGTTGACTTGTCCATCTTTTGATGTTACTCGTCCATGTTAGTCTTGGTCTGCCTCTGCCTTTTACCTTGTATTTTCCCTTCCAATATTATTTTTATTGGGCTGTTGTGTCTTTTAACATGCCCCAACAATTTTATTTGTCTTGTTCTAATTGTGTTTAGTAGTTCTATTTTCATTTTTAGTTGTTTTAAAACTTCATCATTTGTTTTTTCTTTCCATCCAATTCTACCTATTCTTCTATAAATCCACATTTCAAAGGCTCCAATTTTATCTTCTGTTTTCTTGTCTATGTTTCTGAACCATACAGGAATATTGAGAAGATGTAACATTTTGCTATTCTTAGTTTTAGCCCTGGTGTTATTCATTTTGATGTTAGTATATTTTTCATGACATTAAAATTACTTTTTGCCATACCTAAAGGTAAAGGTAAAGTACGAGACTTGAACCGGC
Organism: Megaustenia siamemsis; assembly: GCA_032433765.1. NCBI lineage: Eukaryota > Metazoa > Mollusca > Gastropoda > Stylommatophora > Ariophantidae > Megaustenia > Megaustenia siamemsis. Next base: position 33,654,249 of record JAVIAB010000088.1, on the reverse strand, counting down.
ATCTCAGCACGCGAGTTTACACCCATATGTGCTTGGCCGCCTATCCAGAAATATTCGGAGATTTCTGTATAGTGTCGCCTCAAGCATCGAAACTTAAGATGCGATGCAACATTCCTCACCTTCCCAGGGTATTACCCTGGTACCCATTTCTGCCAATGGCTGGATCGACCGTGGGGGTATTTTTTTTTCCAACCATGAGTACAATTTACACTGCTCCCAGCGGGAATCGAACACGGGTTGTCCGAAAGTCGTTAGTCCAGTCGGGTGGTTTTCCCAACTCGGCTACCGATGCCATACCTATTCTTTTGTTTATTTCAGTTGTACATTTTCCATCACTGGTTATAGTGTCTCCCCCTTTATAACAATGTATTTGACCTTGTTGCTATAATTAGAAATTCCAATTAATCCAGATCTTAATGTTACTGGTCCATCATATTACAAAGAAAAAATTAGACCCGCTCATGTCTCAGTTGTGGTATACAGGATTAATGATGTTAGCTCCCATATTAACATGTTTATAGGTAAATTGGTCTGTACTAATCCTGTCCTTTCTTACCCAAGAAAAAATATCTTTGGTACAGTTTGTGGTCAAATGAACCTAGAAACAGTGTGGGGCACAAACCTGTCCTATCTTATCATATTTAGTAGACAAATTCACTGACTACTGCTCTATTGTGTCATCTAGTGTACTATGACCTTATTAATATTATCTGAGACTCCCCTCAATAGTTCTTGATATTAATCTCTCGTCTGTAATGATGTATTATGTATTTGTTGATATTTTCTGAGACTTCCCTCGTACAGGAAAAAAGTAAAGTACCCCCGTCACGCCAAGTGGCGTATAGGGAAATATGGTGTTAGTGACCCTATATTTTACAGACCTTCAGCACATAATTTTTGGGGTAATGTGGTCAGTATTACGCCCGTGCTGCTTTACTTTCCCAGAAAAAAATCCGGTACCCATTTAAGGCTGGGGGAACCCGGAAGCCGTCGGTTTGGATTGAACCCTACCCCTTGTCCGTGGTAGTCCAGTTTACTAACCACTGAGCTATCGCGGCTCCCTCCCTCGTACAGTTCTTGATATTAATCTCTCGTCTGTAATGGTGCGTTAGTTGATATTTTCTGAGACTCACTGGTATAGTTCTTGATGTTGATACAGTGATATGTTATGACTATGTCAAGAGACTTCTGGTCCATCTGCTTAATGCTCATCTTCCACTTGCAATACTGCCATCCTGCCACATTGAAGATGGACACACAAAGCTTGCAATTGTCAGTCTCTTGATATCACTTTATTACATCTAATGCACTTTCATTCTTTCTATTAATGGTTTTAATCATGGTGTAATTAATGTCAGCATCTGTCTCTAAATATTTCAGTTCTCTGTTTTGTATATCAGTAAGTCTCAATTCATTACCAACTTTTCTAGATCTGTTGATCTTGAAGTATGTTATGTGACACTGGTATATGTATGTGCACACTTGCTTGCATATACGTGCTTGCACGCATGCACATACCCACACAAAAATGTTTAACCAATTACTGGCCAAACACTTGTCATATTCCTACCATGAATATCATCAATCATTTATCACATTTAGAGTTCCTCCACACTCAATAGTATCCATTATACTTATTTTTTAACAGATCAGCTGGAGAGAATCAGGTTGGGTTTGAACCAAAGTTTACTTTACCACCAAGCCAGGGCACTTACTGATGCTCTCCATTAAGCTTACAACATTAACAAGAAAATACTTGGCTTAGTGTCTATGTTAAGCTGTAACAATTAAAAATTTTAGGGCAATGTCCACGTTTGACTGGCAGCACTGAAAGAAAAGGAGCAGTGATAGCTCAGTGGTTAGTGAACTGGACTACAAAGGACAAAGGGTAGGGTTCGATCCCAACCGACGGCTTCCGGGTTTACTCAGCCTTAAATGGGAACTGGATTTTTTTTTTCTGGGAAAGTAAAGTGGCACGGGCGTAATACCAACCACATTACCCCAAAAATCATGTGCTGAAGGTCCGTAAAATTTATGGTTACTAACACCATATTCCCTATACGCCACTTGGCGTGTGACAGGGGCTCTTTACTTTTTTTTAACTTACCGAAAGAAAAATTAGACAAACCAAGTCTATGGACTGGTAGCCTAAAAATGTACATTTTTTTTCCTGATGTTCAGGCTGGCAACATATAGTGACAACATCACTGTAATGTTGGTAATATTAGTAATAAATAGGAAAATTATAGTTTGGCAACAGATGTCAATGGGATTAGAAAAGGAATCCATTGAGCATATGTTTGATTGAGTCTATTAGAGAGAGAGAGAGAAAGAGTGTGAGAGAGCATCCCAATGAGCAGATGTTTGATTGAGTCTATAAGAGAGAGAGAGAGAGAGAGAGAAAGAGTGTGAGAGAGCATCCCAATGAGCAGATGTTTGATTGAGTCTATTAGAGAGAGAGAGAGAGAGAAAGAGTGTGAGAGAGCATCCCAATGAGCAGATGTTTGATTGAGTCTATTAGAGAGAGAGAGAGAGAGAGAAAGAGTGTGAGAGAGCATCCCAATGAGCAGATGTTTGATAGAGTCTATTAGAGAGAGAGAAAGAGAAGGAAGGGAAGAGAGGGAAGGGAAGAGAGAGATTTTAAAACTACTGGTATAGTATAATCATAAACTAATCAATCATTCATTTAAATCAGTGTTGTCCAACCTTTTGTCACCTGAGGACAAATACAAGTGAGCATGGGATAAAACTTATTGCGTCAAATAGAGTAAGTCACAACATGCAGAAGAAGCCAGATAAATTTTATACTAAAAAGAAAACAGAACAAGAAAAGAGTAACCGACAGTAGAGTTATCCTTAATATCACAGATAACACGGACCATAAAATGGTTAAGATTATACTCAGACGCCCAAAAACAAAGAGAAGATATGTAAACAAACAAAAGAAACAGCAGAAAGAACAGACAAAATAAAAATAAAATAATTAAAAGATCAAGAATCAAGGAAAAATCTAAAGAGAAACTAACAGAGGAATTCAAGAAACTCCCTAACAAAGTAAGCAAAGTAGAAGAAGAGTGGAAACAGTCTAAGAAAACAGTAATCAACATCTCAAAAACAGTAAGTGGAACAAAACTAAGGACAAAAGAAGGGAAAAAAGCACCCCATTGTGGAATGAAGCTATCAGAGAAGCAATTAAAGAAAAGAAGAAACTGTTTAAAAATTAGAGGGAGAATAAGAATCAAGAAGAATATGAAAATTATGCCTTAGCCTGGAAAAAAGTTAAAATTTTGATCAAAGAAGCTAAACAAAACACATGGACAAAATTCAAACAAAATATGAGCAGGGACTTCAAGACAGCCACAAGAGATATCTACAAAGCAGTAAAAGCAGCAAGAATGAAAAAAGAAAACCACGGTCCTACTGAGTTCATAAATGACAAAGACAGACAGCCAAAATCAAATAACCAACATGTGCAACAGAGATGGAAAGAATATTTTGAAAACCTATTAAACATGACACCAACTACCAATAACACAACAAAAACCAAGCAAGAATGCACAAACACTGTACCCAACATCATGAAAGAGGAAATCGAAGAAGTAATTGAATGAGCACCAAGGAAATTTCAAATCAAAATTTGCACATAGCTTTCATTGACCAGAAAAAAGCATTTGACTGAGTAAAAGGAGAAATGTGGGAGATACTAACAATATACGGAGTAAGCAAACATATAACAAACCTAAGTAAAAGTCTCTACATCAACAGCTGCTGCACAGTTAGAATAGCAGCAAGTTACACAGGCCACTTTGAAGTTAGATCAGGATTTAGACAGGGGTACATACTATCCCTCCAAGTTTATTACACTCATGGACTATATATGCTAGTTAACCAACTCATCAGAGTTTCATCATTGCAGATGATCAGGCACTAATACATGGAAAAATGGAAGACCTACAAGAACACTTAGACTCAACAGCACAGGAACAAATACAACATGAAAATCAACACCAACAAAACAGAAGTCATGAATATCGCAAAAAATAAATAGAACATCAACAACTATAGACGGACAACTAAAACAAGTAGAGGAATTTAAATACCTAGGAATTCTAGTGACAAATGATAATTCACAAATAGCAGAAATAGACTCAAGATGTAATAAAGCGTGTCAAATTATTGGACAGCTATCACCACTAATGTCCAACAAGGAAATGACTCAAGGCAAAACAGGCACTCTACAATACAAAGTTGTACTACCAATGCCAGTCCTGGACCATAGATGCAGGAACAATAAGAAAAATAACTTCTACAGAGATGAAATGTGTTAGACGAATGACAGGAAACAGTCTGAGAAATAAGATCAGAAATGAAGAACTGAGAAAAAAAGCTAGGAATAATCCCCGCCATAGAATATATAAAGAAACAACAGATAAAATGGTTTGGCCACGTCACATGGTAGAAAGATCAAAACACGACACAATGAGCCATTTAAGAACACCAGACCCAAGTGTCGACCACGAAAAAGATGAACTAACGGAATATTTGAAACACTAGGAAACAAAACAGCAGCAGAGGCAAGCAAAAGACCACAAATTGTAGCTCCACTCGACGCTGAAAGGCAAATGAAGAAAAAAAGATGAAGAAATAGATTAAGCTACAGCCCATACTCCCCTGCAGTATATTCTGTTTAGACCTCGGGTGGCAAATGGTTTGAACCACACTGTTTTAAAGGAATGTTGATCAAACTAACTCCATAATCATTTGCAACACTAACATACCAGCTGTGATGGATGTTTTAAACAATCACCAACACAAATTAAGCAAATAATGTTAAAAGTTCAATAATAATACAAATATTTTAATTTAGAAATAAAATGTATTTAAGTGAATTGTTAAAGTGAGTTCTGTTGTATCTTTAAATGCTGTACATGTGGTGTCTCAGGTTGGTTTTAAGAGCATAGCCAGCTTGCTATTAACTTAAGTCTGGTACCAATTTACAACTGGGTTAACTGGCACAAAGTATAAAATACATTGTATATCAATGTGCTAGTAGTACAAACTCTGCAATTCTGAATTTTCCAGCTAACATCAATTTTATTTTGATCATTTTTGCAGGCTCATTAATTAAATCAAGACAAAACAAAAGGTGGGTGATCATCTTTCATCAATTACAAATTCGGGGGGGGGGGGGGGGGGGGTTCCTTTTATCAACTATACTATCAAAGGGTGAGGTAGATTGGGTGTATCTTTCATCATTTATCAGATTAGCCAAGGAACAGAAACAATAGATTCATCCAACTTAATTGCCCAATGCAATTAGCCCAAAATGGCATGCTGTAGGAGTGTAAAGTACTTAACTGTACATTGCTATTTCCTTATATTTAGAGGTGAAACTGTCAGTGTTCCTTCTTAATACCTTCCTGAACTCCAACGACCAATTTGACAAGTTTTTTGGGTTTTTTTTTACATTTACAAACAAATTAGTATTTTACAAGGAATTATTGAGTTATTAGCGGGTCATCATCATTGCACTCCAAACATTTAAAAGAAATAATGTTTGTGCCTACTTGATCTATGGGAGCCGCAATAGCTCAGTGGTTAGTGAACTGGGCTACTAAAGACAAGAGGTTGGGTTCGACCCTGATCGATGGCTTCCAGGTTCACCCAGCGCTAATGGGTACCGGATTTTTTCTGGGAAAGTAAAGCGGCACGGGCATAATACCGACCACATTACGCCAAAAATCATGTGCCGAAAGTCTGTAAATTTGATCACTAACACCATATTCCCTATATGCCACTTGGCATGACAGGGCACTTTACTTACTTTACTATTTGATCTATGCAACTTCTGATTTTCTAGTTTGAGTCTCCTTGATCTCTGCAATTTCCTTACAGCTGTACTTTTTCTTAAGTAATTGCAAGATTTTCATTACTCTCATCTTTTCATGGATGCCCAAAGTCCTCCTCTGCTAGCCACTGAAGACAGTATCTGTGATTTTCTTGCATCATTATCACATTGCCACTGACAAGGACTGCTAAATCAAGTTCTCTAAATGAGCCATTTGTAAACCTGTGTTACTTGTACAGTATTTCTACATTTGAAAAGAAACAGTATTCTTCTTCTTTTTCTTTTCAGCTCCCTGTGGAGCACAGGTCTTCAACAAAAACTTTCCAAGCCATTCTGGTTCTTGCCATTCTTTTAAGATCATTCCATGTCTTCCCCATCACCTTCATCTCTGCTTCCATCGGTCTTCTCCAAGAATATTTTGGTCTTCCTCTTTGTCTTTTTTTCTTGGGGATTCCAAAAAAGGGCCTCTTGTGTAAATCTCTCAATTGGTTTCTGCAGTGTGTGTCCTATCCAGCCCCATTGTCTTCGCTGTATCTCTTTATCCACAGGTATTTGACTGGCACATTTCTATAATTCTATGTTAGTGATTTTGTCCTGCCATTTCCATCTTTTTATCCTGCATAAGCATCCATTAATGAAGGTCTGTATTTTCATGATTGTCAAACACAGTATGCTTGACTGAAAAGGCCGCGAACATATCAATAAACATTTAATCTTGAAACACGTATATCAACCACTTTATACTAAAATAATTAAAGCAAGAACAGATTCACTCATTCAATCAGAGAAAACAAACAAAATGAGAATTATTCAAATCAAATGGAAATCACTCAAACAAAATGAGAACTTAGAACAAGAATATAATTAAGTCTTCTGTCCATCTACCATTTAAATCTCAAAATGCAAGCATGTGCAACTGCAGACTAAAAATATTGCAAGCAACTGCAGACTACAAATATTGCACATTCTTGGGGATGGGAATCACTCAGCAAATTGAACACAAAAAAATAATACAAATTCATTATTAAATTAATGCCGTAATTCATATTCTACAATTTCAGTCATAATCTACACTGCATTTCTTCTACTATAAACGACCTTTTCTGTGTTCAGGAAATACACTCAAATATTATATACTGATAATGATGATTCAAAAGTACTGATCAATTTAAGTCACTCTATATGACACATGATATGTCAAGGTACAATGTCAAAGGTAACGTGATTTAACTGGGGACTACAGCTACCTTTCTTTGTTTGGGAGATGAGTTAGTAATTCGGAGGATTCCACTGGCATGGGCGGTTGAGCAATTATGGATTTTAATTCGTTTGCAGTGATACCGGGGCCTTCCATAACCAAAGGTAACGTGTCTTTAAGACAAAGTTACAATGTTATTATATGTACCACGTGACGACACCATAAGTGATTCTACAACTCCTACTGTTGTGTAGTAAGCTTACTCGAGCATGATTCCGTTTCTTAGCCTTACGGTCTAATGGCGAGCATGGGACATGGAGGAAACAACATTATGAATGAACTCTTCCAACTCAACTCTTATCTTTGTCTCTTAATATTAACTCCTGTCATCTATCTATATACATCTCCATCTATATTAATATCTATCTATCTATCTATCTATCTCTTATCTATCTCCATATATCTATATCTCTATTTATATCTATCCTATCAAAATCCTATTCCACCCCACCTACCTACCTACCCACACACCTACCCATCAATCTAATCTAATCTTCTTCTTCTTCTGCGATCATGGCTCATTCAGAGTAGGATTCCGGACTTTCTTATGAAGGCACCTGTCTGTTTAAGTGATTTGGTTGCCCCCGTATAGTTTCTCTTCTAGGGAGATGGGTGTGGACCACATTGTCCTTCTCAGGTCTGTATACTGGGGGCAATCCTGTAGAACCTTGTTTTGTTGTCATGTTGTCCAGTGTACAGTGGCACTGGCTGGTAGTACCTATTTTGAGTTTGTTGAACATGTGTAATCTAATCTAAACCTAATCTAATTTATCTATATTACAACAGAATATATATATATATATAATAATATAATCACTTGTAACAACTTCACTTTATACACTTTGAAATTACAAGTCCATGTGTTCTCTACAATAACAAGTTTCTTCACAACCTAACTCTTAATGTTTCCTAAAAGCTATTCACATCACAAAATCTCAGTTTTCTTCTCATAATTACTACACTACATTACCTCACATCCAATCGGAAGAATCTCTATACCAGCACAGTCTACTTGATATTTCATTAACTGCTGTCTAATTGTCATAGCACAATTCTCATTACTGTCTTATGATTTATGTCCATATCATATTTTTGTCTCTTCTGTGCCTCGCAGTCTATTGCCCAACCTACTCGTTTTTGCCACAGTAAGTGGTCCAGTCGACCCTTGAAAGTCACACTTTACCCAAGCTCACCCAATTTCTTAATCTCCCTCAAGTAAGACCACTCCGAAATACTTTTATCTAATATCTTCCCTTCTAATATTGTAAGATAATTCTCCTTATTGTCATCTCCCCTTCTTCCCATGTGAGATAACCCTTATTTTATTACTATATAACATCTGTTATATCCCACATTGGGAGCTGCGATAGCTCAGTGGTTAGTGAACTGGACTACAAAAGACACGAGGTAGGGTTCGATCCCAACCGCCGGCTTCCAGGTTCACCCAGCTTTTAATGGGTACCGGATTTTTTTCTGGGAAAGTAAAGCGGCACAGGCGTAATACTGGCCACATTACCCGAAAATTTATGGTCACTAACACCTTATTCCCTATACGCCACTTGACGTGACGGGGTTACTTTACTTTTTACTTTACTACATCATACATTCTATCCTTACATGTCACAAATGCTCTACTTTTTGTGTCATGTTTTACAGTCTGCCTTGCCTATTAATATTCCACAGTCTGCCTTGCCTATCAATATTCCAGTCTGCCTTGCCTATCAATATTCCACAGTCTGCCTTGCCTATCAATATTCCACAGTCTGCCTTGCCTATCAATATTCCACAGTCTGCCTTGCCTATCAATATTCCACAGTCTGCCTTGCCTATCAATATTCCACAGTCTGCCTTGCCTATCAATATTCCACAGTCTGCCTTGCCTATCAATATTCCACAGTCTGCCTTGCCTATCAATATTCCACAGTCTGCCTTGCCTATCAATATTCCACAGCCTAACTTACATATCACATTCCACATGCTATTTCTTTTGTCACAAATTAACACTCTCCACTTCAGTCATAAACCACATCCACATTTTCCACCACAAACCGAACTCTACCATCTGTCATAATCCATTCTAGTATCTTCCTCTGTCACCACCTCCTCTCTCTCTCTCTCATCTCATGCTTATACAAAACAGAGAAAATTCACAGTAATTATATATGTTTGCATGTGATTAATAACCATAAGTTAACTGAAGACTATCACACAATTAAATAAATTGAGCCTCATATGGATTTGTTGGTAACTCTTCAGAAAACAGTTTACATAATAATCTTTAAACTTGCTTTGACATACTCAAAGATAGTGCATATAACTTTAGAAGTTTCGAAGTTGATTGAAACTTATCTAGAAATATGCAATTTACAGCATCAAAAAATAAACTTATATCATTTACAGCAATTAAACTGCAACAATGATTAAAAATTGTATATTTTATACTGTTTACAAAATTAAATTAAAACAAACAATGATCAAATAAAAATGTTACCACTTACAGCAAATCAAACATAAGTGCATTAGCAGATTTAAAACATATACATATAGAATTTACAGTAATCAAATTAATATGCATTTAATTATTTCAGAGCTCAAAGTAAAACCTATACCAATTACAGTAATTAAATCAAAGCTATTATTATTTACAGCAATGTCACTTAGGGTTTTAAAATCATACCATTTATATCAATCAAATTAAAATAGAATGTTGTTTATTTATGTGACATATTTGCATAACAATTGTTTGTTTGATTTTTAAATGATCAATAAAATGTTGTGTTGTCTTTTTGTATTTAAGTATTTAGAAATGAATCAAATATGAGAAGCAAAAAAAAAATGAACATTACAAATATGTACATAAATTGTTTGATGGGACAACAAGAAAAAGGAAGTATTAATCATGTACAGTTGACTTTCGATTATCCTGGAGCAGATTAACTGGGAAGCAGATTATCAGGGAGACCTTCGTGAGAAACTTTTAAAAAAAAAAATTTTTAATTAAAAAAATTCCTCCATTTTAAAATAAAAATGTATCAAACTAAAAACACTTCTACAAGCTCAAATCTGATCACAGAGGTAATTTTTCAGAAAATAAAATTGTTATATGTATGTACATATCACATCTGAAGTCAGTGATGTGACTACAGTGTATTTTTGAAATGCATACACATTGAAATTCAGTGTTACCCATGGCGTGAATTCGTGTGATAGCACAAGCTCATGTGACGTAACTATAGTGTTTTTCTGGATTAAGATTCAACGGGATGTCTCTCCTGTGTTGCCAATATTTAAGACTTTATTAAATATTATATAAATAATATATAATTAATTATATAATTAAATATATCCAAAGATATGCTGATACGATATGATGATACTGTATTACTAGCAGAAAATCCTAAAGATTTACAACAATTACTTAATGAAATAAACATGATAAGCAAAAAATATACATTAGATATGAATATCAAAAAGACTAAAATTATGATCATAACAAAGATAATATTCAATACCTACAAGTGGATATAAAAATTGAAGGAAAATTTCAGAACTACAACTACCTTGGAAATACTATAACCAGTGATGGAAAATGTACAACTGAAATAAACAAAAGAATAGGAATGGCAAACAAAAAGTAATTTTAATGCCATGAAAAATATACTAACATCAAAATAAATAACACCAGGGCTAAAACTAAGAATAGCAAAATGTTATATCTTCTCAACATTCCTGTATGGCACAGAAACATGGATATTAAACAAGAAAACAGAACAGAAAATTGAAGCCTTTGAAATGTGGATTTATAGATGAATTGGTAGAATTGGATGGAAAGAAAAGAAAACAAACGAAGTATTAAAACAAATAAAAATTAAAAGAGAACTGCTAAATACAATTTACACAAGACAAATGAGATTTTTGGGGCATGTTAAAAGACACAGCAGTCTACTAAAAGTAATCTTGGAGGGGAAAATACAAAGTAAAAGTAGAGGCAGATCAAGACTAACATGGACAAATACCAACAAAAGATGGACGAGTCAGCCTATGACAACCTGCATCATCAAAGCAAGAGACAGAGCGGAATGGCACTCCATGGTAGCCAACCTGCAATGTGGAGACAGTACTCAATTATGAATGAATTAAATGTTTTAAAACTTTTTAAAACATTATTTGTGGTTATAATATTGAAGCATAAAAAAGTTGCTTTTTGGATAACTAAAAAAAAAACGAAATAATAAATCTTAAAATGACCAAATAGTGAAATCGTTAATGTTGTAGGAGACCAAACTACACGAGATCATTAAAAACAAACAAAAGCTAGTTGAATTTGTTGGAACATCGAACAGTGGAGGTATGTCTGAAAGAAAAACAATGAAAAACTCAACATTTAACGAACTAGATAAAGCAATTGTGTTGTGGATCAACCAACAATGGGCAAAGTTAATTCCCATATTGGGTGTAGCAAAGGCAAAGAAATTTTATGAAGAACTAAAATGATCAAGCAGTAATAAAAAGTAAGCACTAACTTTTTTAATCTGTACCTACTCTTTCAGTTTTGTATATATAAAGGTTTAACAGGGATTTTTGTTATCCAGAATTTCTCATTCCTGGAATTTCTCATTCATTCAGGATAATCAAGAGTCTACTGTATATGTAAGAGGCATAAACGTCCACAAATAGATATAAGTAGATAGAACATTTTTAATGATTACAGAGATCAAGATATCATGGAATGCAATAAATATGAGATACAAATCAATAATATGAGACGTATAACCTGAAGGGATCATTCCGGCAATTTAAAAATCATCTTATACAAGAAAATGAGAGAAAAATAGTTTAACAATGACAAAGAGAATCAAACTTTTGTAACTTGGCATAGATAAGGGAGTAAACAAAAGAAATGGTAAATGCTCGTTTCAGAAGGTTATTAACCTCAAGAACAGCTTGTCATTATCATCAGGGGCCAGGCCCATCAGCACAAGTGATCATGTCTTTCTAAAAATTCCTAATTATTATCACTTCTACGGCTGTTGATCTCTTTCCAGGCCACGCTAGTAAACTGTCTAGTATTTTTTTTTTGGCTTCCTCTCTCTTTCTTTACTTATATTTTTCCTGTTGCTACAATGTTTTCTAGTTTTTCTCTTTTCATGACATGATCAAAGATGGTAAATTGCATTTTTTTTCTTCCTAATGTGTTCATTCAGGGCATTTTCATAACTTATATTACTTGTTCATGGTATTCTCAAAGTTCTTCTGTACAGTAATATTTCTGTTTAAGTTACCATCATGATACATTAAACTAAGTATTCTACGTTACTGTGTTTGTTATTTGCTGTGGATACAAGTTATAATAATAAATTTATATTACAATCAGACACTCCCGAGGTGACAAATCAACAAAAAATTTTGGGGGATAGATATATTTACAACACTTGGAAAAATAAAAAAAAAATCAAGAACAGGAAACACAAAGATCAACTGGTACCCCGAAGTCTAGGTTACTTAGCTGGCAGTGTGCTGTAATGAAAGTTTCTCATGGCAAAACGCTGTGTCGAGGAGTACGGGTTTGATCCTACTTCGGGCTACCTACTGTTCTTTGTTTTTTTGTTGATTAAGTGTGCATCTTTCTCCCAAGTAAACATACCTATCCAAAAAATTATTTGTTATCCTGTTTCTGACGAAGGACTGCGGCGGAAATGTTACTTACATTTTGTCCTATTTTTTATTAGTTTAACTGCTCAATACAATATTGTACTATTTTTTCAAATTTCCGTTGCCTCCAATATTTTCTTATTTGTTCACTCATTGTCCATGACTTACTTTCATCAGACATTACAGGAATTTTGTAAAATTGAAGAATTATTTCTTACTTCCACTGATAGAGACTTCTTGCTGCTGCTTCTGATTTGCTGTTCTTTTAATAATGTCCATACAAAATGGACAGTTCTCTAAATATGTGTTGCTGTATTTGAGAGTTCCTCAGGGCCTACATTCAACTTAGTGCACAAATGTGTGGGTCAAAGTCAGATCTGTTTTTTTTTTTCAAATTTAAATGCAAGCCATCATTTGATCTGTCGTGAAAACCAGAGGCATTGAATTTTGCATGAATATTATTTTTTTTTCTTTTTTTTCCCCCACACCGACAGCCAGGTAGTCTTCTCCATACAGACATATTTACACCAACCTCAGAGAAACTTCACCTTTTTTTGGTACATTTTTGCTATCCATTTCAACCAGGAAGCTTCGGCTTTTTAAAAATTACTATCAAGAGTCTATGGGACCTCCACTATTTTTTCATCATTATCTGATAGGTTTAGGTATGGGATATTGCTACCAAGAAACCGATGGAGGGTAAAGCCATGAAGAAATTACGGATTTGAAGATAAAAAATATCCACTGCCTATGGTGGGATTCAAACTACGGACCTTGTCCAGTGGCTGACACCTTTTATGAATATACAATGATTAGAATGAAGATTCTAAAATCCCCCTACAGAAAAGACAATCTGCTGCCTTGCAGGAAGATTGGGGACAATCAAAGGCTAAGGAAAGCAAACCTGAAAAAATGCTGGCTGAAATCGGATGCACTGGGCCACTGGCGCAGAACATAGTGCAACGTATTAACGGGTGTTCAGTCAGAGTGGATCTGCCTGTGGTTCAGTCTGACGTTCTGTCTGTGGGGGCGAGCAACACACTTAACCTGACAGCTGACTTCATGTGGGAGTCTGGAATCCTACTCTGACTGAGTCCTGATCGCAGAGAGAGAGAGAGAGAGAGAGAGAGACAGGGGGAATGAAGATTTAACTTATTTTGGGACAAGTTATATATGGTTTACTTACCACCAGGCTAGTAAAGAACACCCTAGGGGTCCATGCAAGTGTTTGGCCCCAATAATCCTAACAGGTGGTTTAGGATTTGGCTCCAACAATTCTAAAAGGTGGTTTAGAATTTCGGCCCAATAATCCTAACAGGTGGTTTAGAATTTGACCCCAATAATCCTAACAGGTGGTTTAGAATTTGGCCCCAATAATCCTAACAGGTGGTTTAGAATTTGGGCCCAACAATCCTAACAGGTGGTTTAGAATTTGGCCCCAACAATCCTAACAGGTGGTTTAGAATTTGGCCCCAACTATCCTAGTATGTGTTCTAAAAGTGGTAAACTTATCGTTGTTGTGTTTAAAATGTTTCTTCTTCATTCAAATATTACAATTTATTAAGTAATCAACTACTCAATTGCTACATAACTCTTCTTCAAAATAAAAATAGAAAAATAAGGTATATAGTTCAACTAAAGCACACAAAAATTGTGTTACAATGCTGTTTCTTTTCAGCATTAAAAGCAAAATAAGATTGTTCAGGTCAATGCAGATCTTTAGTGTGTCATCTCATCATCTCTTCTTCTTTCCTTCCTCATTTGCCTTTCAGTGTCGTGGGGAGATATAATTTGCGGTCCTTTGCTCTTCTGTTCGCCTCTGCTGCTGTTGTATTTCCTAGTGCTTCTAATATTCCATCAATCCATCTTTTTCATGGTCAACCGTTGGGTCTGTTATTCTTGCAACGTTTATTGATGGCTCGTTGTGTTTTGATCTTTCTGCCTTTCCACGTGGCCAAACAATTTTATCTGTTGTTTCTTTATATATTCTATGGTGGGAGCTATTCCTAGCTTTCTTCTCAATTCTTCCTTTCTGATCTTATCTCTCAGACTGTTTCCTGTCATTCGTCTGACACATTTAATCTCTTATTGTTCTTGCATCTAGGGTCCAGGTCTGGTCAACTCATGCATGGTGGAAATGTAAAAACATTTGTTTAAATTCTGGGATTGTAAAAAAAAAAAACAATTACAAAATAGGATCCTGCTTTCTTTTCTTTTTTTCATCAGTCATGCTAGAATATATAAATATGAAACATGATCACATTGATAGATTTTGTTTGTTTTGTTATAATACATAGTTATAAAACAGTTCCATTTATTTGTTTTCTGGGACAAATTTTTTGTATAACAAATTTCATCAAACTAGGCCAGGAAAGCCCTGTTCTGCTTCATTGTTATTACCTTTTCCGCATCAGTTTTTTTTTTTTTTATATTTTAGCTTTGTCGACTACCCATTTTTTATTTTAAAATCATCTTGTTAGAATATATAAATATTATACAGGATCCGGTTTAACTTTATTTAGTCACT
The DNA here is from genome assembly GCA_032433765.1 of Megaustenia siamemsis. NCBI lineage: Eukaryota > Metazoa > Mollusca > Gastropoda > Stylommatophora > Ariophantidae > Megaustenia > Megaustenia siamemsis. The sequence continues at coordinate 33,638,964 of JAVIAB010000088.1, read as the reverse complement.
ATCTTGTTAGAATGTAATAATTATATAACAAACAAAGTCTACTTTTTTAATGTTTTGTTTGTTTTATCTGTTCTGTTAGGATACATGACAGAGTTCAATATTTCTTTCTTCATCTCTGTCTTGTAATATAAATCTTAAGTTCTAGAAAAGAGGTTAAAATAAATGGTTAAAAACTCATTAACATAAAGTGGAGAAACTTTACATTAAACTATAAGAGAAGAATAACCAAGAATATTATCAAGCTATATATGTAGAGAATACTACAAGTATATTGGCCATGTGCTCAGATCAAAACAAATAACTAAGACTCCCAAGAGGACATTGGGTGGAAAGAGAATATAAAAGACCAAAAGAACAATTAATTAACAAAGAACTATTAAGAGAGTGAGCTCAAATATGTGCTTAAGGGAAAAAAACATATCTGGCAGTGAATCAACAGACTTGGAGAGTTGTTTTCCTCTGTGCTGCTTTGGCTCAAGGAGAACCAAGTAACTTTGTAGAATACATAATTACATAAATAGATTCTTGTTTTTTTTAAATATTTATTTTAGCACTATAAAAAAAAGTAAAGAGCCCCCGTCACGCCAAGTGGCGTATAGGGAATATGGTGTTAGCGACCATAAATTTTACAGATCTTCGGCACATGATTTTTGGGGCAATGTGGTCGGTATAACGCCCGTGCCGCTTTACTTTCCCAGAAAAAAATCCAGTACCCATTTAAGGCTGAATGAACCCGGAAGCCATCGATTGGGATCAAACCCTACCCCTTGTCCTTTGTAGTCCAGTTCACTAACCACTGAACTATCGTAGCTCCCTATTTTGGCACTATATTGCATGCAAATAGAAAGAAAAGAAATACTTAAACATAGTAACAACTGGCAAAACTGTTGGAGAAAAAGACAGTAAGCAATAAATTCTTCTTCTGCGATCATGGCTCATTCAGACTAGGATTCGGACTCTCTTATGTCTGTTTAAGTGATTCAGTTGCCATGTATAGTTTGAACAATAAATGACAGCTTAAAAGCCTAACATCTTGACAAGAAAATACAGGCACCCTTAAAGACTGGAAAAAAACTAAAAATCACCTACATTTGCTTTCATAACATACAAGGGCAATGACATAACATCCAAAAATTATGGCCCCAATTATATTTTTCCTTTCACTAATGATATACAAGATTGTTATGAAAAGCCACTTGAAATAATTATTACCAGTATTAACTCAAAAATAAAATGTTAATTCCAAATATTACTTTCATAATTATTTTTTTTTAAAATGGGTAAGACAAATATGTATGCTGCAGAAAATTATTTATGTTAATAACATTTTTGGCAAGATTCTTCCCAGCCACTGTTCAAAAATGTTTTGCAATTACAACCTGGCGTAGCCTTGATACATTAGTTTCTACAATGTGACTACCATCAAGCACAAGCCAGAAACAAAATGTTTTGATTAATTTTTCACACCTGAAGGTTTTGAGCCAAAAAGTAAAGGTGACCCACAGCAGTAACGTATTACTGACTTAGGGGAGAGGAGCCTCTACTTATGGGCACATCGTTTGAAGGAGAACAGCATAATTCTCTCTCCCCTGATGCATGGCCTTTCCTGTTCAATGGACAGATAACCCCCACTTTTTTTTCCAGTTAGGTTGATTGATGAGGGCAAGCGAGCTCTGAACCCTAGTGTTCAATGTGAAAATGAGCCCTCTATGACTATGCTAATCAGTTGCCCTGTGTGCCTAAAATCATTTAAAATCAGCTGCCAAAATGTGTATGGAGAGGAAGTTGCCAGTTTGGAGACAGAGAAGGTAGATTCATCACTTCAAGAATTGAGAAACAACTAGCTGAAAAATATGCAGTAGTTGCCCAGCAACTATAAGTAATGGAGGTGAACAAAAGAGTTGATTTGATATGTGAGTACCAGTGAATCACACAGAATGACTGGTGTTGGTATTGGACACAATGCTGTTGACAAAAATGCTGCTGGTCTCCAGGAAACTTGTGCACATTTGAAGCCTTACAACTTAACGAGACCATGACATTTTACTAAAATGTTCATAAATGCTACAAATGTGCAGTGAGCAACAACGACCAATTTACTTTCTATGTTGTCAAAAATTGTTCTCAAAATTGACATCTATACTGCTCTTTGTATGTCCATCCAATAGTTTTTGCAAGAAGTTATTAGAATTAAAATTTGTGAGATGACACCAACATCATTTATTCTCTGGAATTACAGATAAGCCTTTCACACAGACCTTATATGTGCTCTAACTGTTGTTTAAAATGTATATTTTAAGAATGACTTTAGTTTACTTTTCATGCAAACACCAAGGTCTAAAATATGTCTTCCAATCAACCCAGCTGAAAAAAAAATGGATACCTCGCATTGGCTAAACAAAGGCAAGGCTTCCAGAGGGTAGAGAAAGCATTGGGATGTTGTCCACCACAGGTTATTCTCAAGAGAAGTAGAGACCCTCCAGTTCCTAATGGCAGTAATGATACAAGATACTTTTAACTTTAGTGGATATTTTTTTTTTTACTATTTTTTTTTTTTTTTTGCATTATCCTATTTCTGGAATCTGCCGAGAGGCCATTTGTCCCGACTGAACAGTCACAACGAGATTTTTAGGTCTGTGTTTTTATTTCACCCCTGACAGAAAAAAACTTTTACCACACCTGCGATTTCTTGGCTTGAAGGACGAGTTATTGATTTGGCCCACTCATTCTCCATTTTTTAGTAGTAAGATGTTACAAATTTTAGCACCCGCTTTCCTATATGTTACATATAATTTACTGCATTAAACACCAAACTTTATGATAGACTGTAGAAATAGACTAAACAATTGCCACTCTACTGTAGCAATTTGAAGTATATACTTTGTACAGTTAAGAACATTTTAAAAATAATTTTGTTGTGCATGTTCCTTTTCTTAATTGTCCTTCAACCTTACCAAAAAATGTTTCAAAAAAATATAAACTTTTATCAGAAGAATTTACACTTATTTTTCTCTTTTGTTAACCTTATCCTGATATACCTATCTTCTGGTTAATACATTTAATTTATTCTAACCATGCTTTTTATATGAAATTATTATATTTCTTTACCTACATTTCCAAAAACTGATGATGTACTGTCTCTAAAAGCTGTACAAAACCAACTTTCTGTCCTTAGATCTATGCATATTTCTTTTGTTTGCCTAATGTTTTGTATATATCTGTAATGTTGTTTCTTTAGTGAATTGTACTGTGTACTTAGATGAAAGTTTATTGTCATATCCTTCACTTCCGTTGAGATCTACCTTTATAGTGGCTATATATTGTTAAAAGATGTGACACTTCTCTAAATGCCTTCACTCTGCTTTCTTCTTTTAAAAATAAATTGTTAATTCAATTTTTTTTTTTTAAATAGGAAAGAGGGGGAATGTCCAGCAATAAAAGTTTCAATGTCAATATATCAAAGATTTAAAAGACAAAAATAATTCAGGATGAACTCAAACATTATAAACAATACAAATAAAACAGCACATAAGATTAGTTAGTTCAAACTAAAATACTCAAACTAAACTGCTAAAGATCATTACTTAAAATTGTTTAAAGATGATTCAACATAAAATTAATAACAAGAATAATTCAGATCAAATATTCAAGAAAATTTATGAACAACTCAAAAAAAATCTAAATAAATAAAATAATACAATGTATATAAACTGATGAATATTTAAATAAACTTACTAAACCAAGAAGTTATTAAGAACTAGTTTTGTTTGTTTTTTTAAAATGAAACAGAACTAACTAAAACATAATTGCTAAAAATCCTTACATTAAAATAAAACAGTAAAATACGAGATAAAAATATTCAGCCAAATATGTAAAAATGAACAGCTCAAGAAATAATTCAAGAAGTCTTGAAATAAAATGAATAAGTGAACAGCAATTACTGATGCGGACATGACAACATCACTGTTTAGCTTGTTCAACTTTATTAGCTGGAAATGTCCAATCCTACGAGCCTACATGTTTCGTCAAGCATTTTCATCATCATCATCATTAAGCTGCCTGGACAGACTTTTTATTTCATCTTTAGGTCTCCTTATGATACACTGAAAGAGGAAAAAATAAAAAAACACAAAAATATGTCACTATGAACTTATTATTTTTATTATTCTTAGTTTAGTTCCCTAAACTCAAAAGAATAGACAAAGTTAAGTTCATAAATCTAGCCATTATTAAATTTAATTAGATTAAATCTAGCTATTAATGTTGTAAGAATGGAAACTTAAAACATTTTTTTGGTGGCGTAGGACTTCACATTATTTTTAAAAGTTGTATTATTTTTTATATTTGTTCTCATGATTTAATTTTCCCAATTTCATTTAGTTAAGTTTAGTTTGATTATCTACTTTGCACAATGGACAACTCCATAGTGCTCATATTCCCTTCTCAACACATGCTCCAGCATGAAGCATGCTCACCACTCACTAGCGAAAACACTGAAAATGCCTTCATATCAGATGCATAAACTTTGCAGAATGGAAAAGACATTTTTCCCCAGTCTTTTTCACTAATCAGGTGTCCCTCACGCATCTTGTAGATATCTTTGTTTTATAAATACATGGAATTTAAAATAATTCATGGAAAGATAATCATTTAACTCTTTCCCTACGATCCGCCGCATGGTGCGCCATTTCCATTTCAGTTGCATACGTTCAGCCGCACAGTGCGCCACGCTAAATTTTATTAGTGTGAATGCCATCAGACCATATTCGTTTTACATGTCTTGTATCATCGTGATATTTGTGAAATCTAATACCTTGTTCAATTATCTAAACATTCATATATAATATGTTATATGTTAGATAAATATAAATATGTAGATTGATTCTTAAAACCATGAACAATTTTGTCTCTAAAATCTCTTCCGTTGCGTCGATAAAAAGCTTCAGTACGGAAAGAGTTAAAAATGGTAATGCAAAACAATTTTTGGTAATAATCTACATACATCATCAGTATTCATACCCTTAGTCATGTCCTGACAGTGACTGTGTACCTTTGAGTCTATCTTGTGTGCCGTAGATATCAATTCTTGTAATCAATAACCAAAATGAGTGTATATACTTACCGACCACTTCAATGGTTCCTTTTCAGCAAACACAAAACAATCAACTATAGTGAAAAGTGTGATAAGATGTTTGGTCCTCCTGCTGCACTTCTCATCAGCATCCCACTCAATCACCAGCTCAAGAGATTTCATGTTTTTCCTAAACTTCGATGACTTCAGTGGAAGCCGCTGTGGGCAGACATTAAAAGAAAGATGTAAGAAAATAAAAGTTAAAAAAAAAAGATGTAAGAAAATAAAAGTTAAAAAAAAAAGATGTAAGAAAATAAAAGTTATCAGAGGCAACAATAGACAGACATAAACAAAAAGATATCATGAAAGTTATCAGCAATGGAGGAAGCCGCGATAGCTCAGTGGTTAGTGAACTGGACTACAAAGGACAAGGGGTAGGGTTCGATCCCAACCGATGGCTTTCGGGTTCACCCAGACTTTAATGGATACCGGATATTTTTTTCTGGGAAAGTGAAGCGGCACGGGCGTAATACCGACTACATTACCCCAAAAATCATGCGCCGAAGGTCTGTAAAATTTATGGTCACTAACACCATATTCCCTATACGCCACTTGGCGTGACTGGGGTACTTTACTTTTTTTTTACTTTACTATCAGCAATGGACAGATAAAAATAGAAATAAAATCTATCAGAAACAACAATGAACAGACAAAAAAAAAAGAAAAAAGCTATCAGGAGCAACAATACACAGACAGACATAGAAAAAAGATATAAGAAATAATAAAAGCTATCAGCAACAACAATGGACAGATTAAAAAAAAAAAAAAAAGATAGAAATAAAAGCTATCAGAAGCAACAATGGACAGACATTTTTTTTTAATCTAAGAAACAAAAGCTGTGAGATGCACAAAAGATAGACATTTTTAAAAAATATTAAAAAATAATAAAAGCTATTAGAAACAACAATGAACAGACATTTAAAAAAAGACAAATAAAAGCTATCAGAGGCAACAATTTGTGTTTAAAACAAAGACTGGTGACTGGATTCTTAGTCTCAAGTGACAATGAATTTAGTGCAATCCTCCAGAACACTAGGCCTAGTCACACTGATAGGACCATTGTTACCATGGCAGCTGGTCCCTCGCTCCATCAGGAGGACCTAAGTGAATTACTAGATCAGTACAACTTGAGGCTAGCTACATTGCAGGGGTTGCCATAAAGATATTGAATAAAATGGCTGACTCTGTATTGAATAAAATGGCTGACTCGGTATTGAATAAAATGGCTGACTCGGTATTGAATAAAATGGCTGACTCGGTATTGAATAAAATGGATGACTAGATATTGAATAAAATGGCTGACTCGGTATTGAATAAAATGGCTGACTCAATAATGAATAAAATGGATGACTAGATATTGAATAAAATGGATGACTAGATATTGAATAAAATGGCTGACTCAATATTGAATAAAATGGATGACTAGATATTGAATAAAATGGCTGATAAAATGGCTGACTCGGTATTGAATAAAATGGCTGACTCCATATTGAATAAAATGGCTGACTCAATATTGAATATAATGGCTGACTCAATATTGAATATAATGGATGACTAGATATTGAATAAAATGGCTGACTCCACATTGAATAAAATGGCTGACTCCACATTGAATAAAATGGCTGACTCGATATTGAATAAAATAGCTGACACGGTATTGAATAAAATGGCTGACTCCATATTGAATAAAATGGCTGACCCCTAAATTGCTCTATGAGCTTACTCTCAAAGTCTTCCCTATATGTGAGTACAGCTGCAAGACAACAGAGGCTTGAAATCAGAGTTGTCCTCTTCCTAGATGACCTGTCTTGAGTCAATCTCAGGGAGGAGATTGTGTCTCCAGTTCATCTGCAATGATTATCTATAAACTATACAGAATATATGTATTTTCATATCACTCTTAAATTATTTTTAATTCAAAATAGTTTTAAGATCATCTTTTTTTTTCTTCTTCTTCTACATTTCAACCCCTTGCGGAACATAGGTCTTCTTCAACAAACACTTTCCAAGTCATTCTGTTTCCTGTCATTCTTTTAAGATCATTCCATGTCTTCCTCATCATCTTCATCTCTGCTTCCATCTATTTTCTCCAAGAATATCTTGGTCTTCTCTTTGTATTTTTCCTAGGGGATTCCAAAAATGGGCCTGTTGTGTAATACTCTGTCATTTAGAGTATGTACATTCCAGGTGCCAATTCTGGAGGATTTCCTGGTAGACAAAAGGGGAATTGATGACCCGGATTCCTTATGGCTGTCTATGAAGCTTTTTGCAGCTTATTTTTTATAGTACAGGATAGCCAATCCTATGTCCAAACCCTTCTTAGTCACCTCTTTTGAACATGCCTGGTAGGGAACAGCGCTCAGGACCCAGTAGCGCACTGGTAATATCATTTATCACTACATAAACAATGTGTGTACAAGCATGTGTATGCTAATGTGTCCCAAAGTTAAATATTTGTTATCCTCATATTGTTTATAATTATCCAAATTTATACACAAAATGTAAACTATATCCTATTCTACCCTAGCCTATAATCCCTTATTACAGGTACGGAAATAGAACAAAGGCTTTACAATTTTTTCCTGTCCTTTGGTGTCTCTTCTAATATTCTTCAGGTGTTATTTGTCTTTGAAATATCTATACACAACATGATTAAAATCAAAATAGCAAGTACCTCTAATTTCAGTCTCAATTTCCATGTCCCCTATTCAAATCAACCGCTATTATTTGATGACGGTGGTGGCACTACTTCTGTCACATCCTGGAGTTTACGTGTGTCAGTTTCACTTATAACACTGAAAGACATCAATGATCCACTGACTGAATCATGACTTTGCATGGCACTACTTCTGTCACATCCTGGAGTTTACGTGTGTCAGTTTCACTTATAACACTGAAAGACATCAATGATCCACTGACTGAATCATGACTTTGCATGTTTACTTACAGCACTGCAGGTCTTACTACTAGTGAATTCAAAGGACATCATCACCATTATGTACTATATCTGCTGGAGTAGGTATCTCTCCACAAATTACTAACTTTACATCATTATCATTGGGTCGCAAGTCCTTTGCAGAACATTACATTCACCACAGCCCATCTGAAAGAATCCATGTCTCTAGCCAGATCTCCCACTTCTTCTGTTGTCATGTTTAAGGTATCTTTGTCCTCATCTTTTATATTCTGTGTATTGCTAATATCTACATATTGTCTTCATCTGCTCCATTCTACGTATTGCTACATACACCCTATTTTATGCATTGCTAGTATCTACATATTGTCTTCATCTGCTCCATTCTACGTATTGCTAGTATATACATATTGTCTTCATCTGCTCCATTCTACGTATTGCTAGTATATACATATTGTCTTCATCTGCTCCATTCTACGTATTGCTAGTATATACATATTGTCTTCATCTGCTCCATTCTACGTATTGCTAGTATATACATATTGTCTTCATCTGCTCCATTCTACGTATTGCTAGTATATACATATTGTCTTCATCTGCTCCATTCTACGTATTGCTAGTATATACATATTGTCTTCATCTGCTCCATTCTACGTATTGCTAGTATATACATATTGTCTTCATCTGCTCCATTCTATGTATTGCTAGTATATACATATTGTCTTCATCTGCTCCATTCTATGTATTGCTAGTATATACATATTGTCTTCATCTGCTCCATTCTATGTATTGCTAGTATATACATATTGTCTTCATCTGCTCCATTCTATGTATTGCTAGTATATACATATTGTCTTCATCTGCTCCATTCTACGTATTGCTACATACACCCTATTTTATGCATTGCTAGTATCTACATATTGTCTTCATCTGCTCCATTCTATGTATTGCTACCTACGCCCTATTTTATGTATTGCTAGTATCTACATATTGTCTTCATCTGCTCTATTCTACGTATTGCTACCTATGCCCTATTTTATGTATTGCTAGTATCTACAAATTGTCCTTATCTGCTCCATTCCATGTATTGCTAGTATCTACAAATTGTCCTTATCTGCTCCATTCCATGTATTGCTAGTATCTACATATCTTCCTCATCCACTCTGTTTTATGTGTTACTGCTGTCTACACATCATCCTTGTTTGTTCACATTGTACTGGTCACTACCAAATGTTTGCCCCTACTACCACATGATCACCACTACTACCACATGTTTGCCCCTACTACCACATGTTTGCCTCTACTACCACATGATCATCACTACTACCACATGATCACCACTACTACCACATGATCACCACTACTACCACATGTTTGCCCCTACCACCACATGTTTGCCTCTACTACCACATGATCACCACTACTACCACATGTTTGCCTCTACTACCACATGATCATCACTACTACCACATGATCACCACTACTACCATATGATCACCACTACTACCACATGATCACCACTACTACCACATGATCGCCACTACTACCACATGATCGCCACTACTACCACATGATCGCCACTACTACCACATGATCGCCACTACTACCACATGATCGCCACTACTACCACATGTTTGCCCCTACTACCACATGTTTGCCTCTACTACCACATGATCACCACTACTACCACATGATCGCCACTACTACCACATGATCGCCACTACTACCACATGTTTGCCCCTACTACCACATGATCATCACTACTACCACATGATCACCACTACTACCACATGTTTGCCTCTACTACCACATGATCACCACTACTACCACATGTTTGCCCCTACTACCACATGTTTGCCTCTACTACCACATGATCACCACTACTACCACATGTTTGCCCCTACTACCACATGTTCGCCTCTACTACATGTTTGCCCCTACTACCACATGATCACCACTACCACCACATGATCACCACTACTACCACATGATCACCACTACTACAACATGATCACCACTATTATCACCACTACTACCACATGTTTGCCCCTACTACCACATTTTTGCCTCTACTACCACATGATCACCACTACTACCACATGATCACCACTACTTACTTCAAGGTAAACCCTTTTGACAACTCCAAGCTGGAGGATCAGAACATCAAAGGATTTGTCCAGCACAGCCATAACCATTCCAGATACCTCAAGAGGACCAGCCTCCTGGAAGATCATATAAACAAAATTAGGGGACAATGATTATAGTAATTCCCCTTGTTATGTATATATATATATGAGATGTTTGTGTACATATAATAATTAATCACTCATACACACAAAGTGTGTTCAATGAAAAACATGATCTTTTTGTTTATTGCAAACACTGAAATAATTACATTATCACTGTCAACACACTCCTCAAGTTCAATGCACTAATGCCAGTGTTTGACAAGTGTGTAGATGCCGTGGGAGAAGAATTATTTCAGACACATGCACCAGCCACTCATGCACCTGCCACTCATGCACCAGCCACTCATGCACCAGCCACTCATGCACCAGCCACTCATGCACCAGCCACTCATGCACCAGCCACTCATGCACCTGCCACTCATGCACCTCTGTTTTGGTACCCCTATTGCACTTTTTGGAACTTCAGCTCAAGAATGATGTGATTGACTGAACAAACTCTAATGTACAATAGTCCAGGAACTTTCTATCCCTGATAGGTATTAACTGATTCAGTGTCTTTTCAGCACACACACACACCTAAGCTTACAAAAGAGAAAAAGAAAACACTAACTAGCTTCTAAATTCCTGAATTCATTTTCCTCCTGGGCCAAAAACGGCACCTAGGGCAGAAGTCATAGTTCTCCATGATTAACGACTTGCTCCTAGTTCTTGGTTGTTTCTTGGTCCCATGGTTGAGCCTTCCCTAGTATTTGTTTTGTGTAGCGACTCTTGCAGTCTGCCTTGTTTTCTTTTACCAGATGGCTTACACATGAATACCTGGTGGGAGAGTCTTTTTTTCCCCTTCATTTTCAGCACATGACTGATGAATTTCCAACACCACGTTCTTATTAAAGCTTGACACATATTCTTATTTAGATTTGTCTCTTATAGTTTATTTGAAATGTACTGATGAAAGGCAAATGCAGAAGGAAAGAAGACTACACACCTTGACGAACAGTGAGAAATACATATCACTGCTCCGATCTGATGCCATTTTTGCATTCTGCTTTTTAGTATTACAATGTTCAGCATGTTTTTGTAGTATTTCTGGACTTCTATCTGTGATGTCAGAATAACCTAAGGATGAAAAGCAGTGGATTAATATTGGGTACTGTACAAGTAAAGTAAAGTACAAGACTTGAATCGTCATCTTAGCACACGAGTTTTTACCCATATGTGCCCGGCCGCCTATCCAGAAGTGTACAGAGACTTCTGGATAGTATCGCTTCAAGCATCAAAACTCACGATGTGAGGCGGTATTCCTCACCTTCCCAGAGTACCAGGTACCCATTTCTACCAGCGACCGGGTCGACCGCGGTAGTATTTTTTTCCAGCCACAAATACAGCTCACACTGCTTCCATTGGGAACTGAACATGGGTTGTCTGAACGTTAGTAGCCCAGTCGGATGGTTTTCCCAACTAGGCAACCGAGGCCCCCAAAAAAAGTAAAAAGTAGTCTGTACTGTAAAAAAAACTGTAAAAGTAGTCCTATAACAAATTAACTCTCTACCATTTGGATTTGCTGTATGTAGTTATCTGTAAGCACTTTAAAATCACCAAAGTTATTCATTTATAACTCTTTTGATGTCAAAAGAATTCCAAGATTTCCCACAGACTTTTGCAGATTTAAAATTGTTCATAAAACTAATTTCCTCTAGTTTTTAGCATCTTGTTGTCTATCGTATTGGCTCTCATCATCAAAGGGGGATCAATTCCTTTAATTCTTTTCTTGATAACAGATTTTTTTTATATCATGATCTCCCCTTTTGCATTCTTTTCTTCCCCTTCTCCCTACCTTTAACCCCTTTCCACACTACTCTCCCTTCATTAGGGACCCTTTCTTCCATATCCTTTAGCAGAGGTTTCCTCTTTCTTTATTTACGTCTTCTTTTTGTATAGAATTGTTTCTTTTTGGATAAGGTTCTCCTTCCTTCCCTGCCTGTGAGTCACATAATCATTAGTGGCCTATTATCTGGCCACTCCAGTCTAGGATTCATTCATTCTTCCTCTAAGGGGATGTTTCCCAAGGCTTTTTGACTTAAGCTACATAGAAACCTATCTACATAATTTGTCTTTCATTTTCATTTTTGTATTGTCATACTGACAAACGCCCTGTTGCTGAAATGTTTATTATTTTGATTGTCTTCCTTATAGTAAAGCTGCTACATACAATTTTATATTTATTTTCCATGTTTTATCCAGCTTTACAGCAAGCAGCTTGTGCAATGTTATAAAAATTGTGCCTATCTCCATTTTTCTGTTTGTCTTAAGATGTACTGGTCTATTAAGGACAATACTTCAATCCCCAGACCAACTGGTCTCTAGATTCCCCAGCCTGAAAAGTGTACTGCCTGGTGTAGTGTTGACCACATTACTGAAGAAAATAATGTGATGTAGAACCAAATATAAAGAAATCTGTTCTCTGCACACCATACCTGATATGTGAATCTGTGATAAAGAATCACAGATTGTATCTCCCCTCGACGCATCTTCTTCCTCTGCTGCATTCACTATATGACTTACATGTTTTCCTCTTTAGCTCTTAGAATGACATTACAAGTTAAAACAAATATGTGCTATTGTTTACAGCAAATTACAATGTTTTTCAGCCACTTTTCAGTCCTATTTTTTCCCCATCCTACAGCCCAAACACATCCAACTTCAGCATATTATTTTTGAGTACCAGGTTCCCCATCCTACAGCCTAAAACATCCAACTTCAGCATATTATTTTTGAGTACCAGGTTCCCCATCCTACAGCCTAAAACATCCAACTTCAGCATATTATTTTTGAGTACCAGGTTCCCCTTCCTACAGCCTAAAACATCCAACTTCAGCACATTATTTTTGAGTACCAAGTTCCCCATCCTACAGCCCAAACACATCCAACTTCAGCATATTATTTTTGAGTACCAGGTTCCCCATCCTACAGCCCAAACACATCCAACTTCAGCATATTATTTTTGAGTACCAGGTTCCCCATCCTACAGCCCAAACACATCCAACTTCAGCATATTATTTTTTGAGTACCAGGTTCCCCATCCTACAGCCCAAACACAACCAACTTCAGCATATTATTTTTGAGTACCAGGTTCCCCATCTTACAGCCTAAAACATCCAACTTCAGCATATTATTTTTGAGTACCAGGTTCCCCATCTTACAGCCTAAAACATCCAACTTCAGCATATTATTTTTGAGTACCAGGTTCCCCATCTTACAGCCCAAACACATCCAACTTCAGCATATTATTTTTGAGTACCAGGTTCCCCATCCTACCGCCCAAACACATCCAACTTCAGCATATTATTTTTGAGTACCAGGTTCCCCATCTTACAGCCTAAAACATCCAACTTCAGCATATTATATTTGAGTACCAGGTTCCCCATCTTACAGCCTAAAACATTCAACTTCAGCATATTATTTTTGAGTACCAGGTTCCCCATCTTACAGCCCAAACACATCCAACTTCAGCATATTATTTTTGAGTACCAGGTTCCCCATCCTACAGCCTAAAACATCCAACTTCAGCATATTATTTTTGAGTACCAGGTTCCCCATCTTACAGCCTAAAACATCCAACTTCAGCATATTATTTTTGAGTACCAGGTTCCCCATCTTACAGCCTAAAACATCCAACTTCAGCATATTATTTTTGAGTACCAGGTTCCCCATCTTACAACCTAAAACATCCAACTTCAGCATATTATTTTTGAGTACCAGGTTCCCCATCTTACAGCCTAAAACATCCAACTTCAGCATATTATTTTTGAGTACCAGGTTCCCCATCCTACAGCCTAAAACATCCAACTTCAGCATATTATTTTTGAGTACCAGATTCCCCATCTTACAGCCTAAAACATCCAACTTCAGCATATTATTTTTGAGTACCAGGTTCCCCTTCCCTATTTGGTCATTGGCTAGTCTACTTCTAGGAGCAAAGAAGGAAGGTGTAGTGAGGTCTTGCTCTGTTCTGGTTCATTGTCTTCACACAAGCAGTCAACAAATGGTGTTAGACTTCCTAGGTATTGAATTCCTCTACTTGTCTTAGTTGTCTGCCTTCTATAGTTATGTTGATGTTCTGTTTATTTTTGGCGACATTCATGACTTCTGTTTTGCTGATGTTGATTTTCATGTTGTATTTTGTGCCTGAGATGTTGAGTTTGTTTAAGTGTTCTTGTAGGTTTTCATTGTTTCATGTATTAGTGCCTAATCATCTGCAAATAAAAGCTCGTTGATCTCCTCTGTCTCTGATGGGTTGGCTAGCTTGCATTTATAGTCCATGTATGTAATAAACAGTGGGGGATAGTACGCACCCCTGTCTTACACCTGATCTCACTTCGAAGTGGTCTGTGTAGCCTGTTGCTGTTCTGACCCTGCAGCTGCTGTTGATGTAGAGACTTTTAATAAGGTTGGTTAGATGTTGGCTTACTCTGTATGTTGTTAGTATCTCCCACAGTTGTTCTCTATTTACTCTGTCGAATGCTTTTTCCTGGTCAATGAAGGCTATGTATAAGTTTTGATTGTGTTCTGTCGTTTTTCTACAAGCTGTTTTAATGTGAATAGTGCGTCAGTGCATCCTCTGTTTTTTCGGAACCCCATTTGAGAATCGCTTAACTGTAGTTCTATTATTGGTCTCAGCCTTTTTTCTAAGATTTTGGCGTACAGCTTTCCCTTTTTGTCATTTCTTCTATAAGTTCGACTTCTTTATTTTTTATCCCGCATATATTTATCATTGCTATTTTATGTTTTTCTATCTCCATTTTCTGTGTATTTTTCTGAGCATAAAACATTTATCCCTTACCGACCTGCTGAGTCAGTCGTAAGTTAAGAGCTTAACTTAAGAAAAACACACGTTGGGGGTTTAGCTCGGCAGATGTTTCCCCCACGTGTTTGATCGCTAAGGTCTCACATGCGATTTTTTTGGCAAAATTACAATAATCCTATTCCTAAACAATGACAAAGTACAATAATCCTAAACAATAGAGGGAGAATAAAAAAAAAAAACTCACCTAGAGAAGCAGCCAGGAGCCTGTGTACCATAACGTCTGGGTATCGTCTGATTGGAGATGTGAAGTGAGTGTAGAGAGGCACGTTCAAGGCATAATGGTGGTAAAGGGTTTCATCAGGAATTACTCCAGAGCAAAAGTATTTGGCATTCTATGTGAGGATAAAACAAATGGTTTTGACGTTCTGGTGAGAGTAAAACCAAACACTTTTGACATTCTAGTGAGAGTAAAACAAACCACTTCTAACATTCTATGTGAGGATAAAACAAATGGTCTTGACGTTCTAGTGAGAGTAAAACCAAACACATCTAACATTCTTTGTCAGGATAAAACAAATGGTTTTGACATTCCATTGAGAGTAAAAAACCAAATACTTCTAACATTCTATGCAAGGATAAAACAAATGGTTTTAACATTCCACTGAGAGTAAAAAACCAAATACTTCTAACATTCTATGCAAGGATAAAACAAATGGTTTTGACATTCTTTATGAGGACAAAACAAATAGTTTTGATTTTCTATGTGAGAATCAAAAAAAATCTATTCAATGCTCTTTAAGTGGATAGAACAACTGTATCTGACATTGATTTAACAAATGTATTTTGTATACTCTATGAGAGTATAGAACAAAAGTATTTGATTTTTTTTTGTAAGCAACAAGAACACGATTTTGTTAATCTATAAGTGGAAAGAAAAAAAAATGCTTGTGTCATTCTGTAATATTGAAACAAATATAATTACTTTTTCTATGGCAGTACAGAACACAAATATTTGGCTATGAGTGGTAAGAATAAAAGTATGAGTCAAGCTCTGGATAGGATGAAACACAAATAGATGGCATTGTAAAACAGAATGAAACAAAATAATCATGGTCATATTTGAGAGGACAAAACAAAGGTATTAGTATACTATGACAAGATGTATAAAAAATATCCCATATAATTTGAGAGGACAAAGCAAAGGTATTAATATACTATGGCAAGATGTATACAAAATAAAATGTGATATAATTTGAGAGGACAAAGCAAAGGTATTAGTATACTATGGCAAGATGTATAAAAAATATCCCATATAATTTGAGAGGACAAAACATAGGTATTAGTATACTATGGCAAGATGTATAAAAAATATCCCATATAATTTGAGAGGACAAAACAAAAGTGTTAGTATACTATGACAAGATGTATACAAAAATATCTGATATAATTTGAGAGGACGGACCCTGCAAAGCATTTCGTAATAATACAACAAAAGTATCATGGCTAATTGGGATTAATCTTCTTAACATTCACCTGTAAAGTGGGCGTGGATGCACTGTGTCACAACAAACCCGCAATATCTGCACCTTTTGGCCAAACACATCTTTCTACAGCATGAGTAGATTTGCTTAATAATTTTTGTCTGGGCTGCGGCCTTTATGGGGCTACTCTTTTTTACCTTTAACTGTCAAAAGTTCTTTAATTTGCATGAACGCCTAAACGAACTCCTGTTTTGTTTTTGCTGTTATCTGAGAGGGCTAATCATTGGACTCAATACCCAAACACTGGGTGAGAGATAAAGCCATAAAGAAACTACAGGTTTGAAGTTCAAAATTCCTACCACATGTGGTGGATTCAAACCCGGGACCTTCCTGTATCAGATTCTGAGTTCTTACCTCTAGACTGCCCCGTCCACATTTGAGATTCAATTAGCAGACCTTGATTGGGTGGGAAAATTAATTAGTAGCAATAACACAATGCATGAAAAAAAAGATGTCCTGTCTTCAATCATCATCATCATCATCATCATCATCATTGAGTGCCATCTCCGCAACAAAGGTTGGCTACCCAAAAACACTATTCTGCTCTGTCTCTTGCTTTGATGGTGCAGGTTGTCATAGGCTGGCTTGTCCATCTTAGTCTTGGTCTGCCTCTGCCTTTTTTACCTTGTATTATCCCCTCCAGGATTACTTTTAGTAGGATGTTGTCTTTTAACATGGCCCAAAAATCGCATTTGTCTTGTTTGAATTGTGTTTAGTAGTTCTCTTTTCATTTTGAAAATCAGTCTTCATATAACTTGCAGTATAGAACTTGAGATCAACCAAGAAAAGGCAAGAACAATGGAAATATCTAATTACTCAGAAAGGAAATGTATACCTAGAAGGAAAATAAGTGGAAGAAGTAGATTACTTTGTATATATCAGAAGATGCATATAGCAAGAATGAGAAATAAAATGAGAAATCAGAACCAGAACAGGCAAACAGACACCATGAGAATATTTTTTAACATGGAAATCCTCAGTAATAAAAAACAAAGTTGGAAAATAATGAAAGCAATAGAACCAGATGCACTCTAAAACAAATGTCTAAAAAAATACTTTGTGTTCAATGGAATTAATTCAATACTAGTGTAGAGATAAGTGAAATGGTCATGCAACCAATATCACCTGTAACAAAAAAAGGAGGTGGACATATGTAAGTCATGCGATAAGAATTAACAAGAGAATCACAAAACAAGTACTCAAGTGGGGACACAAAAGGAAAAATTAAAAGAGACATTAAAAAAAAACTGATAATAGATGCAGAGAAAGCAGCCATTGACTCCCTTCCTGAGAAAGATGTAATGATAACTGTGAGTGACAACTGATAGCTCTGGAAGTATGATAATGACTCAAACTCAAGCAATGACTAACCTGCATAGGTTTTGATATGAGAACAACAAGAACCTGAAGTCTTGCCATGGCATACTCATCTTCTCCATAATATTTCCACAATGAACTCTGTAAACATAAAACATTTAATCACATACGTATTACATTCATCATTTTACACCTTTCACAAAGAAATCATAGAGGGGCATAACACTTAACACCTCTTAAAGAGAAATCACAGATGCACATGTCAACATTTTATACTTCAGAGAAATCACAGATGGGCACATCAACATTTTATACTTCTCACAGAGAAATCACAGATGGGCACAACATTGATGTCCCTCAAATAAAAATCACTGTTAGGCACATTAAAATTTTGCACATTTCACAAAGTAATTACAAACGGGCATACTGCCACTTTACTCCTCTTACAAAGAGATCACAGATGGGCATACTGTCACTTTACACCTCTCACAGAGAGATCACAGATGGACATACTGTCACTTTACTCCTCTCACAGAGAGATCACAGATTGGCATACTGTCACTTTACACCTCTCACAGAGAGATCACAGATGGACATACTGTCACTTTACTCCTCTCACAGAGAGATCACAGATTGGCATACTGTCACTTTACACCTCTCACAGAGAGATCACAGGTGGGCATACTGTCACTTTACACCTCTCACAAAAGAGATCACAGATGGGCATATTGTCGCATTACACCTCTCACAGAGAGATCACAGATGGACATACTGTCACTTTACACCTCTCACAAAGAGATCACAGATGGGCATATTGTCACTTTACACCTCTCACAAAGAGGTCACAGATGGGCATACTGTCACTTTACTCCTCTCACAGAGAGATCACAGATGGACATACTGCCACTTTACTCCTCTCACAAAGAGATCACAGATGGGCATATTGTCACATTACACCTCTCACAGAGAGATCACAGATGGACATACTGTCACTTTACTCCTCTCACAGAGAGATCACAGATTGGCATACTGTCACTTTACACCTCTCACAGAGAGATCACAGATGGACATACTGTCACTTTACTCCTCTCACAGAGAGATCACAGATTGGCATACTGTCACTTTACACCTCTCACAGAGAGATCACAGATGGACATACTGTCACTTTACTCCTCTCACAGAGAGATCACAGATTGGCATACTGTCACTTTACACCTCTCACAGAGAGATCACAGATGGGCATACTGTCACTTTACACCTCTCACAAAAGAGATCACAGATGGGCATACTGTCACTTTACTCTTCTCACAGAGAGATCACAGATGGGCATACTGTCACTTTACACCTCTCACAAAGAGATCACAGATGGACATACTGTCACTTTACTCCTCTCACAGAGAGATCACAGATGGACATACTGCCACTTTACTCCTCTCACAAAGAGATCACAGATGGGCATATTGTCACATTACACCTCTCACAGAGAGATCACAGATGGACATACTGTCACTTTACACCTCTCACAGAGAGATCACAGATGGGCATACTGTCACTTTACACCTCTCACAGAGAGATCACAGATGGGCATACTGTCACTTTACACCTCTCACAGAGAGATCACAGATGGGCATACTGTCACTTTACTCCTCTCACAGAGAGATCACAGATTGGCATACTGTCACTTTACTCCTCTCACAGAGAGATCACAGCTGGGCTTACTGTCACTTTACTCCTCTCACAGAGAGATCACAGATGGGCATACTGTCACTTTACTCCTCTCACAGAGAGATCACAGCTGGGCTTACTGTCACTTTACTCCTCTCACAGAGAGATCACAGATGGGCATACTGTCACTTTACTCCTCTCACAGAGAGATCACAGCTGGGCTTACTGTCACTTTACTCCTCTCACAGAGAGATCACAGAGGGGCATACTGTCACTTTACTCTTCTCACAGAGAGATCACAGATGGGCATACTGTCACTTTACACCTCTCACAGAGAGATCACAGATGGACATACTGTCACTTTACTCCTCTCACAGAGAGATCACAGATGGACATACTGTCACTTTACTCCTCTCACAGAGAGATCACAGATGTGCATACTGTCACTTTACACCTCTCACAGATGAACATACTGTCACTTTACACCTCTCACAGAGAGATCACAGATGGGCATACTGTCACTTTACACCTCTCATAGAAAAATCAGATTAGCATATCATTATTTTACTTCACTCAAATCAGCGGTGGTCATATTTTACACTGCTCGTAAAGAGACCAAAGATGGTTTTATTTTCATTTTATAACACTCAGAGAAATCTGAGAAGAGTTCATCATCACTGTATGTCCCTCATGAAGAAGCCAGAACATATTTTCATGCCATTTTTTGCTTTCCCCAGTTTCGTTCAATTTTTAGTTTACTGTGCAAGTGTTACAGCCTCAGTAGTAAAAAGATATAAGTAATGGTAGCAACAAAGAAAAAGACTTCACCACAATGTACAATAAAGACAAGTAGAAGAATATTAAAACAGGTAAATGAATTTAAATATCTGGGAACAATGTTAACCCCAAATAGTAGATGTACAAACGAGGTGAGATGCAGAATGGCTCAGGCAAAAGCAGCTTTCCAACAAATGAGAAAGATACTGTGCAGCCCATTTTTGACAATGGAAACAAGAAAAAGAGTTCTTAAATGTTATGTAGAGCCAATATATACATATGGATGTGAATCATGGACAATAGGACAACAGACAAGAAAATCACTGGAGGCTGTTGAAATGTGGTTTTATAGAAGAATGTTGAGAATACTTTGCACAGCTAAGAAGAGTAATGAAAATGTTCTGAAAGAGGCCAAAGCAAAAAGAGAGCAAATAGCCAATATTA
Organism: Megaustenia siamemsis; assembly: GCA_032433765.1. Taxonomy (NCBI): domain Eukaryota; kingdom Metazoa; phylum Mollusca; class Gastropoda; order Stylommatophora; family Ariophantidae; genus Megaustenia; species Megaustenia siamemsis. The sequence continues at coordinate 33,618,182 of JAVIAB010000088.1, read as the reverse complement.
GGAGGAAACAATAATTTTTGGCCATGTAATGAGAAGGGAACAGCTGAAATATATTGTAACAACTAGGAAAATTGAGGGACGAAGATATATAGGGAAGCAATATATAGGGAAGCAGAGAGAAAAGATACCAGACAGCTCAAGAGAATAGCTTGGCAGAAGGTCAACAAAAGAAATGATAAATAACTGTTGAGATCAAAAGTTGTGGAGAGACATGATCACCTATACCAGCAGGCATGGTGGTAGCTAATCAATCACAAACATTATCCACCTTCCAGAACAAGGACCTTGAGTCCCTAATGCTCAGTCAACTATTCCTCTAATGAGGCAACTCAAAACACTCTACATAAACTAGACCTATGTTCTCTCCCTTCATCCCTCCCCTTCCACAAATTATAACATAAATTACCTGCAAGGCACCTGCTGTTTCTGCACTGATGTTCAGTCCTAAGCTCTCACACAACTCCTCCTGTCAGAGAAAATATTACAATTCTTCATATTTCTTCAATTCACAAAACTATAAAAGCAAGACTCTTCAGTTCATAAAACTATAAAAGCAAGACTCTTCAGTTCATAAAACTATAAAAGCAAGACTTGTTGTTCATAACAAAAACACCAAAGATTGGTAAATCTGAGACACTTGGAGGTTGCAATATTCAATTTTTAACCACAGAAGTTTTTAACAAATTTTATCATCATCATTGAGTGTCATCTCCGCATCGAAGGTTGGCTACCATGGGGTGCCATTCCACTCTGTCTCTTGCTTTGATGGTGCAGGTTGTCATAGATTGACCTGTCCATCTATTGATGTTACTTGTCCATGTTAGTCTTGGTCTGCCCCTACCTCTTTTACCTTGTATTTTTCCTTTCAATATTACTTTTATTAGGCTGTTGTATCTTTTAACCACCGTGAAAGAGATTGGAGCCTCATCACGTAACACTCCAAAGAAAGCCATGGAGATAAATTCTAAATTGAAGCTTTTGAAATGTGGATTTATAGAAGAATAGGTAGAATTGGATGGAAAGAAAAGAAAACAAATGATGAAGTTTTAAAACAACTAAAAATAAAAAGAGAACTACTAAATACAATTAAGACAAGACAAATGAAATTTTTGGGGCATGTTAAAAGGCACAACAGCCTGCTAAAAGTAATATTGGAAGGGAAAATACAAGGTAAAAGAGGCAGAGGCAGACCAAGACTAACATGGACGAGTAACCTCAAAAGATGGACAAGTCAATCTATGACAACCTGCACCATCGAAGCAAGAAACAGAGTGGAATGGTGATCCATGGTAGCCAACCTTCGTTGCGGAGACGGCACTCGATGATGATGATGATCTTTTAACATGGCCCAGAAATTTCATTTGTCTTGTTCTAATTGTTTAGTAGTTCTCTTTTCATTTTAGTTGTTTTAAAACTTGCATTTAACAAATTTAGCATACATTTTCTTTTAATGACTGTTAAAATAGAAGTATGTGTAATTTATCTTCATGTAAATACACAAAAGAGCAAACAACTGTGGGAATCAATACTTTAACTTGGCCAATAGCAGGTTTTTTGGTGATGTGGCCAGTGTCACTACAAGGTGGCATGGAATTGTCTCTGACACCAATTTTTAAATGCTAGGTCAACCCTGAAGTGTTGGTGGTCCGAAAAAAAAATTGCCACATCTAAGAAATGAGCCCAAACCCTTCTGATCACTAAGCACTCAGCCACTGGGGCCTTTAACAAGAAAAGCGGCTAATAATTTTATATTGTATTCTATATTACTCATATACCATAGACATACTGTAAGGCCCTTTTTGTCAGATGGTTGAGTATTTTTTTAGGTTTTGTTTTTGTCGAACAGCTTCTCTCGTGGCTAACTCTACCAATGTTTGACAAACACACACGGTCACAGAATGAACAAGTCAGGCCCACTGGTCCACAGGGTTTTCCATCCTTTTTCATGAGTCTTTTCTCTTCTATGTTTTGTCTTGGCATAGTCTCAAATGATGATATAACGTTCCTTATACATGCTCTCCATGATGTGCGATCACTTGCCAGATGTTCCCAGTCATATTCACATATGGAGAAGTCATTCGGAGATGATTTACATATATCTCTATATCGTAGTTTAGGTCTGCCAATTTGTCTTTTTCATGTAGATGTACATGACAACTAATTACTTAGAAATATATTTTATTTCTGATTGCATAATTTCTCATCATTATTTAGTCTGTAATAGTATTATGAAAAAAAACAATGCTCAGGATTTTCAAATCAAATGCATTGTCCACCCTTCCTTATGTGTCAAAAGACACAGCTGGAAAGAACAATAATGGAAGACAAGATTCCTGAGTGATGCATCAGTGGCAGATCAACAAGAAGGTGGTCTTTCAGATGGGCCTGTGGTGAATGCAACATTCTATAGGAGATCTGGCTGAGACAGAGATTCTTTCAGATGGGTCTGTGGTGAATGCAACATTCTATAGGAGATCTGGCTGAGACAGAGATTCTTTCAGATGGGTCTGTGGTGAATGCAACATTCTATAGGAGATCTGGCTGAGACAGAGATTCTTTCAGATGGGTCTGTGGTGAATGCAACATTCTATAGGAGATCTGGCTGAGACAGAGATTCTTTCAGATTGGCCTGTGGTGAATGCAACATTCTATAGGAGATCTGGCTGAGACAGAAATTCTTTCAGATGGGCCTGTGGTGAATGCAACATTCTATAGGAGATCTGGCTGAGACAGAAATTCTTTCAGATGGGCCTGTGGTGAATGCAACATTCTATAGGAGATCTGGCTGAGACAGAAATTCTTTCAGATGGGTCTGTGGTGAATGCAACATTCTATAGGAGATATGGCTGAGACAGAAATTCTTTCAGATGGGTCTGTGGTGAATGCAACATTCTATAGGAGATCTGGCTGAGACAGAAATTCTTTCAGATGGGTCTGTGGTGAATGCAACATTCTATAGGAGATCTGGCTGAGACAGAAATTCTTTCAGATGGGCCTGTGGTGAATGCAACATTCTATAGGAGATCTGGCTGAGACAGAGATTCTTTCAGATTGGCCTGTGGTGAATGCAACATTCTATAGGAGATATGGCTGAGACAGAGATTCTTTCAGATTGGCCTGTGATGAATGCAACATTCTATAGGAGATCTGGCTGAGACAGAGATTCTTTCAGATTGGCCTGTGATGAATGCAACATTCTATAGGAGATATGGCTGAGACAGAGATTCTTTCAGATGGGCCTGTGGTGAATGCAACATTCTATAGGAGATATGGCTGAGACAGAGATTCTTTCAGATGGGCCTGTGGTGAATGCAACATTCTATAGAAGATCTGGCTGAGACAGAGATTCTTTCAGATGGGCCTGTGGTGAATGCAACATTCTATAGGAGATCTGGCTGAGACAGAGATTCTTTCAGATGGGCCTGTGGTGAATGCAACATTCTATAGGAGATATGGCTGAGACAGAGATTCTTTCAGATTGGCCTGTGATGAATGCAACATTCTATAGGAGATCTGGCTGAGACAGAGATTCTTTCAGATGGGCCTGTGGTGAATGCAACATTCTATAGGAGATATGGCTGAGACAGAGATTCTTTCAGATTGGCCTGTGATGAATGCAACATTCTATAGGAGATATGGCTGAGACAGAGATTCTTTCAGATTGGCCTGTGATGAATGCAACATTCTATAGAAGATATGGCTGAGACAGAGATTCTTTCAGATGGGCCTGTGGTGAATGCAACATTCTATAGGAGATATGGCTGAGACAGAGATTCTTTCAGATGGGCCTGTGGTGAATGCAACATTCTATAGAAGATCTGGCTGAGACAGAGATTCTTTCAGATGGGCCTGTGGTGAATGCAACATTCTATAGAAGATCTGGCTGAGACAGAGATTCTTTCAGATGTGTCTGTGGTGAATGCAACATTCTATAGGAGATCTGGCTGAGACAGAGATTCTTTCAGATGGGCCTGTGGTGAATGCAACATTCTATAGGAGATCTGGCTGAGACAGAGATTCTTTCAGATTGGCCTGTGGTGAATGCAACATTCTATAGGAGAATTTGCTGAGACAGAGATTCTTTCAGATGGGCCTGTGGTGAATGCAACATTCTATAGAAGATCTGGCTGAGACAGAAATTCTTTCAGATGGGCCTGTGGTGAATGCAACATTCTATAGGAGATCTGGCTGAGACAGAGATTCTTTCAGACGGGTCTGTGGTGAATGCAACATTCTATAGGAGATCTGGCTGAGACAGAGATTCTTTCAGATGGGTCTGTAGTGAATGCAACATTCTATAGGAGATCTGGCTGAGACAGAGATTCTTTCAGATGGGCCTGTGATGAATGCAACATTCTATAGGAGATCTGGCTGAGACAGAGATTCTTTCAGATGGGTCTGTAGTGAATGCAACATTCTATAGGAGATCTGGCTGAGACAGAGATTCTTTCAGATGGGTCTGTAGTGAATGCAACATTCTATAGGAGATCTGGCTGAGACAGAGATTTTTTCAGATTGGCCTGTGGTGAATGCAACATTCTATAGGAGATCTGGCTGAGACAGAGATTCTTTCAGATGGGCCTGTGATGAATGCAACATTCTATAGGAGATCTGGCTGAGACAGAGATTCTTTCAGATTGGCCTGTGATGAATGCAACATTCTATAGGAGATATGGCTAAGACAGAGATTCTTTCAGATGGGCCTGTGATGAATGCAACATTCTATAGGAGATCTGGCTGAGACAGAGATTCTTTCAGATGGGTCTGTGGTGAATGCAACAATCTATAGAAGATATGGCTGAGACAGAGATTCTTTCAGATGGGTCTGTGGTGAATGCAACATTCTGCAAAGGACATGCGACCTGATGATAATAATGACCCTTACTTATGCAGGAACAGTTGGAAAACACCTAATCAACTATAATCAAGAGAAGAATGTAGTCATATGTTAGCCATGTGATAAGAAGAGACAACAAAAGAATCTCAAAAGCAAGTTCTCAAATGGGGAACCAGAGGGTAAAGAAAAAAAAAACCAACTTAGAGATACACTAGGGGGGTGTGTGATGTCCGCTCTTGACATCACCAAAAGGTATTTGAAGCGTTCATAGCCTCTCACTTGCCAGGCTCAGTGGTTATTGAATGACAAAACCTTCTCTGTTTTGACAAAATCATCTCCGGTTTTGATGGACTAAATTCAACTCCACTGGGCCACTGTGTCCATGGCCACACCTACACGTGGTCCCTCTGTTATCGCAAAGTTGGTCCTGGGCGCGACCGAGTTCCCAGTGGTATAACTGGGTCGGGAGGAGGTGAGCCCCTATAGATGCAGGGCTAGAGCCAACCAACATGTGGTATACGCCATGGCCCTCATCTAATCACCCTCACTCTCCCTTGAGTGAGTGTCTTATCTTCTATCTTATTACTATTTCTATAGGAACCCCCTGTGGACAGGGTGAAAGCTTCAGCGAAACCACCTCGAACCATCTACTGACATACTTGAAGACAAATTACTCTAGTACTGACTTGGAGTCCACCACGTTCCCTTTAATAGTCCTGTAGTACATCGCACAGACACAAGTGACCCAGGACGTGACGATCCTCTGTCGATACATTTGGCCTCCATTTGATACGCCTGAATGAACGGAGTAAGTGCCAGTGACAGTAGGTGGCGGGGAATGGGCTGTTGTGAATCCTGCTTGAATACAGGGCCTAGAAAGGGAACAAACGGATGGATGATATGTCAGCAGAGACAGAGACACAATACATGCCATGGATGGAATTGAGGCGAGGATTTGCAAAACCTTCACCCTGGGGTAGGAAGATAGCCCACAGGCCCCCCAGTTTTAACAATGCCATGTACATCAAGAATATAAATCAATACGAGCTCGGACGCCGCCTCGGTCAACAAGGTCCGCGCCAGACAGTGAGCGACCAGGCTGGACTGTGCGATAAATTAGCTACTGGAAGAAATACAAACAACTCATACAAAAACCAGAAACCTCAGATCCAACAAAGTTCAATATATAAATATTTTAATAGAAGAAAGTGCATGAAGATTTGTCAGAGAGAAAAAACAAATAAATTAAACATACTACAACTTAATATTTCAGGCCTCAAAAACAAGAAAACAGAGCTAACCAAAATCATGTACAAATACCAGATCCATATTGTCCTACTGCAGGAAACACTACACAAGAACATAGACACACATATAACAGGTTACACCAGCTATCCATGTAAGTGCACCAACAACTGCAGGGGTATAATCACCTACATCAAAAACAATATACAGGGAGATGTAGTGCCACTAACTAATGCCGAACTAACAGATGTTCAGAAAGCCACAATTTGGTTTGCATCCAGCAAATATAATATTTATAATGTTTACAACCCACCAGGCACAAATTGTAACATAACAGAACTTGATCAAGTCAACTACCATAGAACTATCTTGGCTGGAGATTTTAATGGACATTCAACACAATGGGGATATTCTAACTCAAATCCCACAGGAAAATACATAGAAGATCTTTGCCAATCAACTAATCTTACAATCATGCAGGACGCAGAATCAACACCAACTCTCCTACATAGAGCTCATCTCTCCCTTAGTAGACCCGATCTGACCATTTGCTCTGCTGATCTCATAAGCTACTGCCACATTGAAGTCATTGATGACATAGGCAGTGATCACAGACCCATAGTCACCATAGTAGACACAAAAACAACAAAAATCCAAACAAAACAGAGAACGAGATGGAATTTCAAGAAAGCTGACTGGAAGGCATATCAAGAAAAATCTGACCAACTCCTGAAAAATCTGACAGACAACAGCGTAGAAAAATTAAACGAGATGTTCACACAAATAATACTCAACACTGCAGAACAAACTATACCTAAAGGATGTAGAACACAATATCGACCATTTTGGAACACAGAACTAGAGACAGCAGTATCAGAAAGAAAGAAAGCCAGAACAATACTTGAGCAGAACCCAACTTTGAATAATAAAACAAGCTATAACAAGGCTAGTGCTAAGGTCAAACTAGTTACTAAAAAAGCAAAGAAAGAGAAATGGCAAGAAACATGCAGTAAACTCGATCTGCGACATGAAGGAAATAAAGCCTGGAGACTTATGCAACATTTGTCTGGTGATAAAAGAGAACCAAATCCTAAACCAATCAAATTTAATAATGAAATCATCAGCTCTAAAAAAAATATAGTTAAAAAGTTTAATAGTTACTTTGCTTCAGTCAACAGAGCGAGCAAACTTACAGATAGCGATAAAATTCAGCTACATAATTTAAAATTAATTGAAAGAGCCCCAACAACAAATGCTGCAATATTTGAAGCAGATTTTAACATGAGGGAACTAGAAAAAGCATTAAGAAAATTAAAATGTAGAAAATCCCCAGGCCCTGACAAGGTACACAATGAGATGATAAAGCATCTCGGCAAGTCAGGGAAAGAAACATTACTCAGACTGATCAACAAAACATGGAAAGAAAGCAAGATTCCCAAGACATGGAGAAATGCCTATATAGTGCCATTGCTCAAAAAGAACAAGCCTCCAGATTACCCCAGAAGCTATCGTCCCCTATCCTTAACATCATGCATAGGTAAAATAGCTGAGAGTATGGTCAATAGCAGACTATACTGGTATCTGGAAACCTCTAATACTCTGTGCTACGAACAAGCTGGTTTCAGGGCAGGCAATAACATAGAAGACCAAATCCTCAGGTTAATACAACAGGTCCAAGATGGATTTCAGAAGAGACAACATACTCTAGCCATCCTAGTAGACCTGCAGCAGGCTTATGATAGAGTCTGGCGTAAGGGGCTTTTATTGAAGATGAGAGATGCAGGAATACATGGGAAACTGTACAAATGGGTTAAATATTTCCTAGTTGACAGAACAATACAAACTAAATTAAATGAATCCATTTCAGACAAAGAGGTGCTAGAAGAAGGATTACCACAGGGATCACCACTCAGTTGTACCCTTTTTTTGATATATATCAATGATCTGACCAAAACCCTGATAAATAAAAAAGCTCTCTATGCGGATGATCTGGTCATGTGGAGTACTAACGAAAATATTAGAACAGCTGAAGCACAACTAAATAAAGACCTGAGGCACCTAGAAGAATACTGCAATACCTGGAAAATAAAAATAAATGTACAGAAAACAGTATATACAGTATTTACTAGAAGTAACAAAATAGCTAAGACAAACATCAAACTCAATCTCCAACACAATAGTCTTCAAAAAGAGGAACGCCCTACATACTTAGGAATACAACTAGACCGACAACTGAACCTGAAGAAACACGTAGAGAATCTCACTAAGAAGGCAACACAAAGACTTCAACTAATGAAAAGGCTTTCCAGTACCTTATGGGGAGCAGATAAAGAAACTCTTAGAAATCTCTATCTGGGATATGTTCGCTCTGTTTTGGATCATGGTAGCTCGCTCCTAGTGACATGCAGCAAAACAACTAACATGGCACTGGACAAGATACAAAATAATGCATTACGACTCATCAGCGGTGCAATGAGGTCCACTCCAGTTGCAGCCTGCGAAATCCACTGCAATGTGGAACCTTTAGAGTTGAGGAGAAACAAAGCCGCTATGGTTCTCTATGAAAGACAAAAAAGAATGGAGAAGGACCACCCTAACAGAAAATTAGTAGATACATGGACTCCAAAACAAAGAATTAAGCAGATGTCAGTATTACAACATGTTAGAAATATACAAAAGAAATTCCATCTACCTGAAAAACGACTACAAACATCAAGAGTCATCAATGAAATGCCACCAAGTACAAATTATAAAAAACCTGAAATAAATGTAGAGATATGTAACAGAATAGGTAAAAAAGTAGACCCAGTATCAGTAACACTAGCAGCAAGGAAAACAATAGATACTTATCCAGAAGACTGGATACATATATACACAGATGGTGCAGCCACTAACGCTACTTCAAAAGCTGGATATGGAATATTAATACATTATCCAGATGGGACAGCAGAAGAAATTTGTGGCCCTTGTGGTGAAGTCTGTAACAATTATGAAGCAGAAATAACAGCTATTGAAACAGCAATTTATCATTTAAATACGATTTTCTATACCACACCATCAAAGAAAACAAACACAGTCATATTTACAGATTCCAAATCGGCTCTGCAAGCACTGGAAAACAACACGAACAAACCAGAACTCACACAGCTTATCATAGACACAGACAAACTCATTGAAACACATAACATAAGATTGGTAATGCAATGGATCCCAGGACACTCAAATATACCAGGAAATGATAAGGCAGATACATTAGCTAAGAGAGGATCTAAACAGACACAGATACATACATCCATCACACTAGACACAGCCAAACAAGTCATAAACTCCAACAGTAGGGAGGAGTGGCTGAATGGATGGGCCTTAGGGAAAACAGGGAGAGAGCTTTTTTAAATATATGGCAAGACCAAATCCACAAGACAACATCAACAACCTAACAAGAAGAGACCAAACCACCATCTTCAGACTGAGAACAGGACATGTTATGCTGAATAACCACATAAATAGAATACAACAAAACCATACCCCAGTATGTCCACTCTGTAATCACCCACAAGAAACTGTAGAACATCACCTGTTTCAATGTCCAGAGCTCACTGACATCAGAACAACATTATTTCCCCAAAGACCCTCCAAATGGAATACTCTGTACGGAACAACAGCAGAACTTAAAAATACCTGCAGATACTACTACATGGCATTGGGCCGAAGGGCATCAGCTCAAAGGTCACTGGATCCATAACAACAACAACAGAGATACACTAAAAAGACCACTTGAGGCGAGATGCAACACCAGCAAGCATCAGCTCCATTGCCAATATTGAGCGGCTCACCAAGAACAGGGATGTCTGGTGAAATACAATGCAGGTCCTGTGCATGATCTGAGACTTCTTTGGCCCAAAAGGACAATAGATAGAATAATATTATGGTGACCTAGTTTTCATTTCAAGCAGGTGGGGAAAAACAAAGTATGGGTCAGATAGGGAATGATGAGTCACTGCTAGGTCTTATTTTGCTCTTAAGCCCATAGTTGAACCCTCGTTTTTGATTGTTCTTCTTAGAGCTTCTTTTGGTCCTCCTGTTTTTTTTACCACCTAGAGTTCACATGAAGACCTAGCATGGGAGACTTCTTTCATCTATTCTGAGCACATGACTGATAACTTCCAGTGAATTGATTCTCTATGAAGATGATGGGGAAGACATGGAATGATCTTAAAATAATGGCAAGAAACAGAACGACTTGGAAAATGTTTGTTGAAGACCTATGCTCCACAGGGAGCTGAATGGTAGAAGAAGAATAATTTATTCTCTGTGTATAGCTTAATCAAAAAGAGAGCTAATTTCCAATATTAGGAAGAAACAATCATCATTTTTTGGCCAGTAATGAAAAGAGAACAGCTGGAATATATTGTAACAACTGGGAAAATTGAGGGACGAAGAGATAGAGGGAAGCAAAGAGAAAAGATACCAGACAGCTTAAGAGAATGGCTTGGCAGAAGTTCAACAACAGAAATAATAATAACTGTCGAGATCGAAACTTGTGGAGAGACATGATCACCTATGCCAGCAGGCCCGATACTTGATGATGATGATAGCTTGATATATTCTTGTTTGGTTTCTTTTATTGTTTCATTTGGTCAAAAGTCTCTCCAATTATGTGTAAGAGCCCTTCAGAGGTATTCATTTTCAGAAGCAGTTAGTTTCTTTCCTACAGTTTGAGTAGATTTCCAGCTCTTGCATCAATATGTTAGCACAAAAATGATGAACAAAGTTGAACAGTGAGAGTTTGTTTGCTAAGTATTCTTTTATCTCCAAATATTTATAAGTACATTACAGGCACTTGGTGCCAATGATATGCAGGTCATAATTTCAGTTATTTCCATCAAATTTTGCTCCCTGATAGTTTGTCTTCTTCTTCCCTTCCTCGTTTGCCTTTCATTTGCCTTTCCCTGATAGGTGAACTGGATCATTTTTTAATCTTGATCTACACCCTTCTAGTGCCACTAAACATTGCATAGTGCTCAGACGTCGCATGGGGCTCTAGATGATTTTTGCCATCCATCTCTATCCTTGGTGAGATGTTCGATCCTATCCAATAAGTCTATGCCTGCCAATTTTACTTCTCATATCAATGTTCTTTTTAGTGTCTTTCTGGGTTCTCCTTTTCAATATCCAGTTGTTTTCCATATAAAAGCCTGATTAGAAATTCTTTTTTTGTCTATTCTCAACTCATACTTAACATATGTGCATCTATTGCCTTTTGCAGGAACTCTTTATTAAGTTTTGATGTCATTGATTGTGTCAGTAAATTCCATGAGTTGTTTTGTCCATGCTGATCTGGAAGCTTATTTGCCCTGCAAGGCGATTCAGAACTGTTTTTTCTTGGGTGCTGAGTGTATTGAGTTCAAGAGGGTCTGATCATCAGTGAAATTGAGGTCTTTTAAGATTTTAAATACGAGTGTAAGATAAATATTAGTATGTTAGTTATAAGGATGAGAAGAGAACAGCTAGAATATATTGTAACAACTGGGAAAATTGAGGGATGAAGAGATAGAGTGAAACAAAGAGAAAAGATATCAGACATCTTAAGAGAATGGCTTGGCAGAAGGTCAGCAACAGAAATGGTAAATAACTGTGGAGATTGAAAGTTGTGGAGAGACATGATCACCAACACCGGCGGGCATGAATGGTACTTGATGATGATGATGAGTTATAAAGATACACAAATATAGAAGTGCATTGATAATTAAGTGTAAGGATAAGCAAGTGTATGTACCACAGCTTCCATTGGTTTCTGCTGAGGTGGTGGGTGTCTACGTAGAATTGCCTTGTCAGGAAAGCTGTTTCTTATCTTGTGTGCCACTGCCATGTTGGCCAATAACATGAATTCTTCTATCAGTCTGTGAAAAAGCAACATAGAACTTTACTTTCTGTTTATATTTACTTTCCTCCTTGAGTGAAAATGGAGTGTTTGGATCAATGCTCTGTGATGTGTCTCACGCAGGGTGCTCCTAGTGATGTCTACTACTTTCCTGATACAATGTAAGCCCCCATTTCCCTCTTTAACTATTAATTCTTCATTTACATTCGCTCTATGACTACTACCCTTCATCATTCACACATCATTCATCCTTAAAGGATGTTAAATGGGCACAGATGCATTGTGTTGTCATTTACAGCATGTTGTACAGCCTGTGCCTTTTGACCTTATAAATCCAACTTTAGTTATGCTTTTTTGGATATCATGTTGCTTTTTGGGGAGGTGCAATAGCTCAGTGGTTAGCTGTGAACTGGACTACTAAGGACAAGAGGTCGGGTTCAATTCTAATTGATGACTTCCAGGTTCACCCAGCCTTATTTGGGTACTGGATTTTTTTCTGGGAAAGTAAAGCAGCAGAGGTGTAAAACCGACCACATTACCTCAAAAAATCATGTGTTGAAGGTCTGTAAAAATTATGGTCACTAACACGATATTCCTTATACGCCACTTGTCATGACTGGGGCACTTTACTTTTTTTTTTATGTTGCTTCCCTCTCAGTCTCCACTCACTTGACCAGACTGGTTAGTCTATTCCCTGATGTGGCATGAGTAGGTGGAGTAAGATCTTGGTTCAGTTTTTACCACTGATCATTAAGCCAACAGTCAGTTATGAGTTGTTGATCACTTCCAGCTATGGTGCTGTTGGACGACTTGGCCCCCTCCCATTGATTCTGAGAGTTAATGCTCTCTAGGAAATGCTATCTGTTGGTGATCATGTCAGATATTTTTAAAAAAATATTATATGTAGTTTATTTCTTTCTAGCATTCACCCACTGACAGCTAAAGGAATGAATAGTCTTTATCATCTGATCTTAAAAGGACATTGGTTGGTGTAGATGCATTGTGCTGTGTTTTGCAGTGAGCTGATATTTATGCCAAATGCATCTGATTTCAGTATGGCGTTTCTGAGTACTGGGTTGCCTTCCTTCTTCCTCCCATACTCACTTGACCAGACTAGTCTATTTCTAGTGACACTGGAAAGAGGTGGAGTAGGTTCTGGACAGTTCTGGTTCACCAAGTCTGGTGGACGCCAGAACCTGTTTCAGGACTGGTATAACACAAGATCTTTCCCTTATATCATTATTTCTATTATCTTTTTTTATTTTTATGTTCAATGTTTTTCACAATCATCTTATTTCTGCTGTAACAACGTTAACTCTTTGGCATTTATTGGCCAATTAAGCATTGGTAGCAGCATTACAACATAAAAGATCATTTTGACTGATGCAGAAAAATAGATATGACCATGTAACCAACAGTATCACTTCCTCCTAGCATTCAGCCATTAAGTGCCAATACATTGCATTGCAAGTTTAAAGCATTAAAGCAAACTCAATATCTGCACCTCTCTCGTGGGTAAATTTTTGCTTAACAATTTGGCCAGGCAGCATCCATTTTTGGCCTACTCTTTAAGACTTAACTACCAAGGGTTCTTTAACATGTGAGAATACACATGGGACTTCCTGTTTTTTGCTGTTATCTAAAAGGGCTAAACATTGAATTTCACTACCCAGAGAGAAAGGGAGGGTAAAATCATGAATAAACCAAGAATTCAAAGTGAAAAATTCCCACAATTTATGGTGGAATCTGAACCCGGGACCTTCTAGTCCAGAGGCTAATGTCTTCTAGACCACCCAGTCCCTTAACAGTATCACTGATAATCAGGAAGAGAAGGTGAGCAAATGCGATGAGAAGGAATAACAAAGAAACACAAATCAAGTATTCAAATAGGAAACAACAGGTAAAATAAAAATAGAGGCCAATCTCAAGAAACACAGAGAAACATTGGCAAAAGAAGCAAAAACAGCAGTTGTCAATTCTTTTTCTAAGACAGAAAAACTCGTTCAGAATAGAGACTTATAACAAGGTACACTGCATTAGAAGCATGTTCATTGTCATGTGCCATACCGGTTGGTGTAGGCAATCATGTCCTTCCACAATTCTCTGTCCTGCACCACATTAATTCTTTTGTTAACTGTTTACCAAAATAGATACTAGATACTAACAAAAATAGATACTAGATAATTTGCTGTCATGAGAGCAAATTATCTAGTATCTATTTTTGTTGGCCTCCACCTCTCTTTCCTTGTACTTTGTTATTTGTAATGAAGTATTCCAACTTTCCTCTTCTCATGATGTACCTAAAAAATGTTGATTTTTTAAATAATTTTTAGGTGCTATTTTTTTGTGTGTTGGCCTCGAAAATTTCCTCATTGGTCTTTTTGGCGGTGGAAGCATGTTAGACAACATAAATGTGAACATTAACACCACATTCTCCATATGCCAGTGACACGGCAAGCACTATTTACTATATCTATTATCCTTTCGAGCTGAAGACAGCCAACAGGGCAGAACTACAATCTCAAAAACAGAAACCGTGTGTGCCAAAATGGCACATATTGCAGAGATCACTGCTTCTAAAATCTATGGCTTGGTCTCCATAACAATACTTTTTACAATGACAGCTTGTCAAGCCATTGAACAACCTCCTTAGTCGCCTCTTACGACATGCCTGGAAGGTCACAGTGTCACTATTCTTTACTTCCCTCATAATGAGGTCCCAGTAAAACACCTAGGTTTTATGTACCACAGAAAGATTTCTACTGCTTCCTTAGATATATCAGCAAAAATATGCTGCCTGTTGAAAACCTACCTGTTGCTGTCCTTCTGTTGGTAGACAAAGTATCCATTGGGCAGGCCAGTCTCATTATCTAGTGAGTACTGCAATTTCACTTGATCCAACCGCAGAGCACCATTATCAAATCTCTGCTTTCTCAGGTTAATAGCAATCTGAGAATATAATTATCAACCTTAATTGAACATCATGAGGTAAAAATAATGTGTACATTAAAAATGAACATCACTCTGTAATAATAATAATAATAATAATTAGCACAGTATTTACATTTTAACTTTTGCAACAAAGTTCTTAGTTATAACATCATACTGTAGATCTTAGTTATGACATCATACTGTAGATCTTATAACATCATTCTGTAGATCTTAGTTATAACATCATACTGTAGATCTTAGCTATAATAACATCATTCTGTAGATCTTAGATATGACATCATTCTGTAAATCTTAGTTATAACATCATACTGTAGATCTTAGTTATGACATCATTCTGTAGATCTTAGTTATGACATCATTCTGTAGATCTTAGTTATGACATCATTCTGTAGATATTAGTTATAACATCATTCTGTAGATCTTAGTTATAACATCATTCTGTAGATCTTAGTTATAACAACATCATTCTGTAGATTTTAGTTATAACAACATCATTCTGTAGATCTTAGTTATGACATCATTCTGTAGGTCTTAGTTATAACATCATTCTGTAGATCTTAGTTATAATAACATCATTCTGTAGATCTTAGTTATGACATCATTCTGTAGATCTTAGTTATGACATCATTCTGTAGATCTTAGTTATAACATCATTCTGTAGATCTTAGTTATGACATCATTCTGTAGATCTTAGTTATGACATCATACTGTAGATCTTAGTTATAACATCATTCTGTAGATCTTAGTTATGACATCATTCTGTAGATCTCAATTGAACATCATTCTGTAGATCTTAGTTATGACATCATTCTGTAGATCTTAGTTATGACATCATTCTGTAGATCTTAGTTATAACATCATTCTGTAGATCTTAGTTATAACATCATTCTGTAGATCTTAGTTATAACATCATTCTGTAGATCTTTGTTATAACATCACGCTGTAGATCATAGTTATAACATAACGCTGTAGATCTTAGTTATAACATCATACTGTAGATCTTTGTTATAATAACATAATAAAAAAAAAAAGTAAAGTACCCCCCGTCACGCCAAGTGGCGTATAGGGAAATATGGTGTTAGTGACCCTATATTTTACAGACCTTCAGCACATGATTTTTGGGGTAATGTGGTCGGTATTACGCCCGTGCTGCTTTTACTTTCCCAGAAAAAATCCGGTACCCATTTAAGGCTGGGTGAACCCGGAGCCGTCGGTTGGGATCGAACTCTACCCCTTGTCCGTAGTAGTCCAGTTCACTAACCACTGAGCTATCGCGGCTCCTACTAATTTTTAGGGAATTAGTAAAACCCAGGTGTCCTCGCCAGGATTACGAACCCCGGCTGTTGCCGTGGTAAGCCAACCGCCTATCGATTGCGCTAACCGGACACCCATAATAACATAATGCTGTAATAATAATAATTATTATTTACATGTGGCCCATTTCAGTTTTACAGTGAGTTGGAAGATAGCTGCTGCCAATTTGTAAGTATTCCTTTAAACAATGTTTTGCTGAAAAGCCTCTCTCCAACTGCCAATATTTTGATTGGCTGATGTGACAACAGAATGAACAAAAGAAATGTATGTTCTGCATTATTTCTCTTGTAGCTTCAACTTTTTTCGTGAAAGATACACATTTTTCAGGTTCATTTCTATGTGCTCTTAAAACCGGTCCCTAAGTTCTTTACAGTAATAGAGGAATGTCTCAATAACCCAAAGTCTTGCAAACATCCTTGTCATCTCATTATAACACATTCACGGGTCACTTTCTTCTTTGAAATTTCAATACAACATTTGTGTGTGTGTGTGTGTGTGGGTGGGGGGGGGGAAAATCAGCTGTTATCCATTCTTCTAAAACTTCCCAGCTGCCTGAGTCTTTGACTCTTGAATATAGCCCTAACTGATGGCAGTATGGGAGCCGAGATAGCTCAGTGGTTAGTGAACTGGACTACTAAGGACAAAAGGTCGGGTTCGATCCTTATCGACAGCTTCCAGGTTCACCCAGCTTTAGAAGGGTACCAGATTTTTTCTGGGAAAGTAAAGCGGCACGGACGTAATACTGACCACATTAACCCAAAAATCATGTGCTGAAGGTCTGTAAAGATTATGGTCACTTAACGCTATATTCCCTATACACCACTTGGCGTGATGGGACTTTATTTTTTTTTTTTTACTGATGGCAGTATAATAAAGAAGATCAGAGTATTAAATTTGCAATACAAATTAACATCATTTATAACATCTTTTACAACATAATCAAGCAATAGTCATAAATTTCAATTGTACTACTACAGTAAAAACTCAATAACCCAGACTAATTGTGACCAGATATAGTTCAGATAAAAAATAAATCTGGACAATCTATGACCTATTATCATCGTCATGTGCCATACCGGTTGGCGTAGGCAACCATGTCCTTCCACAATCTTCTATCTACAGTGCATCGTATCAGTTTTGTTGTTGATTGTTTTCTATGCCATGACACCAATATCCAGTATTTTCTCTCTTCGTCGACCGCGATCTCTCTTTCTTTTATTCTGTCAGTTGTAACCAAGTATTCCAACTTTCTACTTCTCATGATGTGCCCAAAAAATGTTGATTATTTCTTTCTGATGTTTTTAAGAGTTCCATTTTTGTGTTGGCCTCTTTGAGAATTTCTTCATTGGTCTTTTTAGCTGTCCTATTATATAAGACCTTTATATGTAAACAAATAATAAATGTTTTTACATAAGTACAAATAATTTTATTGAAAAACAGAGACACACACCATATATCACTAAAATAACTTGAATTTATGAATATAATTATTTAAAGTAACAAATAACAATAGGGAAATTGAATATTCAACATTAGGACTTTGGATATAGCAAGTTTTGACAATTGGTGTAATTTTGTAGCTTTATAGCAATGTAATGTCTGGAGGTATTTTTGAGTTCCTTTGTAGTTCTGTGGAGCCAAGATAGCTCAGTGGTTAGTGAACTGGACTACAAAGGACAAGAGGTAGGGTTCGATCCCAACCGACAGCTTTCGGGTTCACCCAGCCTTTAATTGGTACCAGATTTTTTTTCTGGGAAAGAAAAGCGGCACGGGTGTAAAACTGACCACATTACCCCAAAAATCATATGCCGAAGGTTTGTAAAATTTATGGTCACTAACACCATATTCCCTATACGCCACTTGGCATGACGGGAGTACTTTACTTTTTCTTTTTTTTTGTAATTCAGTGCAAGGTATACCACTTATCGGGGATTTGATGAAGCAGAGTTGCTCTGATATCAGTGAGCTATGGACAGTCAAACAGATGCTGTTCTACTATTTCATGCAGGTCGTCACAGGGCACACATGTTTGGAGTTTGGTTTCGTCGTTGTCTGTTGATGTGGTTGCTCATTTATAGGTTTAAAAACAATATTTGCAGGATCACAGGTAGAGTGCCACAGGCATGGGGAGAAGCAATTATGATACCATTACTAAAGCCAGGAAAAGATGGTTCGGCAACATCCAGCTATAGACCAATCAGCCTTACAAGCTGTTTGTGTAAAACAATGGAACGTGTAATCAATCTCAGACTGCAGTGGTACCTGGAAAGTGAAAACCTTGTTGCACGGCAAGTAGGCTTTAGACAGTGTTACTCTACCGAAGATCAGGCAACTTATCTTTCCCAGGAAATCGAGGATGCGTTTCAAGAAAAGAAACTGGTTCTAGCAGCATGGATAGACCTAAAGAAAACATTTGATAAGGTATGGAAGGAAGGGCCTTTGAAGAAACTGAGAAATTATGGAGTAAATGGCAGGATGTACAAATGGGTCAAAGCATACCTGCATAACAGGAAAACCACAGTGTAACTGGATGGTCTTAAGAGTAAGAAGGTCTTACTGCACCAGGGCATCCCACATGGAGGGGTAGTAGCTCCAACACTTTTTCTAGTCTACATCAATGACCTAGTTACTGAACTACCACATGGTATCAAATTGGCAATGTATGCAGATGACTTGGTAATGTGGTGCACAGAGGAGTATGCAACTGTGGCCTCCAATTTGTTGCAAAGAGCTATGAATGCACTGGGTTCATGGACAAATAGATGGTGTATCAGCATCAATACAGACAAATGCAGTACTACACTTTTGACTCTCTTCCCAAAACAAAAAGCAGGAGCCATCTACATAAACAATGAGCCTGTGAAAGAAGACATACACGCTACGTATCTCGGAGTTACGTTTTATAACAAACTATCTCGGAAACAGCAGATGGCAACACAAAAAGCAAGGAGGAAGTTGGCTATTCTAAGAAAGTTGTGTGGAATCACAAAGTGGGAAAATACTCAGTAAAGTTTACCAACAGAGTATACGACCACATTTAGAACATGGATCATACACATGGTGCTCAGCATCAAACACCACACTGCAAGAGCTGGATGAAGTACAAAACCAGGCACTTAGGGTCATCACAGGAGCAATGAAATCAACACCAATATTGGAAGTGGAGAAATTGTGGAGGATACCTGCACTGAGAGAACGGAGGGACACAAAGGTGCTGATACAGGCAGAAAAATTTTCATGCATGCCGAGACATTAAATGAAGTACTGATTCCAAAATCTTGCATTGGGACAGCTTAAGAGAAGCAGTTTTACCCACCAAGCAAAGCGTATTTATAGACAAACACCCCACTGCCCATACCAGAACAGACTCCCTGGACAGAGGAATCAAGATTGTCAATACAAATACGGACAGAGGTGAAAGGAATACTTTGGTAAAGAGGAACAAAATAGTATACAGCGTAAAACAATAACTCTCAGTTTCTTGGATGAAGAATACCCACAAGACCTATGGATTCGTGTGTACACAGATGGATCAGCACAGAATGCAGTAAAGAATGGGGGAGCAGGTGCATACATAGAGCACCCAAATAACACAAGGGATATGAATAAAATGGCAACAGTGAAATATTGTCACAATTACGATGCAGAAATCCAAGCAACATAGTTGGCAATAGAAAAACTGCTTAACAGTAATCTTAGCCCACAGCCTGTAGTGTTTTTGACAGATGCAAGTTCAGTACTCCAGGCAATACAATCCAGAAAATTGCTACATCTGCAGACCTTATTGACTGATTTCTGCAAGCACCACAGGGTTGCCCTGCAGTGGATCCCATCTCACTGTGGAACACCAGGAAATGAGAAAGCAGATCAGTTGGCAAAGGAAGGTTCAACAGGCATACAAACAGATGCACTGGTTACATACCATCATAAGAAACAAATAATCAAATCAATCAGAGGACCACAAGCCCCAAATCAGGATGCCTTTCATAATAGGAGTAGTCGGGAACAAGTTATCATTATACGCCTCAGAACAAGGCACAATCGACTCCACAGTCGATTGTGCCCTGTTCTGAGGCGTATAATGATAACGGGTGTAATACCGACCACATTACCCAAAAAATCATGTGCCGAAGGTCTGTAAAATATATGGTCACTAACACCATATTCCCCATATGCCACTTGGCGTGACGGGGGTACTTTACTTTTTTTTTTTTTACAAGCCCCAAATCAGGATGCCTTTCATAATATGAATAGATGTGAACAAGTTATCATTATACGCCTCAGAACAGGACACAATCGACTCCACAGTCACATGTATACAAAATTCAAGATCAGCACCTCAACTACATGTACATGTGGACAAGCGTCCCAGACTGCTGAACACATACTTCAAGACTGCACTGTATATAGCAGACAGAAAAATTCATTGGCTCATGGATACAACACTACAGACAAAACTATATGGGCCACTGCAAGAATTACAAAAGACAGTAACATTTATACAGGAAGCGACATTGCAGATATAGACAATACTTCAGGTGAACGAAAGAGAGATATATAGGTTTTTAAAAAAGCAGATGGGAAGTGTTGGTGTCAATATTTATTTTAAAATTGGTACCAATACTAATTGGTAATCATAATTAGTTGCAGAGTCATAAAATATGAGAAAATCTAGATAACCAAATTGAATAACTGGAGTTCCTACTTTCATCATCATGTCACATTTTCATAAAATACTTTTTTTTTTCCCTCTCCTGATCTCTGTTCTAACTGCTTTTGTGTATTTTCAGTACTTGTTGCTATTTCACTTTGCTCCTATATGCTTCAATTTTCTTCTTTCTTCTGTGGGGGTCAGTGTTTTCATTTCAAGATGTAGTTCTGTTACTTATGAGCCTTTCTGCTGATGTTTTGTGTGGACGAGATGAGAATATCTTTTGTGTGTGTGGCTAGTTCATATGGTGACATTTCTTGTTCATACTGTATTATTCAATAATGCTAGTTTTCTTTCATTTGTGCTTTATAATTATAGGCTAAGCCATACCTTGTTGAGCCAGAGCACTCTTTTCATCACATCTCGAACGCCAAAGGAGTTTGTGATTGAAGGGAGTTCGGCTTCAGTCCAATCTTTCTCTGGCTGCTCAATGAAACCCTGAAGTAGATTTTCATAAATATTACATACCATGAGTCAATCAATGAGCACTTTTACATTCCTTCATACAAACAAGAAAGAACCAAGCAATTATAATCTAAAGACAAAGAAAAGTAATTTCAATCACTGGAAGATATCAAAGTAGTAGTAAATTAACAAATTAATTATATATTAATTATATACTAATTATATTATAATTAAAGTCAATTAAATAAACAATTCCTCATATGAAGAAGATCATCTTAAAGTTTCCCTTTGAGCACTATCATATTACAGTTTCCACTCACTCAAGAATGATCATATTTAAGATTTTTTAAGTATTCCACACCTGATTAATTGTAAAAACGCTTTTGTTAATGAAACGTAGATGTGATACAGAATGTGTAAATTAGAATATACATGGGAAATAACCAGGGGAAAAGATCGACCACTTTATCTATCTTGGAAGTCACATTGATCGAGAAGGGGATACAAGTAAAGAAATTAGAATCAGAATAGCTAAAGCAGCAATATCTTTCAGCAGCCTTGAAAAGTTGTGGAAATCAAAACTCATCAGCACAAACACAAAACTTAGACTATTAAAATCAAATCTACTATGTATCCTTACGTATGCATGTGAGAGCTGGAAAACAACAAGAGACATAGAAACAAAGTTGAATGCATTCGAAAATAAATGTCTAAGGAAAATACTTTGTACAGCGTGGAACGAATTCAAAACAACAAAGAAATTAGAGAAATCGTTAATCAAACACTAATATCTTCAGTAATAAAGAAAAGATGATGGTCATATGTTGGACATGTGATGAGAAGAGATAATAACCAAATAACAAAGCAAGCCCTCATGTTGGAAACAACAGGTAAGAGAAAAGAAGACACTGAGAAGAACATTGCTGAGAGAGGCAAAAGCAGCAGGAATCGGCTCCCTCAATGAGATAGAGCTACTTGCACAGAACAGAGACAAATGGTGAGATTTGATAAAATATCTTTAAAAGAATTGAAAACTGCTAGAACAAAAATTCAGATAAGAGAAGGAGTATCTTGGTCTATGCCCTATGGGCTGGCTATGGCTCGAAAGGTCAATAGATAGATAGATCACATTAAGTTTTCCTTACATGAGCATGATTACATTAAAGTACCCATTCCACAGGCGCATTCATGTTAAAATATCCTATTATTTTCATTGAGTGCCATCTCAGCATGGAAGGTTGGTTACCATGTAGCGCCATTCTGCTCTGTCTCTTGCTTTGATAGTGCAGGTTGCTTATAGGCTGACTAGTCAATCTTTTGATGTTACTCATCCATGTTAGTTTTGGTCTGCATCTGCCTCTTTTACCTTGCATTTTCCCTTCCATGATTACTTTTAGTAGGCTGGTGTGTCTTTTAATATGCCTCCACCACCAAGCGGGGTACTGGTTGGTCTCAAGGCAAAACGCCAATCTTGAGACAGAGAAGTTGTGGGTCCAAATCCCGGCTCTACCAGTTGTGATTTTTATTTATGATTTCTCTGAGGCAACCACCCCTGGTCTCAGCAGCGAGACCTGGCTTGAAATGTCAATTACTCATGGACAGAAAAAATATGAGTACCTCAAAAGACAGAGTTATCTGCCTGTGCAGTGAGGGACCCCTGTGCACACGGCTGCCAGGGACAAAATGATTTAACATGCAAAATTCAGTTCCTAGTCTCTAGGGACTTCGTCAGAGGTCAAAGCTGGCAAATGCAAAAAAAAGTAGTTCTCTTTTCATTTTTAGTTGTTTTAAGAATTCATAATTTGTTTTTTTTTCTTCCCATCCAATTCTTCCTATTCTTCTATAAATCTACATTTCAAAGGTTTAAATTTTCTGTTCTGCTTTCTTGTCTAGTTCATGTTTCTGCACCACACAGAAATATTGAAAAGATAAAACATTCTGCTATTCTTAGTTTTAGCTCTGGTGTTATTTGTTTTATGTAGTATATTTTTCATGGCATTAACATTACTTTTTGCCATTCCTATTCTTTTGTTTATTTCAGTTCTACATTTTCCATCACTGGTTATAGTATGCCAAAGGTAGCTGTAGTCCTGAACTGTCTCCAGTTCTATTCCTTCAACTTTGATATCCGCTTGTAGGTTTTGAGTATTACCTTAGTTTATGATCATAATTTTAGTCTTTTTGATATTCATACCTAATCCATATTTTTTGCTCGTCATGTTTATTTCATTAAGTAATCTCCTCTTATTGGAGCATGAAGTTTCACTAACCTGAGCATGATCATAGCTTAACTTGACGCAGGATCTGATCACTGATCTGCCATACCACTCATCAGTAATCTGAAATAAAACCATGTCTTAAAACTATGAAACTCTTACATTGCTTTAGGTGGGTCAAGTGGAAAACATCAAACTAGGATTGATGACAAGTTGTTTTTTTTAATCAACAAGGCAATATTACCCACAATGCTACTAAATCTCCATTAAAAGTAAATACACACAAATCTGTGATCATCATTATTTCAATATTTAAATCATCTTCATGCAGGCTAAATTTAAGTAGAGAGGAAGAAAATCATAGACATCACAAGTGTGAAGTACATTGTCTGTTCTAGATTTTATAAATCTTCATGTCGTCTCGTTAGTTTTTTTTTTTTATCTTCTTCCCTTCCCTTCTTCTCTCCTTTCCTTCCTTCCTTCCTTCTCTTACGAGAGCTAAGTTCACCCAGCCTTAAACAAGTAATTGGATTTTGTTTTTTAGCCATGATATCTGAGTGGTCAGTGAACTGGACTAATGAGGACATGAGTTTTGGTTTGATCCTGATAGACGACCTCCAGATTCACCCAAACTTATGTACCATTTCTATGGAAAAGAAAAACAGCACTGGCATAATACCGAGAACACTACCAACAAAATAGTTAATAAAAAACGCAAAATGTGCAAAAAGGCAAAAGAAGACTACCTCAGCCAAAGATGTCTAAAAATCAAAACTATGGAAAATAAACAAGATTTAAGAGGATTGAACATAGAAATAAAGAGAATGACTAGGAAAAATATAATATAATAATTGATATAATATATATATATATATATATATATATAACATAATAGTAAATATATTAATTGAAAAATACACAGAAGTAAATAACCCAATGTATGCCTGCTTCATAGACTACACCAAAGCTTTTGATAGAATACACTATAAACCACTTATAGACTGCCTAAATGATATACAGCAGCAATGTCTTTCAGAAGCCTTGAAAAGCTGTGGAAATCAACACTCATCAGCACAAACACAAAACTTAGACCATTCAAATCAAACGTACTAGGAACCCTTACATATACATGTTGTTGTTGTTGTTAGGACCTTTCGAGCCGTAACCGGCCCATAGAGCGTAGACCAAGATACACCTTCTCCTATATGAATTTTTTGTTCTAGCAGTTTTCTTTTAAAGATATTTTATCAAATCTCGCCATCTGTCTCTGTTCTGTGCAAGCAGTTCTTACTCAATGAGGGAGCCGATTCCTGCTGCTCTTGCCTCTCTCATCAATGTTCTTCTCAGTGTCTCCCTGGGTCTTCCTCTTTTTCTTTTACCTGTTGTTTCCCATATGAGGGCTTACTTTGCTATTCGATTATTATCTCTTCTCATCACATGTCCAACGTATGACCATCGTCTTTTCTTTATTACTGAAGATATTAGTGGTTGATTGGCGATTTCTCTAATTTCCTCGTTTGTTTTGAATTCGTTCCATTCTATACCAAGTATTTTCCTTAGACATTTATTTTCGAATGCATTCAACTTTGTTTCTATATCTCTTGTTGTTTTCCAGCTTTCACACGCATACGTAAGGGTTGATAGTACATTTGATTTGAATAGCCTAAGTTTTGTGTTTGTGCTGATGAGTTTTGATTTCCACAACTTTTCAAGGCTTCTGAAAGACATTGCTGCTTTAGCCATTCTGATTCTAATTTCTTTGCTCGTATCCCCTTCTCTATCAATGTGACTTCCAAGATAGATAAAGTGATCGATCTCTTCTACTGGTTTGTTTTCCATGTATATTTTGTCACTTGTTGGAATTAAACTTTTCATGACTTTAGTCTTTTCATGATTGACCTCAAGCCCAATTTTGCTGGCTATTGATGATAGTTCATTTGTGTTTTCCTGCATCGTTTTTATCTGACTGCTGATGAGAACTATGTCATCAGCAAAGTCGAGGTCATCCAAATGGTCTCCTTGTATCCATTCGATGCCTTTATTACCAGTGCAGCATTTCTTCATTATGAAGTCCATAACAATTCCAAATAACAAGGGCAATAAAATACATCCTTGTTTAACCCCAGTTTCTATTGGGAAACATTCGCTCAGTCCTTCCTCTGTTCGAACTGCACATGTGTAACCATCATACATGTCTTTGATAATATTTATGATTATTGATGGTAAACCATATTGCTTCAGAATTTTCCACAAAGAATCTCTATGAATACTATCAAATGCTTTTTTGAAGTCGATGAAGTTAAGTACAAAAGGTTTTTGCTTTTCAATGTGTTCCTCCAATATAAGTCGTAGAGTGAAAATGTGGTCAAGACAGCTTCTCCCTTTTCTAAACCCAGCCTGTTCTTCACGCATTACTGTATCTATTGAATCCTTTATCCTATTTAGGATGATTTTACAGAATAACTTTGAGGCAACTGACAAAAGTGTCACGCCTCTCCAGTTGTTACAATCTCTAAGATTGCCCTTTTTTGGGATCTTAACAATGATTCCTTTTTCCATTTATGAGGCGTCTTCTCTGTTTTCCAAATGATGTTGAACATTTTTTGAAGATGTATTAGATTATGGCTATCAATTGCCTTGAGGATCTCAGCTGTTAACTTATCCTCTCCAGCAGCCTTGTTATTGGTCATTAGCTTTAAGGTGGTTTCTATTTCACTCAAGGTGAAGTCATCTAAATTTACATCTAATTCTGCTGCTGGTGTTTCAGCTTCAAAATCTATTAAACTGTGGGGTAGTGGACGGTTAAGAATTTCTTTGAAGTGTTCCGCCCAACGGGCTTTTATGTCTGCGCTTGTTGTTAGCATTAATCCAGATTTGTCTAGAATTGGTGTTCCACTGGATGTATAGGTGTTTGTGAGCATCTTTTGTACAGTATAAAGAGTTCTGCTGTCTCCTGTAATTGCAGCTGTCTCTGCTTTCTCTGCCAAGTTGTCTATATAAGCTCTTGGTACCCTGCTCAAACTGTACTACATAAAATTGAACAAATTGGAATAACAATGTAGTAAATAAAACAGTAAATCATCATCATCAATTACCATGGCTGCTGGTGTAGGTGATCATGTCTCTCCACAACTTTCGATCTTGACAATTATTTACCATTTCTGTTGTTGATCTTCTCCCAAGCCATTCTCTTAAGCTGTCTGGTATCTTTTCTCTTTGCTTCACCTATCTCTTCATCCCTTAATTTTCCCAGTAGTCACATTATATTCCAGCTGTTCCCTTCTCATTACATGGCCAAAAAATTATTGTTTCTTCCTAATATTTGAAATTAGCTCCCTTTTTGCTGCCTGTATCAGAAAATTTTAATCACACTTTTTAGCTGTTTATGGTATTCTCTACATTCTTCTGTACATCCACAATTCTACAGCCTCCAGTGATTTTCTTGTCTTTTGTCATATTGTCCATGATTCACATCCAAATGTTAAGACTGGTTCTCTCTGATTTCCACCATCAAAAATTAATTGGACAGCATCCTCCTCATTTTTTGGAAAGCTGTTTTTGCCTGAGCTATTCTGCATCTCACCTAAATGTACAACAGATGTGAAATGCCCAAGACAGTAAATAAAGATAATAAATTACTAAATATATTTAGTCTTTGTTATATTTATCTTTAGCTCTTTTCCTTTTTTTTTTTTTTTTTTTTTTTAAGACATAAGTAACATTAACACATAAAAGGACTAAAACATTAAAAGATTTTCAATGAAATTTTTCTATGAAAAATGAAAATAAAAACATTTTCCTAAATCATCATCATCATCATGTGCCATACCGGTTGGCGTAGGTGATCATGTCCCTCCACAATCTTCTATCTACAATGCATCGTATCAGTTCTGTTGTTGACTGTTTTCCATGCCATGACACCAAGCTATCCAGTATTTTCTTTCTCTGTCGTCCGCGATCTCTCTTTCCTTCTATTTTGCCAGCTGTAACCAAGTATTCCAACTTTCCTCTTCTCATGATGTGCCCGAAAAATGTTGATTGCTTCTTTCTGATGTTTTTTTAAGAGCTCCCTTTTTGTGTTGGCCTCTTTGAGAACTTCCTCATTGGTCTTTTTAGCTGTCCAGGGAACTTTCAACATACTTCTGAGAAATCCTATCTCTGTGGCCTCTAATCGTCTTTTCATTTGTTTGTCTACTGTCCATGATTCGCTTCCATAGGTCAGAAGTGGTTCTATATAGCACCGATGAACTTTCAAATCATCACACACACATAATGTTTACAAAAATGTAATGTTTATCAAATTCCTCATCCATTTTGTTTTAACAAACTTATATAAATTAAAGAGGTAGGTGCAGTATGTTCAGACATATGGCTCTCTAAATAATACATGTTATTTGTCTTATTTTTGGTAAGGTACGAGGTGGTGCTTATTTTAAAATAAAGTCTGGTATTAACAGCAGGTTAATGACATATAAGTAATTAGGAACATACCATGCCTTGTTCATCAATGGTCCATATAACAGAGAAGGTAAGTCGATCATGGTCTGGGTTGAGACTGCACAGTTCTTCACATAGCAGACGTGGCAGCATAGGGACCACCTGATTCAAGAGTTGGGGGAGAGTTAAGAATTAGGTGGAGAGCAGCTGTGAAAATAAATTATTCACTCTGATAGTGAAGGCAGTGTTGTGGAGATGTACTGGCTCTTAGTGGAATGGGCCACTGATGATAATGGTCTCATTTGTCTTAGAATAAATGAGACTGTTATTGATAAATTTCTGAAATCATCATGAAGTACCATGTCTGCTGGAGTAGGTGACCATGTCTTTCCACCACTTTCTATCCCTGCAGCTGTATATTAATTCTTTCTACTAACCATTCTCTTAAACTGTCAAGTAATTTTTTTCTATGTTTTCCTCTTAACTCTTCTCGCCTCAATTTTTCCAGTTGTCAGAACTTACTCCAGTTGTTCCCTTCTAAATACATGGCCAATAAATTACATCTTAAATCACTAATAACATAAAATTAAAGATAAAAGGTAAATTTAAAAGTAAAGACATATCTCATAGCAATGAGGAGTGGTGCGTAAGGTCTCTACTTTTTTTTGCACAAATTTTAAGAAAAAGTGGCCTAATACTCTCTCCATGGATGCATTCCTTTCTTGACTGATCATCTATCTCTTCAGCTGGACCATCTGAAGTTCATGTTTTGAACTAAGGCCTTCCGCATGGAAAGTGAGCTCCCTAAAACTTAGCTTTTCTTTCTGCAAATTGTTACTCTCTAATTAAATTAATCTTTTAACAGTATTTTCTGTGCAAGTAATTAGCAGTGCTATCTTTTTTTTTTTTTTTTAAACTACCACCAGCAAAACTGATGATTAAAATATACTCAAAAATGTCAAAACTCTCGATAAATTTAAAGTGCCAGTTGGAGAATATCTGCCTGTGTGATGAGGGAAACCTGAGCACACAATCCTACAAAATTTGGTCTCTTAGGACTTCACCAGATACATACAGCTCATGTACACAAACAAACACAGTATGACATCCTCCAAACAGCCTCAGTTAATAAAGAAATTGGTACCTGACTCAGTCAGGTTAAAAAGAAAACATAACAGCGAGGCAGAGATGTGGCCTACTTACCTACAAATGCTGTGACCTAGGAAGGTGAATTATTTTACTCCCTTACTATATGTCATGGGACACTACTTACTTTAACCCATTTCAGGTTGGGTGAACCAAGAAGCTAATCTATATATGGATTAAACTCAACTTTTTGACCACAGTGTCTGATTCAATTACACAATTATCAACTTGTTGAATTATTGCAGACAATCACTTTAAAAAAATAGCACATTACTATAAATTAACCACCAGTAAACAGAATCCAAAAGAAAGAGGAGCATTCGTTGCAATGGAAATCCAAAGAAATTAGGTTAAATGCAAAATAAAAAAATTGCTAACTCCAATCAGTCCTATTATCATCATCATCATCATCATCAAGTACTGGGCCTACTGGCGTAGGTGATCATATCTCTCCACAAATTTCGATCCCGGCAGCTATTTATCATTTCTGTTGTTGACCTTCTGCCAAGCCATTCTCATAAGCTGTCTGTTATTTTTTCTCTTTGCTTCCCTCTATCTCTTTGTCCCTCAATTTTTTTTTTCCTATCCTAGTCCTATTATATGGCTGTGAAAAATGGAGAATAACAAAAATGACAATCATGAAGATACAGACCTTTATTAATCAATGGATGCTTGCGCAGTATAAAAGGATGGAAATGGCACAACAAAATCACTAACATAGTGGGGAAAAGTATCAGTCAAATACCAGTGGATAAAGAGATACATTTAAGACGATGGCACTGAATAGGACACACATTGCAGAAGCCAAGTGAGAGTATTACACAACATGCCCTTTTTTTTGGAATCCCTAAGGAAAAAGACTTAAGAGGAAGACCTAAATATTCTTGGAGAAGATGGAAGCAGAGATGAAGAAAATGGGGAAGACAGGGAATGATCTTAAAAGAATGACAGGAAACAGAACAGCTTGGAGAGTGTTTGTTGATGACCTATACTTCACTGGGAGTTAAAAGGTATAAAAAGAAGAAACAGAATTCTAAAGAATAAAGGTGATTTTTAAAACAACACTTTAAATCAACAACAGCACCCTACAGTATAAAGGTGAAGAAAATAAGGATATTTCACCCAAAGCATAACCATTGCAATCATCAATGTGTTCATTATGGTGTTTATAAAACAGTTGCACTAGACAATAAAATCATAGCACTAAGAGTTAGACTAAAAGTTGCAGTAGGTCAGTAGTTAGCTAATGCCTACAGAGAACAAGATGTTGGATTGGATCCTGCTTCTAGGTCCACTCAACCATAAATGTGTACCTCATTTTTCTGGGGAAAGAAAGTTGGCACTGGCATAGTACTGACCACACTACCAAAAAATGACCAGACGATTAAAAAAAATATGAGCACTAATGTCATATTACCTATATGCCTGGAGACGTAACGACCTTTTTTTTTTTCTAAGTGTTAAACCACATATATGTCACCTTCCTTGGTTCAATAATTGAAAGCTGATTTAATTGGATGGTCAAAAAGTGAGTTATACTAATTCAAACATATAAGCCTGACACCTATCCACATTAGCTCAATCTAACCTTCTGAACTAAATAAACACTTGTTGCACGCTGGGAAGCAACCGCATCCAGTTCAGTATCCTCTTTTATAAAGTAGCTGACATCTGCAATGTGCACCCCAACTTCATACACACCTGAAAGAACATTGTCAATATACTAAATCATCAGTATACTAAATAATGTACACATTTTCGATTAAAAAATCTTCATGTTAAGATATGGGAAAATCAAATTTTATATGACTGCAGCCTCTGGTAAGAGAATAATGATTACAATCAGATATGGAAGCATATGTGTCAACAGAGATGTCCACTTGTCAAGGACCTGGGTTTATACCTAAAGCTGAACCAAATAAAGTTTTTATGGCAGGTCAAATCAAACTGGACAGCTTTGAGTAGGTAAGGATAAGACTAAAGGGGACACCCAGGCCCTACCCAAAGTTTGGTGTTGTAGCATAATGATGAAAACTATCTGCATAAAAAAAGGAGAACTTGTTACAGAAACGATATAGGAAAAAAATGGTGCTGCTCATGAATAGCCACAAATTGAAGTTTGCATGATTGACAATAGTAAAAGTAGAATGGATGTTAAAGGAGGCATTAGAGAGGTGAACAACCTGGTGGAGACAGTTGAAAAAGAGATGAAAAGCGTGGGCCAGACATAGGCCATCTTAAGAAGGATTTTGTTGTTGTACTTCAGGACATCACAAGGCTACCAGCCATTGACTGCTCTGTTGGTCCACAGCCAAAGAGAGACAAAAGAATACAAATAATGAAAGTTTACATATATTTTTATAACTGAGGAGAGTGTGGTCATATTTGATTAAACAAGCCATTTGCCAGTCGGTTGGACATTAGCCTGATTCCCAGTAAGGTTAAGGATTTTTCTGTCAGGCTAAAATAAAACCTCAATAGTTAAGCTTCTAATCATTAGTTAAGCTTGCAGATTTTATTCTCAGCACACCCCCCCCCCTTCCCCTTCAGTTAACTCCCCTGCTACACTTCTGAAAGGTAATAATCTCAGCTTTCTCATACCACAGCTGAGAAAAGAACAGCAGCAGGGCTGTGGTTGTTAAACTGCTCTACTGAGGACATGAATCAGGTTCAATTCAGATTGACAGTTTCTAGCTTCAACCAGTTTTAAATGGTGCCAAATTATTTCTAGGACATAAGATAACCAGCTGGAATAGAATTGACCCAGATTTCCCAAACATGTGCCAATGGTTAAAAAAAACAGAGAATGCCATATTTCATAAGTTCTCTCTTTCAAATTATGTTCAAGAATGGTTTATTTTCCAAGTACAAAATGTACATGGATCAGAAACCCACAGCAGCAAGATGCCAGAAATAGCAATGTTGTACATGAGAAGCAGACTTCAGAAACAGGTGGATCAACAAAAATCAACCATTAATTAGAACAGTTAGTACATCAGGTATCAACTCAGTCTAAGTTTGGAAGGGTCCAAAATGGATTCTATTGTTTAGAGACATCTGTCTTAAAACTATTAGACCTTACATAGCAGATGTGAAGCAGTTTGAAGCTGCTAGTTTCAAAAGCATTTATATATACATTAATTATTAGGACTCTGATTTTTATGACCTAAAATATGACATATGAGCTAAAAGGTCATTATATGCTACAACATATGCTTAAAATCATTTAAAAAAATAGACCAAATTATTACATAAATTAATTACTCATTTGCTATTAAAAATTACATTCAAATATCCGCTAAAGTGTCTACATCCTTTGCATCAGGCTCTGCTTTCATGTCTTTGTTGATGAGCAATTTCTGAGATGGTGACAACTTTTTTTTAAATTGTTGGACACATTTATTTTCTCTCAGTGTTTGCAGTTACTTTCACACCAAATCAGTGTCTGACTGTGCTGTCTCCATTTCAAACAGTAAAGCCGCTTGCATTCCTGTTGAAAGTCTCGCATTCCTGTTGAAAGTCTCACTTCAGAACAAACTTTCTTGACAGTACTTTCACTCCAGTGCTCTGATGCTCGGTATGGTGTTACGGCCAAAGGTCTCTTTTTATAATTTGAACTTCAAATATTTATCCTGACATATAGTAAATCAACTAAAGGTGGTATTTAATTTTCCATCTAAATATTTATTTCGAATTACAATGTCTAAGTTATAGATATGTATTTATTCAGGAAAATGTATGCGTTTGTTAACAAAAAAAATAACAAAACCAAAATTTTCCGCTTAATAAAGGTTCATCTAAATGATAGTTTTATTGTACCTAAAATGAGCAACAACAAAATGCAATCAAAAATATGCTTTTATGCATCCAATTTGGTCAAAATATGACCTAAATCTAAATGATGGTCAAAATATACATTTATATGACCAATAAAAACAGCGTCAGTGTTCAGAAAGACATGAAACATGTATTAAAATAAACTTGGATTACAAAAATACATGTCAGGAAAAAATATTACGTCATAAAAATCTGAGCCCTAATTATTAGATAAAACAAGGATATCAAGCTAAAGCAAAGAGAAAAGATACCAGACAGCTTAAGAGAATGGCTAGGCAGAAGGTCAACAATGGAAATGATAAATAACTGTCGAGATCAAAAGTTGTGGAGAGACATGATCACCTACGCCAGCAGGCATGGTACTTGATGATGATGAAGATGATGATCAAGCTGAAATAATTTTTGCTGCTTTTATCCAACAATAACTACTCTTCAGTGTTCTGCTAGAAGGACAAAATAGATAACTAGATAAATGTTCTGGTTTATAACAAAAGTTGCAATATTTTAAATGTTCTGGTTTACAGCAAACGTTGCTATATTTTAAATGTTCTGGTTACAGCAAACATTGCTATATTTTAAATGTTCTGGTTTATAGCAAAAGCTGTGATATTTTAAATGTTCTAGTTTATAGCAAAAACTGTGATTTTTTAACGTTCTGGTTTACAGCTACCGTTGCTATATTTTAAATGTTCTGGTTTATAGCAAAAGTTCCAATATTTTAAATATTCTGGTTTATAGCAAAAGTTCCAATATTTTAAATATTCTGGTTTATAGCAAAAGTTCCAATATTTTAAATATTCTGGTTT
Source organism: Megaustenia siamemsis (assembly GCA_032433765.1). Taxonomy (NCBI): domain Eukaryota; kingdom Metazoa; phylum Mollusca; class Gastropoda; order Stylommatophora; family Ariophantidae; genus Megaustenia; species Megaustenia siamemsis. The sequence goes on along the minus strand of JAVIAB010000088.1, from coordinate 33,584,395 downwards.
ATAGCAAAAGTTCCAATATTTTAAATATTCTGGTTTATAGCAAAAGTTCCAATATTTTAAATATTCTGGTTTATAGCAAAAGTTCCAATATTTTTAATATTCTGGTTTATAGCAAAAGTTGCGATATCTTAAATGCTCTAGTTTACAGCAAGCTGCAATATTTGCACCTTTCAGTTCAACATCTTTGACTGCACTATGGCACTTCAGATCCCTACTTGCTTGGCCAAAATAGTTTGTTTCTGGGGGCACTGCACAGAGGTAGAGTAGAATCTAGATAGTTCTGGGTCACATTTTTTTATTTTACAGCCACACTTCTCTTACCATTTCCAAGCTCCTCAATAGACATGGCATCATCCAAATCTCTGGCTGTGGCTGGATCTATTGTGAACACGCAGGAGCGTCGTAGATCTCTGCGATAGGTCAATTCAAAGTCTGGTATTTTCCAAGGGAGATCTTTAGGTAGACACTGATTCACCTGTGTACACATGAACAAAAAAAAATTTTTTTTTAATTAAAATGAATAAAATATCAGAGAATCAAAGGAACTACAGAATCAACAGAGTTAAAAAGTAATGCCGTAACAACAAAAAAATAATAGAAATTCTGAAGCAATTATTTTTCTTCTTCTGCGATGATAGCTCATTCAGACTGGGACTCCAAACTCTCTTATGAAGGGAACTGTCTGTTTAAGTAATTCGGTTGCCCTGTATAGTTTCTCTTCCAAGGAGGTGGATGTGGGCCACATTGTCCTCCTCAGGCCTGTGGACTAGGGGGCATGCTATCCAGGGTGCATTGGCTGGTAGTTCCTATTTTGAATTTGGTGAACATGTGGTTTCTTATTCTGTTAAGCAATTATTTTAAAATAAATCTAAAACAGTAATGGAATAAAACAAAAAAAACATAACAATATAACTAAAGAGGTATAAGCTTTAAATGTATTTGCTTGCTTGCTTGCGTTCGCCCAATGACTAAAGTATTCTAGGGTATTCGTAGACTATAGAATTCCTCTTCATCATCCACCCTTAAAAGGACGTTAAGTGGGTGTGTCTGTGTTGTGTTGTGGTGTGCAGTATAACTGTTATATTTGCACCTTTCGGCCCAACACATCTGACTTCAGCATGACATTTTTGAGTACCGGGTTGTATTCCCTCTTTGGTCCCTACTCAATTGGCCAGACTAGATATGTTAGTCTGTTACTAGAGGCATCGCGAGAGGTGGAGCAGGGTCTGGATGGTTCTGGTTCACCGATCATGGCGCAAGCCATCAGCTGTGGATCACTGACAACTTCCAGCTCTGGTGCTTTGACTCCAAATGTATTTAAGGAGCGTTAAAGAGGTATTTTTTTTAAAGCAACAGAACTAAAGACATGAAAAACAGAATTTAAAGAAGTAGAACAATATAAAATATATAAAAGAAATAATGAACTAAATCTTTTTTTTAATGCAAGAGAACTAGAATGGAACTGAATTAAGAAAGGAATGAAACTAACAAAACAAAATATTGGAATTAATGAAGTAATTGAACTAAAGAAGTAATGGAACTAATGAATAGAAAGAACTAACAAAATTAACAAATTGCTCTTGTTCTTCACTGTATGGACAACTCTAAAAGTATTCAGATTCTCTACTAAATATATCTATCTGGCTATAGCAACTGGTGGGGTGAAGCAACTGGTGACCTCAGTTCTGTGTTGATTATCAGTTTGTTTTTTTTCAAAAGCAATTCACCATTCTTATTGACTTAATGTTCTTTCAGTCTAGTTATGGTTGCAGATTTGCATTAATTGCTTGAATCATTTACTCATCACCGGTCCACTGGGAGCCACGATAGCTCTGTGGTTGGACTACTAAGGACATCAGAGGTCAGGTTCGATCCAGACTGACGGCTTCCAGGCTCACCCAGCCTTAAATGGGTACCGGATTTTTCTGGGAAAGTAAAGCGGCACATGCATAATACCAACCACATTACCCTAAAAATTGTGCCATAGGTCTGTAAAAAAATTATGGTCACTAACACCACTTGGCGTGACTTTTATAAAAACACTTTACTTTTTTTTCTGGTCCACTGCTCATCCACTCTCCCCAACAGCCATGCCAGCAAGCCTGTCTGTCCACTTATTTCCTCTAACACTCCAAGACCCTGATACAAAAATGAAGTAGATCTGTCAGTCTTGACCTCTTCAGACTCCAATCCAACCACTGCCTCTGAACCCAGCCCATTTAAATCTTCCAGAGTATACAGAGAGAGTATATGGGTGAAAGTCTGTTCCATCCAAGCTATTGCTTTAAAAGTAAAAACAAGGTACTAATGCAACAATGGAAATAGGAAAGCAAAGGAAATGAACAATGGCGCTAAGTATCCATGTAACCTAATGAAATTAATGATGCAATGGATCTAACAGTGAGAACAGGTGGCCAAACTGATAACTTAATACACCTTAAAGCAGGAAAACAAGGGTTTGAATCCCAATAGGATGTATATTTTTTTCTATCAGGTGTTAAATAAATTATCGGATCCGAACACCTCATAGCGACGGCTCAGCACAAGCGATATTTTTTCTTCAGACCTATATATCTCCCCTGACAGACTCCAGTAATGGGGTAATGCTGTAAAGATAGTTTCAGTAAAAAGAGATCAAAGGAAATAACTGAAATTATAAAATAAAGAAAAAATGAAACTAAAGGATATGTTGAAACAAAAAAAAAAGAAAAAACAAAACAAGGAACCTAAAATTTAAGAAATAATTAACAATAAAAGCAATGAAAATAAAGAAACAATAGAACTAGGCAATAACTGGACAGTCATTATAGTTTAATATAATTATAGACACACTACTTCATGACATTATTCCAATGATTATTTATTAAAAATTATTGGTGGTGGTTTCAAATTTAGTTATAAAGTTAACAAATTAAATCCTCCAGAATCATCTAGTGCTAGTTTGTGGTCATCATTTCTTTGCAAGACGAGTGGCTGTGTGCAACAGGTCATTTTTAAGGTGCAGACACTTCTTGTGAGACCAACTTCTAATTACATCTATACCAGCAAGGACATGAACAGGAAAGTGTGCCTTTTGGTCTTTTCTGACTCCCCATTTTTTGTTGTGCTAGCTTGCTTCTGTGGGGCCATCTTTTGTTCTCTGGCTGTTGAGCTGGGTGCAGTCCTGTAGTACATGAACAGGAATCTGCTCTGATGCTACAAAGATGCAGGCAGCATTGTCTCTCAGGCCTACTCAGTGAAGCTATTTCTGAAGGCCACACAGCATTGTTCTAAGTTGGAAGATCTTGATCTACTCATGTCTTTTGACCCTGTTTAAAATTTGTTGCTCTGCTTCTATTTTTCCTTCAATTTTCTCATTACATTTGTATGGCTTCATTCCTTAGTTTAGTTAATTGACAGATCATCTTCATTGCATACCAGACAACTCAACAGTGCTCTGCTCCCCTACCCAGCACCTCCCCTTGTATGCAGCACCACCACTAAACACTAGTGAAAGCACTAAAGACAGTCTCAACTAAGATGTACAAAAATGTAACACCAGTGAAGACCTTGTCTGTTTGTGTACACCAGCATAAAAATATCTCCAGCGAACTCCCAAGGGACTGAATTCTGCATGAAAATAATTTTTTCATATTTCCACACTGGCAGCCTCATTACACAGATGTCCATCGTCATTCAGGCAGATAATCTCTGACTTCAAAGGTACTCTCATTTTTTATTGCCAAGATTTCCAACATTTTGGGTACACTTTTTCCTATAAATTTTTCCCAGCCGAGGGCCTTTTTTGGCCACTCTGTTCGATTTCCAACTGTGCTCTTTAACGTGCACAGAATGTTCACATGGCCACCTTTTTTTGTCATTTTATGAGAGGGCTAGTCATCAGACCTCACTACCAAGAGACCTGGGGAGTGTAATGCCATGATGAAACATTAGATGTTATGGGAATTTAACCTGTCCAGAAGCCAATATCCTACCACTAGACACACCCCTTCCGCAAGAGAAGACCTTTAAAATGGAGAGGGTAATTGGATAGATTTTTTAATCTCTTAATATTTGCCCTGGCAGTGGCCATTTTGGTTTCCTCTTTTAAGACTTTTAACTGCCAAAGATTCTTTCAAAAAATGCATACAGGACCTCCTGCTTTTCAGTTTTATCTGAGAGTACTAGACATTGGATCTCGCCACGCTGAAACCAGAGGAGGGTTAAGCCAAGAAATATTCCAGGGAATCAAATAGAAAATTTAAATACACCAAGTCATGATTTGAACCCAGGAGCTTCCTTCCAGTCCAGAGGCCAATGTCTTACATCCAGACCACTCAGTCCCTATAATTCATTCCTGGAAAATTCTATATACTATTAATGAGGGTGACAGTTTATTGTACTTGAATCCATATGGTGCTTTCTAATGTTGCATTTGAATGCTGGTGTTGATTTTTAATTTATTTATTATTACTCATTCATAACAATGATTATCAATGATTACTCATATATTATAGCGGTGGTCATTATCAGGTGCCATGCTGGTTGATGATGATGACGATGACTCACTCAACATCTCTCAGTCCTTCATGCATGTCATAATTTCAGTTGATCTTTTATTATTCAATTTGGATGCTTGATTGTGTTCACCCGATGACTAAAGGAGTATACCTCATCATCATACATTCTTCAAAGACGTTAAGTCCTGCATTGTGTTGTGGATTGCCGTATAAATGAGATACTTGCGCCTTTCGGCCCAACCTATCTGACTTCAACACGACATTTTTGAGTACCGGGTTGTCTTTCCTCTTTAATCCCTACTTGCTTGGCCAGACTAGACAGGTTAGTCTGTTACTAGAGGCACCGTGGAGAGGTGAAGCAGGGTCTGGATGGTTCTGGTTCACCGATCCTGGCGCAAGCTATCAGCTGTGGGTCACTGACAACTTCCAGTTCTGGTGCTGTAAGGTGCACCTTCGCCTCCTTCAATTTGGATAAACTGTTCAATATTTTTTCTCTCTTGGTTTTGCTCTGCTCTTCTTTCCATTCACTCTGCCTATTGTAATAGTATTTCAATACCTTATTTTCTTATCACATGCTCAATAGATGTATACAGTCTCTCCCTTACGATTTTGATATTTCTGGTTTCTCCTGTTCATTTTAAATTTTAAACATCCTTCATTAGTAATTTTATTACACACGGAATTTGTAGCATTCTTCTGATAAATCACATCTCAGCTGCCTCTACTATTCTCTGTATTGTCTTGCTTATAATCAATAACTCACTTCTATATAAATGAATAGGTTCTATATAGCACTTAGGGACATGTTTTCTAACATTAACTGACAACGATTTGTTACATAAGATGTTTATCATTCAATGAATTTCTGTTTTTGCTTGTCTCATTCTGCTTGTAATTTCTATAGTACATCTGTCATCCGATGATAATATTGATCCCAGGTATTTGAATCTACTCACTAATACTGGTGATGATCCATAATTTATAATATCAATAATGGATAATAAAGATAATTACCTCATCAGAAAAAGGTGAATCATCCACACTCAACTCAATTAATACAGCCTCAGTCTCTGGCTCAATCTGTCCGGCCTCGCCTAAACTTCTCAGCAGAGTTCTGAATTTAAAAATCCACAAATATTGCAATAGTGTCAAATATAACAATGAATCTAGTAATTACAATATCCAATACAGCTATAAATCTAATGATAATATTCAATACAATAATGAATCAGGAGTAAGACAGGGGCACATAATATCTTCCCTATTGTTTATTGCCTACATTGACTACATATGTAAGTTAGCCAACCTATCAGAGACAGGAGATTAGTGAGCTTCTATTTGCAGACATTCAGGCATTAATGCTTGGAAAAATAGATGCAGCCTTAATAGTAAAAGAGCAGCGATAGCTCAGTGGTTAGTGAACTGGACTACAAAGGACAAGGGGTAAGGTTCGATCACAACCGACGGCTTCCGGATTCACCCAGCTTTTAATGGGTAACGGATTTTTTTCTGGGAAAGTGAACAGGCATGGGCGTAATACCGACCACATTAACCCAAAAATCATGTGCCGAAGGTCTGTAAAATTTATGGTCACTAACACCATATTCCCTATAAGCCACTTGACGTGACAGGGGTACTTTACTTTTATAATAGTAAAAAGACAGAAGTAATGGTAGCAACAAAGAAAAAGACATTACTGCAATGCACAATAAAGACCTGTGGAACAATATTAAAACAGGTAAATGAAGCTAATATCTGCGAACGATGTTAACCTCAGATGGTAGATGTACAAGAGAGGTGAGATGCAGAATGACTCAAGCAAAAGCAGCTTTCCAAAAAATAAGGAAGATACTGTGCAATCCATTTTTGACAATAGAAACAAGAAAAAGAGTTTTTAAATGTTATGTAGAGCCAGTCTTAACATATGAATGTGAATCATGGACAATGGGGGCCAGCAGACATGAAAATCACTGGTGCATGTAGAAATGTGGTTTTACAGAAGAATGTTGATAATACCATGGACAGGTAAGGAGAGTAATGGAAATGTTATGAAAAAGGTCAAAGCAAAAAGAGAGCTAATATCCAATATTAGGAAGAAACAATCATTTTTTGGCCATGCAATAAGAAGAGAACAGCTGAAATATATTGTGACAACTGGAAAGAACGAGGGAAAGAAGAGATAGAGGGAAGCAAGAGAAAAGATAGCAGACAGCTTAAAAGAATGGCTTGGAAGAATGTCAACAGAAATGATAACTGTCAAGATCAAATGTTGTGGAGAGACATGATCACCTATGCCAGCAGGCATGGCACTTGATAATGATGTTCCACACGCACACAGCAGTATGAAACTACGATTGTCTGTAACTTTACTGATGGGTCAGAAACACCACAATATTTTTAAAATGTCAACTATCTGTTCCATCAACTCTAAAATGCAGAGAGAGAGAGGGGGGGGGGGGGGAGGGAGGGGGGGGGGGGGGAGGGGGAGAGAGAGAGAGAGAAAGAAAGAAAAACTATATGGATTTTTGTTTAAAGGAGCAAGCAATTAAAACATGTGATGAGGAGAGATAATAACTGAATAACAAAGCAAGCCCTCATGTGGGAAACAACTTGTCAGAGGAAAAGAGGTCGCCCCAGAGAGACACTGAGAAGAACATTGATCAGAGAGGCAAGAGCAGCAGGAATAGGCTCCCTCAATGAGATGTTTGCACAGAACAGAGACAAATGACGAGATTTGATAAAATATCTTTAGAAGGATTGAAAACTGCTAGAATAAAAATTTAGATAAAAGAAAGAGTATCTGGGTGTATGCCCTTTGGGCCGGCTACGGCTCGAAAAGTCAATAGATAAATAAATAGATAGAAGCAAATTAAAAGTCGACTTTGCCGTGTTGAGGCACCGATGTGCACTAGAGCGGTGCAGATCGCTGGCTAATGAACGTCCGGATGGGAACTAACCTACCGATACCGGAACATTACTCCAGTATGCGTTTATCATTAAGTCTTTCAACTCTTTAAACATGCGGACGAAGATGTTCTGATGCAACGGACAGAATGCTTGCGGCAGATATTAGGGTAATGAAACACAACTATCTAGACAGACAGAAAACAAGATGAGTGGGACAAATGTAACGGTGCGGGAAATTAACAACTTTATACACGCATGGTAAGACTGTCTGTATTGAGTCTGCTCTAGTGTTGGGCCGAAAGGCGCAAATATATCAGTTTTGCTGCAAACCATAACACAACGCAGGGAGGCGTGACAGCTCAGTGGTTAGTGAACTGGACTACTAAGGACAAGAGGTCGAGTTCGATCCTGATAGACGGCTTCCAGGTTCACCCAGCCTTAAATGGGTACCGGATTTTTTCTGGGAAAGTAAAGCGGCACGGCTGTAATACCGACCACATTATCCCAAAAATCATGTGCCGAAGATCTGTAAAAATGATGGTCACCAGCACCATATTCCCTATACGCCACATGACGTTACGGAGCACTTTACTTTACATCACAACGCAGATACGCCCACTTAACGTCCTTTTAAGGGCGAATGATGAAGTGGTGTGATCCTTTAGTCATCGGGTGAATGCAAACGAGTCTATTGTACTTTACAGCTTTTATTTGCTTTCATCTCTTCAGACGTTTTTTTCTTCTTCTTTTCACGGCCACAGAGTGACATATTGGTTGGTAAGCCATGTGAGTCTTGAAGAGCAACAACATACTCCCTTCACTTCAGGTGGTACCCCTTGTCTGGTCCACACTCTTCTGGTTCTAATGGCCTCAACCAGTCTCTTTCGTAATTTTTTTTCTTCTTAGCGTTCAACCTTTAACAGGTCTTTGATACGTTGTTTTAAGTAGTTTACAGTAAAACCGCGTTGTCTGCACCTTTCAGTCCCGACACATCCGTCTTCGACAGGTGCTGATATCATTTTTAGAATTTTTACCCAGGCAACGGCCTTTTTTTTTTTTATACATACTAGTTTCGTCATATACTAAAGGTTCATAACGTGCGCAGAGTCCACAGGAGGCATGTTTTTCGCAGTTGTCCGAAACAGTCAAACATCCTGAGATTAGGCGAGGTACAGCCACGAAGAAATCACGGATCCATGGTGGAAGAATTCCCACCCGGGTTGGCGAGATTCGAACCAACCCAGAACCTTACTGTCTGAGGCCAACGTCTTACCTATACACCACCCAGTTTCCCACTTTTTCGCCGCTGAAGTGCTCTTTCTATTTGTTTTCCTCCCTCCACACAGCCCCACGTTCATTCATCCACCCATCCAATATATATATATAAATTATTCTGCAAAATCATCCTAAATAGAATAAAGGATTCAATAGATACAGTAATGCGTGAAGAACAGGCTGGGTTTAGAAAAGGGAGAAGCTGCCTTGACCACATTTTTACTCTACGACTTATATTGGAGGAACACATTGAAAAGCAAAAACCTTTTGTACTTAACTTCATCGACTTAAAAAAAAGCATTTGACAGTATTCATCGAGATTCTTTGTGGAAAATTCTGAAGCAATATGGCTTACCATCAAAAATCATAAATATTATTAAAGACATGTAGTTCGAACAGAGGAAGGACAGTGAATGTTTCCCAATAGAAACTGGTGTTAAACAAGGATGTATTTTATCGCCCTTGTTATTTGGAGTTGTTATGGACTTCATAATGAAGAAATGCTGCACTGGTAATAAAGGCATCGAATGGGTACAAGGAGACCATTTGGAGGACCTCGACTTTGCTGATGATATAGTTCTCATCAGCAGTCAGATAAAAACGATGCAGGAAAACAGAAATCAACTATCATCAATAGCCAGCAAAATTGGGCTTCAGATCAATCATGAAAAGACTAAAGTCATGAGAAGCTTAATTCCAACGGACGACAAAATATACATGGAAAACAAACCAGTGGAAGAGATCGATCACTTTATCTATCTTGGAAGTCACATTGATCGAGAAGGGGATACAAGCAAAGAAATTAGTATCAGAATAGCTAAAGCAGCAATGTCTTTCAGAAGCATTGAAAAGTTGTGGAAATCAAAACTCATCAGCACAAACACAAAACTTAGACTATTCAAATCAAATGTACTATCAACCCTTACGTATGCGTGTGAAAGCTGGAAAACAATAAGAGATATAGAAACAAAGTTGAACGCATTCGAAAATAAATGTCTAAGGAAAATACTTGATATAGCGTGGAACGAATTCAAAACAAACGAGGAAATTAGAGAAATCGCCAATCAACCACTAATATCTTCAGTAATAAAGAAAAGATGATGGTCATACGTTGGACATGTGATAAGAAGAGATAATAACCGAATAGCAAAGCAAGCACACATGTGGGAAACAACAGGTAAGAGAAAAAGAGGAAGACCCAGAGAGACACCGAGAAGAACATTGATGAGAGAGGCAAGAGCAGCAGGAATCGGCTCCCTCAATAAGATAGATCTGTTTGCACAGAACAGAGACAAATGGCGAGATTTGATAAAATATCTTTAAAAGAATCGAAAACTGCTAGAACAGAAATTCAGATGGAGTATCTTGGTCTACGCCCTATGGGCCGGCTACGGCTCGAAAGGTCAATAGATTTTATATATATATATATATATATATATATATATATATATATATATATATATATATATATATATATATATATATATATATATACAGGGTGTTTTTAAAGTTGCAGTGCAGTGAATTTCTACTCTCGGAAGAAAAAACGTCACCAGAAATGCGGTTAACTAATGCGTCACACAAATTGTAAAATAAATGGTATTATTCAAATATACTTGACTGCTATCGGCGAGCTTATAATGGGTAATGTTGTATTAACACAATAAAGTTGTGCCTAAAGCATATGTTGAAAATGTCCACCACGGGCCTCAAGACATGTCGTGATTCATCTTTCCATATTTGCGAAAACCTTCAGAATAATGTCTGGTGATATTTGTTTAATCTTGTCTACTATTTCAGTCTTTAGGTCATTAATTGTCTGCGGATTATTTTCATAAACTTTCCCCTTCAATGCCCCCCACAGATAATAATCTGGGGGTGTTAGATCTGGTGAACGAGCAGGCCAGATTCCAAGTGAAATAATGCGATTTGCAAATATGCTTTCTAAATAATTGAGTGTTGTTGTGGCTGTGTGTGCTGTTGCCCCATCCTGCTGAAACCAGGATTCCATAATTTCCCGTTCTGTAAGGTGTGCTATGAACGGTTCCAGAATTAAAGTACGGTAACGTTCTGCATTTATTGTTTCATTTAAAAATATAGGTCCTATTATCCGCATACGGCTTATAGCGCACCACACTCCGACTTTTTGATCGTAAAGCGGCACTTGATGAAATTCATGGGGGTTTCACTGCTCCACAGCCGATTGTTCTGACTGTTCACATAACCGGATAAATGAAACCAGGCCTCATCAGTGAAAAAAGTGACGTCAAGGAAGGCAGCGCCATGTTCATAAATAAAATTCTGAAACCACATGCAGTAGTTTAAACGGGATTCATAATCTATTTCTTGGAGTTGAGACACTTCAGTTAATTTGTATGGACGATAGTGTAGTTCACTTCTTAAAACCTTGTGAACAGAACTCTTAGATATTTGCACCTGTTTAGACAAGTGGTTTAAAGATGCATTTGGACTCATTGTAATTCTGTCTTGGAGTTCCATAATTTGGTCTTGTGAAATTGAAGGTCTTCCAGATCGGTATGCATCTACCACACTACCGGTTTCACGAAACTTTTTGATCAATTTTGTAACAGAATTTCGGTGAGGAAATTGTGAGTCTGGAAATTTCCTCACGAATTGTCTAATGACCTCATCCGTATATTTACCGCCATTACGAAAGACAGGCTCAACCAGAAATACCCTGTTTTCAATCGTCAACACCATTTCCTTCAAGCAATGAGACAGTGAAAGTAGCGTAGTGCCCGTCCTTTACGTAAATAAAACCTTAAAGGAAGCAGCGGTTTGTTCATAAATGTGGTTTACAAAATTGTGGTACGTAGATGATGATTACGTCATTTACTGAATATTAGAAATATTCACTACACTGCGACTTTAAAAACACCCTGTGTATGTATATATATATATATATATATATATATATATATATATATATATATATATATATATATATATATATATATATATATATAAAAGAAAGGTAATAAACAGCCCCCGTCACGCCAAGTGGCGTATAGGGAATATGGTGTTAGTGACCATAAATTTTACAGACCTTCAGCACATGGTTTTTGAGGTAATGTGGTCGGTATTACGCCCGTGCTCCTTTACTTTCCCAGAAAAAAAATCCGGTACCTATTTAAGGTTAGGTGAACCCGGAAGTCATCGGTTGGGATCGAACCCTACCCCTTGTCCTTTGTAGTCCAGTTATATATATATATATATATGGCGTTGAAAATACATCAATCGTGTCCTAAGAATGAACGAAGAGACTTTCCAACCAGGTACCATGTGGAGACCATCTGGTAAAAGAAAACAAGGCAGACCAAGAAAATCTCTATGCAGAACAATTACTAAGGTAGGATAAAACATGGGACTAAGAAACAACCAAGAGCTACAAGAACTAAGAGCAAATTATCAACCGTGGAAACATTAACTTCCGCCCTATGTGTTGACTTCGGTTCAAGAGGAAAATGAAAATTGAAACACAGAGATTGTGGGTCTACTCAATAATGAGAATATACAGGGTGTTCGTAAAGTCTGACTACACTTTGTATATAGAACACATTGGAAAAAAAATACGTAAATGACTTCATCTCAAAATGTGCTGCACAGCCCATCGTGAAGCAAGATGCAGTGAATGGCTGTCGTCTGCTGGGGTAATTCTTTGCACTCAAAACTGAATGATGCTATCAACGGAAGAAAATTGTTTGTTGTTGAATAAGTGTTTAGAATTGGCGGCACGGATGGTTGTTCAAAGATTTATAGCAAGACTTCCTGATAAACATCCTCCTCATCGCATTACGGGAAATGTGAAAGATGCTCCGCGATCTGGTAAGCCTGCTGTGCCTGAAGAAAATGTCTAGATAACCAAAGACATAATCTTTAAAAGTCCAAGCAAGTCCTTAAGGAAAATGTCGCAACAAGTAAACGTATCAGTAGGACACAACGCACAAAATTCTTAAATACCGATTACATTTTTATCCATACAGGATCGCTGTTGTTTCTGAGCTAAAAGAGTGTGGCTATCAATCCAGGAACAAATACTTCAAGTGGTTTCAAGCATTTTTAGCTGAAGAAGACGAATCGCTTCTTGATGTAACATTCTTCTCTGATGAGGCAAGGTTTCATCTATCTGGATGTGTTAGTAGCCAAAAAAATCGTATTTGGAGCAGGTTTAATCCCAATGCATTTCATGAAGTGCTTCTACACGAAACAAAAATTGGAGTATGGTGTGCCGTCAGTAGAAAATGATTAATTGGACCAATTATCTTCAACACTACTATTAATGCCGATCAGTACCGTACTGACATACTGGAACCTTTTTTAGAACAGCTGAATGAGCATGAAATTGAGGAAGCGTGGTTCCAGCAAGATGGTGCAACTGCAAACACAGCTAGAGCATCACTGCATTTTGGGAAGAAATGTTCGCAAACCGCATATAACATGGAATTTGGCCTGCTCGTTCTCCAGATCTAATTCCATTAGATTATTATCTGTGGGGTTTCTTGAAAGGAAATTTTTTTCAAAAATCATGTGTGCACAATTGAGGACATGAAAGAATCAATCAGAATTACCATTCAAGAAACAACAGACACGTTACAAAAGGTATTTGATAATATGAAAAGACGTGCACAGTCATGTCTTGAAGCCCGTGGTGGACATTTCCAGTACCTTTTGCGATGAATATTCTATTGGTACTTTCCAGATTGCTCAAAACAGCATTAGACCATAGCAGTAACTAGTGGAACTAATTTAATGACTTTTTTAAGCATAATTTTGATGACGTAATTTACTTTTTTTTCCCCCTCAAATGTGTTTTATATACAAAGTGTAGTGAGACTTTACGAACACCCTGTACATCACTTCAAAACCATAACTGACAAATATTGGTTTTTAAAAAATTAATAAACACACGGAACTCAAGCGAGAAACAGCAACAGTACATATGACATTTTTTTTTATTTTGACAAGTAAAAGAAAGGGTACATGTGTGTCTTTGGGGGGGGGGGGGGGAGAGGGAGAGAGAACAAACGTCGAATACAATCAAGCTACACAAAAAAAAGTCACAAGTTAGCGATTTTAAGAAATACTAAAATAGTACTAACTAAGCGACTAACTAGTGGATCTATGCAAGAACATTTCTCAAAGTGGCCAAAATTAATATCGGCCAAGCAATAGAACATACACACATATATATATGTATATATATATAATTACGAAAGAATACCAGTCAAATACCAGTGGATGAAGAGATACAACGAAGACGATGGCGCTGGATTGGACACACACTGCGAAAGCCAACTGAGAGTATTACACAACAGGTTCTTTTTTTGGAATCTCCAATGAGAAAGACATGGAGAAAGACCAAAATATTATTGGAGAAGACAGATTGAAGCAGAGATGAAGATAATGGGGAAGATATGGAATGATCTTTTAAAAGAATGGCAAGAAACAAAACGGCTTGGACAGAATGAGACCTAGGCTCCACATGGAGTTGAAAGGTGGAAGAAGACGAAGAAGACGAAGGAGGAGAAGAACATAAATATAGCGCGATAGTGTGTGGACATGTATGTACGTGCGTGTGTGTAAGAAGAAGGAAATTGATAGTTTTAACAAATACGTGCCTACATGCAAAAATCACACCACAGCAAGTGTTAGGTGCAACAACAAAGGAGGCAATGATTAACCACTCAGATACTTTAGACCTACGATTAAGGCAATGGAACACCACTCAGATACTTCAGACCTATGATTAAGGCAATGGAACACCACTCAGATACTACAGACCTACGATTAAGGCAATGGAACATCACTCAGATACTACAGACCTACGATTAAGGCAATGGAACACCCCTCAGATACTACAGACCTACGATTAAGGCAATGGAACACCACTCAGATACTACAGATTTACGATTAAGGCAATGGAACACCCCTCAGATACTACAGACCTACGATTAAGGCAAATGAACACCACTCAGATACTACAGATTTACGATTAAGGCAATGGAACACCCCTCAGATACTACAGACCTACGATTAAGGCAATGGAACACCCCTCAGATACTACAGACCTACGATTAAGGCAATGGAGCACCACTCAGATACTACAGACCTACGATTAAGGCAATGGAACACCACTCAGATACTACAAACCTACGATTAAGGCAATGGAACACCACTCAGATACTACAGATTTACGATTAAGGCAATAGAACAACACTCAGATACTACAGATTTACGATTAAGGCAATGGAACACCACTCAGATACTACAGATTTACGATTAAAGCAATGGAACACCACTCAGATACTACAGATTTACGATTAAGGCAATGGAACAACACTCAGATACTTCAGACCTACGATTACCCCCCTGTTTTCCTTTTTCAACCTCAAAAAATATGTTTTGGGGCCTAAATGTTGTGATTTACAACTAGTTGTGTGGTATCTGCGTCGTTCGGACAAACACACCACTTGATTGCCATCTCTTTCAATCTCTAGTCAGGACTAGTTCATCTGTCTCCAGGTCCACTACAGGGAGAGTAGGATCTCGATCAGCCGCAGACCTTATTCATCAAGCCCACTTCGGCCCGAGCGTCCATTTAACATCATCTTCTTTCCTTCCTCATTTGCCTTTTAGTGTCGAGTCAAGATATAATTAGCGGTCTTTTGTTTTTCTGAAGAGCTCTACTGTTGTTATATGTCCTACTCCCATCAATTCATCTTTTTCGTGGTCGACCCTTGAGTCAATTGTTCTCGTGTTGTATTTTGGACATTGTCTTATCACGTGGTTAAAAAAAAAAAACAATGGTATCTGTTGTTTCTTTATATATTATATGATGACAATTATTCCTAGCTTCTCTCGTAGTTCATTTCTAATTTTTTTCTCTCAGGTCATTAGTCTAACACATTTCATCTTGGTAGTGCTTATTGTTCTTCTTGTTTTTGAGTCTAGGGTCCAGGTCTCGCATTGGTAGCACAACATTGGGGGCGAAGATTGTGTTGTAGATTGCCCTTTTTCTTCTAGTGCTATTTCCTTATTGGACAAAAGTGGTGATAGTCCATTTAACATCCTTTCAATCAACGGATGGACGTTGAAGGGGTGTAACCGTCAGGCAAATTCGCAAAAAAATCAAATTCGTTTTCATAACGTAATCGATTCTTTCTCAGGTGCCGTAACCCCAAGTGTTTCGATGACGTCAGGCGATACTTCCCCCTGGGAACTGTGTTGCCGCACAACAAAGAATTCTTTGAAAAAATTCTAGAGAGCATCGTTTCTTCACACAAAAAATACGACGAAGCAAAAGCGCTTATGACGGCCATCTATGGCACTGTCTGCACCATTTCGACAGTTGCTAATCTCTACCTTCTGTTTTGTATGTACAAGGTACCATACAAATCCAGTGCCGCAGTATTTCTCATCACACTCATGTTTCTGGACATCCATGCTTCATGCAACTTCCTGATACAGCTGTACTTTCTACACTTCAAACAAATACCCCTCCTCTCTCCAGAAGATAAAAGGATAAGAGCGTTCACCAGGTTTGGGTACGTCTTCTGGTCAGTGTCATATTCGGCGATGCTACTCCTAGTAGCTTTTGACAGATGGGTCGTTTACAATACAAACAATGGGCGTCTCTTCGCAAAACATCGAAAGATCAAGTTCATGGTCGTGTTTACTCTTGTCGGCCTTTCAGCACTGACTATCAGCTACCATCTGCCTTCCACTGTGAAACTAACAGATCACAGGGAAACGGTCGAGGTGTATGTGTGTATCAGATACTGGTGCCATGGGTCTGCCCTGCTGTCGAATGGCTGGCGATCATCCACTGATGACGTGAGAATGAAAATCTCTATGGTAAGTTAACATGAAAGAACGCAAAGTATATTTATTTTTGTTCTTTTTTAAGTAAAACCATTGACCTTTATCCAGTGTAAATGTACCCACCATCAAGTATAAAGTAAAACAGAACTCATATATATATTTGCTAGAGTCGTACTTAATCGCCTGCATAGACTTGCAGAACGGGTGCTTCCCGAGTCCCAATGCGGTTTCAGACCCGGGAGATCAACCATAGATATGATCTTCACTCTTAGACAACTGCAGGAAAAATGTCGGGAACAAAATATGCCGCTCTATATTGCCTTTGTGGATCTCACAAAGGCATTCGACACTGTAAACAGAGATGGTCTCTACAAGGTGTTAGAAGGCATAGGCTGCCCTCCTAAATTACTTAGGCTGATAATTTCCTTCCATGAAGACATGAATGGCCAAGTCCATTTTGATGGGAGTCCATCAGAGAATTTCAAAGTCAACAAAGGAGTGAAACAGGGATGTGTCCTCGCCCCCACCCTTTTTGGTATATTTTTTGCTGCCCTCCTAAATTACACCTTCGAAAACAGCTCAGGAGATATTTACATTCGCACAAGACCTGATGGCTCACTGTTCAACCTAGCACGACTAAGAGCAAAAACCAAAACAAATGTTGCCCTACTTAAAGAATTTTTATTTGCTGACGATGCAGCCCTAGTCGCTCATAGTGAGGCCACCCTACAATCGCTGATCAACAACCTGGATAAAGCATGCGACCTTTTTTCACTGTCAATTAATGTTCAGAAGACAGTAATACTAAATCAAGGTGACTTCAAACCTATATCTATTACTCTAAAAGACTGCCCACTAGAATCAGTACAGAAATTTACATATCTTGGATCCACAGTTACGCAAACCATCTCTCTTGATGAAGAAATAAACTGTCGAATTGGTAAGGCAGCTACGACCTTCGGCAAACTCACAAAAAGGGCATGGAACAACACGAAACTAACTCAAAAGACTAAACTCTTAATATATCAAACTTGTGTGCTTAGCACACTACTATATGGATCCGAAACCTGGACAACATACTCAAACCAGGAAAAAAGACTAAATGTCTTCCACATGCGATGTCTCCGCAAAATAATGCACATCAAATGGCAGGACAAAATAACCAACTTAACTGTCCTGCAACGTGCTAAGACCCTAACAATCATGTCGATGCTCAGAAGTCGAAGACTAAGATGGCTGGGGCATGTCCAACGGATGGAAGAAAAACGCATTCCTAGGCAAATACTATATGGCGAGCTAAAACACGGAAAACGACAAATCGGCAGACCTAAACTACGATATAGAGATATCTGCAAATCATCTCTGAAAGACTTCGCCATCTGTGAAAACGACTGGCAACATCTGGCAAGTGATCGCACATCATGGAGAGCACGTATAAGGAACGGTTAACAACATTTGTGACTGTTCTAAGACAGGACTTAGAAGAGAAGAGACTCATGAAAAAGGATGGTAAACCCTGTGGACCAGCGAGCCTGACCTGTTCATTATGTGACCGCGTGTGTTTGTCAAACATTGGTAGAATTAGCCACGAGAGAAGCTGTTCGGCAAAAACAATACCTCAAAAAAATACGCAATAGCCTCCACTAGACCGTCTGACAAGACGAAAAGGGCCATATATAGATATATATATATCGCTCGCACGCTCGCACGCACACACACAAACACATACACACACACAAAATAATAACATTTAGAAATAATTGCATATCGGCCGGGGGAATGATTGATATCAACTTCAACAGCAAAATGAAAACCGATTTAATATTCTTAAAGGAACTAACAGTACAAAACGACTAAACTAAAGCACACATTTATTTTACAACGCGCACTGGTACTTGATATTCGTATATGCAGGCGAAACATAGACAATATAAGAGTAACTGTAAGGGAAAATACAAGAAATGGAAACGAGCTGATGCTACTGCAACTCATCGGCACCTAACACACAAACTACTATACAACCGAGCCTAACACACAAACTACTATACAACCGAGAAAGTTCGCACAAAAACTACTTTCTAAATGCAAAACAAAAAAAGCCCATATAAAAAAGTTTCATGAAAATATATAAGAGGGAAAAAAAAAAAAAAAAATTGCGGAGGCAAGTCACAAGACCTTCCGGCCTGACTAACTGACTAAGTCAGTCATATAAGAAACAGTAAAATATTAAAGGCAAAAAAAGAAATGGATAACATGAAAGATTAACTAACCAAAAAAAATATATCCGAACAAACTCAAATATTGACACAAGGGATAAAGGTCACAAACAGTAGAAAGCCGAGCAAGACAAAGCATCCATAACTTAATTTAGCGGATTGGCCCGCGTTCTAACACATCACTACCCATGACAAAATGCAGCGGGTTCACTCACCGCTGGCTTCTAAAGTGGTGCTTAATATGTGGTTTAGGGCACCTTCTAAAATATCAATGTCTGAATTGTTAGGGAGACAATAATAAATGAATATTATTATAGGGGGAAACTTCCGCGGCGATAATCAGCGAATCAATTCAGAGGATGAGGTATGTTTACAGCACTCGGAAAAAAATGACAAATAATTTTCTATTGCTTGTCTTAATAGGAAAAATAGAGATACACAATGTATTTCCGAGCTGCCTTATGCTACAGTCATGAGAACACCTGTGTGAAAGACACTTCCACGATGGTTATTTTTTTTTTAGTTAGCGGAGTGGCAGTGTTCCCTAGCGTTTGGCTTTTCGTGGCAAGGCACTGTGCCACTGAGTATGGGTTCTATCCTGCTTCGGTCCATATACTGTTCTTTTGTTTTTTTTTTCTGTTGTTGATTATTTGTCTTTCCCCCCCCCCCCCGAGTGCTGTAAACATACCTCATCCTCTGAATTGTTACCGATGGCAATTCTCTCTCTCAATCCGCGCGATCGAGTTGTTATATCTAAGCCCGAATGGTGAAATGGGATTTTTTTTTTCTTGGAAAGTAAAGCGGCATGGGCGTAATACCGACCACATTACCCCAAAAATCATGTGCCAAGGGTCTGTAAAATTTATGGTCACTAACACCATATTCCCGATACGCCACTTGGCGTGACGGGGGTATTTTTTTTTTTTTACGAATGGCGAAATGGCGGCCTGCAGTCGCTTTCTCAAGTTCTGTTGGAATGTTACTTCTGTCGATCTACTAGATATTCTATATTAACAGATTCACACCAACGCAGGCACCCAAATAACAAAGAATAATAAGCAGCACGTCATAGCAGTAGCAGTGTAAAGATGGTTGCCCCACATGCATTAAAGAAGTGTAGCTTTCAGTCTTGTTTTAAAAGTAAATAAGAGGTGAAACTAGATGCAATTATCAACGAATAGAGAGCACGGCGCTTGACAGTAACAGAGCTGGAAGCTAAAAGCGACTCATAGCTGAGGGCTTGCGCCAAGATCGGTGACCATCCAGACCCTGCTCCACCTATTCGTGGTGCCTCTAGTAACATACTAACCAGTCTAGTCTGACCACGCGAGTAAGTATAAAAAAAGGAAGACAACCCGGTACTGGAAAATGCCATGAAATCGAATGTATTTGGATTATTCAGGATTTGGATTATTATACTCTTACAGCTTCATCTTAATTATATTGATTATATGCCCAATCTAGGAGCCGCGATAACTCAGTGGTTAGTGAACTGGACTACAACGGACAAGGGGTAGGGTTCGAACCCAATCGATGGCTTCCGGGTTCACCCAGCCTTAAATACCGGATTTTTTTCTGGGAAAGTAAAGCAGCACGGGCGTAATACCGACCACATTACCCCAAAAATCATGTGCTGAAGGTCTGTAAAATATAGGGTCACTAACACCGTATTTCCCTATACGCCACTTGGCGTGACGGGATTACTTTAGTTTTTTTTTTATATGCACAATCTCCCTCTTACACAACTTCATCTCTTATGTCTCTTCTGGTGACTCCTAGATCTGTTGTATGGTTTAATGGCGTGAAATTATAAATCAGTAAAAACAATTTCAGACACCCCCCCCCCCCGCCCCGTGGATAAAAAAAATAAATCACGGGTAGGGTGGACTCAACAGCCTTGGCCGGCATCCACCCTACGAGAAGGAAAACCGCTATGTCAAACCAAGACCAAGCCTGCTGAAAGTGGAGTGTGTCCGCCAGAGTGCAAGCGTAAGGAGAAAATCTGGACACACGCAAATACGAGTATCGACCATGTGACCAGCTTGTGTCATGCTGTTGCTTCTATTCCTCCATCATGAACAGGGTCATGGTCACATTATTAAAGGACTTGAACGATGGTGATTGAAGAATTTAAGAGTTTCTTTTGTGGTTTATATCATGGTTCATGAGCTCGTAATTCTGGTGTCTACTTTTTTTAACGTCATCCTACTTGAGTTGATTCCTCGCTCTTCCCTAACTATGATGGCTCAAGTTAAGTTCCAACTTTCTCCATTGTGACGATTTTAAAAAAAAAGAGAGAGAGAGAGAGAGAGAGAGAGAAATAAGTGGTAAAGTGGTATGGTAACAGCTTTACGCAGGTGAGAAACAAAACAAAAATCTAACGACGTTTCAGCCAAGTGGACCTTCAATTGGAACCAAAAAACAAGAACACCAAAATTGTATATATATATATATAAGGATATACACAAAAGATCTAACTACATGGTGATAATATGATAGACACTCAAGAAATGAAAAAAAGTCACTTCTTGCGGTCCAGAGTTTGGTCAGCCACCGACTAACTAACATTGGTAGGCGGTTAAAAAAAAAGTAAAGTACCCCCGTCACGCCAAGTGGCGTATAGGGAAATATGGTGTTAGTGACCCTATATTTTACAGACCTTCAGCACATGATTTTTTGGGGTAATGTGGTCGGTATCACGCCCGTGCTGCTTTACTTTCCCAGAAAAAAATCCGGTACCCATTTAAGGCTGGGTGAACACGGAAGCCGTCGGTTGGGATCGAACCCTACCCCTTGTCCGTTGTAGTCCAGTTCACTAACCACTGAGCTATCGCGGCTCCCAATGATAGGCGGGCTGACCACCTATTTTTCTCACTGACCAAGCAGTCAGGCGAGAAATAAAGAGGAAAGTCCTAAAAATATGAGTAAGTGGGTGCACGATACGTATAAAACTGTATATATCTAACTATGGGAGTGTGCACCGAACAAATATGCAAAAAGCATGTGTACATAACCATACATGCGTAAAAGCCTAAGTCTGTATATATTGCCACAAAGCACACCACACAAGAAAACCCGAAGATTTACATACATAAGTGACATTTTTTTTTCCTTTCTTGAGTATCTAGCATATTATCATCAGTATTATCATTAGTTAGTTTGTGTATATTCTTATATCTATTTTTGTGTTGTTTATTATTCCAGCTGAAGGCCTACTTGTTTCTCACCTACGTAAAACTGTTACCACGTCACTTTTTTTTAATTGTCATTATTATCATCAGCTTTACAGCAGCTTCGCATCTCTATGCATCTTGATGCCTTTACCCCTCTCCCCACTGTGTCGTGTCCAAACTATTGTTTTACTCTGCTTACTCTAGACTTGCTTTGCTATGTTGACTCTTGTAATGTTCTAACTCTCTCCAACTCATAACAACATTAGTGTTGCTAAGTCCCCAGTCCCCAACTATTGACTCATTATCTGACTTCAGTTATATTGCCATTCTAACCTAAGGAGTCAGACAAGGCTGTGTTCTGTCGCCCGGTTTGTTTTCACTTTACAGCGAATATATTATGAGATCAATAGTAGATAAAAAAGGAATTGAAGTCAACGGTCACAACATAAATAATTTATCATATGCTCAAACGTTGTGAGAACAACAGACCCAAGGGTCGACCATGAAAAAGATGGATCGAAGGACTATTAGAAGCACTAGGAAACATAACAGCAGCAGAGGCGAACAGAAGAGCAAAAGACCGCAAATTATATCTCCCCTCGACGCTGAAAGGCAGATGAGGAAGGAAAGAAGAAGAAGAAGATATGCGAATGACACAGTCTTAATAGCAGAGACAGAGAATGAACTACAAGAAATGATAGATATAATAGTAAAAGAAATCAACAAAAAGGGTCTCAGTCTGAATAGTAAGAAAACAGAAGTAAAGGTCATATCGAAGAAACAATCATCACAATCATGCAGCATAAAAATAAACAGGGCAAATCTGAAACAAGCACAACGCGTCAAATACTTGGGCACAATAATAACATCAGATGGGAGATGCACCACAGAAATAAAAAGCAAAATAGCTCAGGCCAAAATAGCATTTCAGAAAATGAAAAATATCTTATGCAACAAATCTATGTCAATAAAAATGAGAAAGAGGGTTAATCTGCTATATAGAACCAATTCTGACTTATGGAAGTGAATTATGGGCAGTAGACAAACGAATGAAGAAACGATTAGAGGCCTCAGAGATGGGATTTCTCAGAAGAATGTTGAAAGTTCCCTGGACAGCTAACAAGACCAATGAGGAAATTCTCAAAGAGGCCAACACAAAAGGGGAACTCCTTAAAAAACATCAGAAAGAAACAATCAACATTTTTCGGGCACATCACGAGAAGAGGAAAGTTGGAATACTTGGTTACAACTGGCAAAATAAAAGGAAAGAGAGATCGTGGACGACAAAGAGAGAAAATACTGGATAGCTTGGTGTCATGGCATGGAAAACAGTTAACAACAGAAATGATACGATGCACTATAGATAGAAGATTGTGGAAGGACATGATCGCCTACGCTAACCGGTATGGCACATGATGATGACGAACCTCTATAAGTTGACTCATCCGCACTCTTACTCTACTATGC
Source organism: Megaustenia siamemsis (assembly GCA_032433765.1). Classification (NCBI taxonomy): domain Eukaryota; kingdom Metazoa; phylum Mollusca; class Gastropoda; order Stylommatophora; family Ariophantidae; genus Megaustenia; species Megaustenia siamemsis. The sequence goes on along the minus strand of JAVIAB010000088.1, from coordinate 33,561,016 downwards.
TGACGCCAGTCAGGTCTCCACATTTCTGTCATTGACTGCACACATCTACCTACACTCTACGTATTGAGCTAAATCTATTCCGGTCTCACCTCACTAAGGTTTACTCTAATCTTGTGCTCTCTCACTTCATTATGCTAACATATCTCCACTATTTTCTCACTTCATTATGCTAACATATCTTCACTATTCTCTCACTTCATTATGCTAACATATCTTCACTATTTTCTCACTTCATTATGCTAACATATCTTCCCTATTCTCTCACTTCATTATGCTAACATATCTTCACTATTTTCTCACTTCATTATGCTAACATATCTTCACTATTCTCTCACTTCATTATGCTAACATATCTTCACTATTCTCTCACTTCATTATGCTAACATATCTTCCCTATTCTCTCACTTCATTATGCTAACATATCTTCACTATTTTCTCACTTCATTATGCTAACATATCTCCACTATTTTCTCACTTCATTATGCTAACATATCTTCACTATTCTCTCACTTCATTATGCTAACATATCTTCACTATTCTCTCACTTCATTATGCTAACATATCTTCCCTATTCTCTCACTTCATTATGCTAACATATCTCCACTATTTTATCACTTCATTATGCTAACATATCTTCACTATTCTCTCACTTCATTATGCTAACATATCTTCACTATTCTCTCACTTCATTATGCTAACATATCTTCCCTATTCTCTCACTTCATTATGCTAACATATCTTCACTATTTTCTCACTTCATTATGCTAACATATCTCCACTATTTTCTCACTTCATTATGCTAACATATCTTCACTATTCTCTCACTTCATTATGCTAACATATCTTCACTATTCTCTCACTTCATTATGCTAACATATCTTCCCTATTCTCTCACTTCATTATGCTAACATATCTCCACTATTTTATCACTTCATTATGCTAACATATCTTCACTATTTTCTCACTTCATTATGCTAACATATCTTCACTATTCTCTCACTTCATTATGCTAACATATCTTCACTATTCTCTCACTTAATTATGCTAACATATCTTCACTATTCTCTCACTTCATTATGCTAACATATCTCAACTATTCTCTCACTTCATTATGCTGTCACATCCCCACTCTCACTTCATTATGCTGTCATGTATCCACTCTCACTTCATTATGCTGTCATGTCTCCACTCTCACTTCGTTATGCTGTCATGTCTCCACTCTCACTTCATTATGCTGTCACATCCCCACTCTCACTTCATTATGCTGTCATGTATCCACTCTCACTTCGTTATGCTGTCATGTATCCACTCTCACTTCGTTATGCTGTCATGTCTCCACTCTCACTTCGTTATGCTGCCATGTCTCCACTCTCACTTCATTATGCTTCCATGTCTCCACTCTCACTTCATTATGCTGTCATGTCTCCACTCTCACTTCATTATGCTGTCATGTCTCCACTCTCACTTCATTATGCTGTCATGTCTCCACTCTCACTTCATTATGCTTCCATGTCTCCACTCTCACTTCATTATTATGCTTCCATGTCTCACTTCATTATGCTTCCATGTCTCCACTCTCACTTCATGCTGTCAAGTCTACACTCTCACTGCATTATACTGCTATGTCTCCACTCTCACTTCATTATACTGCCATTTTTCCACTCTCACTTCATTATACTGCCATGTCTACACTCTCACTTCATTATGCTGTCATGTCTCCACTGTCACTTTATTATGCTGCCATGTCTCCACTCTCACTTCGTTATGCTGCCATGTCTCCACTCTCACTTCATTATGCTGTCATGTCTCCACTCTCACATTATTATGCTGCCATGTCTCCACTCTCACTTCGTTATGCTGCCATGTCTCCACTCTCACTTCATTATACTGCCATGTCTACACTCTCACTTCATTATGCTGTCATGTCTCCACTGTCACTTTATTATGCTGCCATGTATCCACTCTCACTTCATTATACTGCCATGTCTACACTCTCACTTCATTATGCTGTCATGTCTCCACTGTCACTTTATTATGCTGTCATGTCTCCACTCTCACTTCATTATGCTGCCATGTCTCCACTCTCACTTCATTATGCTGTCATGTCTCCACTCTCACTTCGTTATGCTGCCATGTCTCCACTCTCACTTCATTATGCTTCCATGTCTCCACTCTCACTTCATTATGCTGTCATGTCTCCACTCTCACTTCATTATGCTGTCATGTCTCCACTCTCACTTCATTATGCTGTCATGTCTCCACTCTCACTTCATTATGCTGTCACGTCTACACTCTCACTGCATTATACTGCTATGTCTCCACTCTCACTTCATTATACTGCCATGTTTCCACTCTCACTTCATTATACTGCCATGTCTACACTCTCACTTCATTATGCTGTCATGTCTCCACTGTCACTTTATTATGCTGCCATGTCTCCACTCTCACTTCATTATACTGCCATGTTTCCACTCTCACTTCATTATACTGCCATGTCTACACTCTCACTTCATTATGCTGTCATGTCTCCACTGTCACTTTATTATGCTGCCATGTCTCCACTCTCACTTCATTATGCTGCCATGTCTACACTCTCACTTCATTATACTGCCATGTCTACACTCTCACTTCATTATGCTGTCATGTCTACACTCTCACTTCATTATACTGCCATGTCTACACTCTCACTTCATTATGCTATTATGTCTACACTCTCACTTCGTTATACTGCCATGTCTACACTCTCACTTCATTATACTGCCATGTCTACACTCTCACTTCATTATACTGCCATGTCTACACTCTCACTTCGTTATACTGCCATGTCTACACTCTCACTTCGTTATACTGTCATGTCTACACTCTCACTTCATTATACTGCCATGTCTACACTCTCACTTCATTATACTGCCATGTCTACACTCTCACTTCATTATGCTATTATGTCTACACTCTCACTTCATTATACTGCCATGTCTACGCTCTCACTTTATTATGCTATTATGTACACCCTTTTCACTGGCTACATTAAACCACATATTACCACACGCTCCACACTCCTTCATAACTCACAAATAATTTTAAACCTCCTATGTTTTTTTTTTAATGACTTATAAAATAAAAACTGTGTTGCTTTTTTCTTTCTTTCCAAGAGATTTTTAGAAGGGATTTGTATTCTAGCTATCTTCATCTTCATACCATTCTACCTATGTATCTGGAGCGCTGCTAACAGACGAATACAACTGGAAAAGATATACATACAGGAGCGCCAAAAGTTAACTCGCAGTGGACATGAGATTATCTACTTTGACAATAATTACAGACCAAAGATTAAAACCATGCTCCCAGTGATCTATGAAGTTGATGAAAGTGAGGATAAAGATACCATTTTTCCTTATAGCATCAGCATCCTCCATAAACAATCACCATCTTGTTCAAAGATAAAAGAAGAAAGTGTCTTCTATGATAAAAACCCAGTGCCAGATAATGCTATCCCATACGAGGCACATGGTATGAAACTACGATCGTTTGATAACTCTGTTGATGGGTTAGAATTTCCACTGCATAATAAAACGTCAAGGATGGGTTCAAAGCGATCCATTAGTCCCAACATATTTTCCTCTTGGAACTGCAGGAATTATAGCCAAAATGCTGTATTACCGACCCCCGACAGGGTTAGCCAGAAGACATGTACTTGTCCTGCGGATCAACAGTTATCACAACATTCATGGCTCACTGCTCGTCGAGGGTGCAAGAGTACATGCCAAGCCCATGGAGACACCTTCCCCACAAGTCAGATGGTGTTTAGTATTAGATGTTGCTGCAATAAGGTCACGGCCATCAAATATCATACACATATTACATACATGAATGATGAACAACCTGATGACGCTTTCAGATCATCTGTATATAAAGTGGGGACAAGCCACACAAGGTGTGAGGCTGACGAAGATAATCTAGAAATCATAACCCAAAACAATACCAATGAATCCAAGCTGGAGAACACTTTGCTAGCTAAAAATGCAAGAGTCACTTGTGCTGCTACGGCTTCTCCTTGGATCCAAAAGCCTGATAAAAATGTACAGAAAATAAAAAACCATGACAGAGACAACAGTTTCTGCAACTGTCAAAGAAACAACAAAAATATGTTGGAATCGCTAAACGTCCTTCCTACAATTACACATTTAAAATATAATTCTGTTTTCAAGACACAGACACTACATTCTGGAGCTCTAGATGAAGTCTGTGACGCGTCAAAAGCTACAAATAACGAAGATCATTACGAGCAATGTAGAAGCTGTACTTTACAACAACCAGCCAACAAATCAGCAAAGCAACTGTTTACTCAAGATCAGGTCGACATTAACTGGAATAGCTGCACCTGCTTAGGTGATAGTAAGAAACGATCTACAAAAAGGGACAGTCTAATCAATGATGTACCAGTTGTAGATGTCCCTGTTCAAAAACCAAGCACACTGCAGGTAAATAGTGTTTCGCACATAAAAAGTACGAGAGCCTGCTGTATAAATGGTATGATATAGCAAAGGTTGACATCCTGTCACCAGACCAGTAGGTAGACAACTCTTTAATACTTCAGCTCTCAAGCTTTCCTTTACCACGCACCCCCCTTCAATACATTTTGTAGTCACAGACCCCCACCCCCCTCCAATACTTTTTGTAGTCACGGGACCCCCCAACCCCCTTCAATACTTTTTGTAGTCACAGACCCCCACCCCCCCTCCAAAACTTTTTGCTTTTTGTAGTCACGGGACCCCCCACCTCCCTTCAATACTTTTTGTAGTCACGGGACCCCCCCCCCCCCCAAAACAGGAAACAGCCCGAGAGATAGGATCAGAAATAGAGAACTGGGAAAAAAGGCTAGGAATAAATCCTGCCACAGAATACATAATGAAACAACAGATAAAATTGTTTGGCCACATTAGACAAAGACCAAGACACAACAAAACAAGCCCTTAATAAATGTTGCGAGAACACCAAGCTCAAAGGTCAGCCACGAAAAATTCAGACTTATTGAATATCGAAGACACTAGATAACATCAACATAACAGCAGTAGAAGCCAACAGAAGAGCAAAACACTGCAAATTATATCTCCCCTTGATTCTGAAGGGCAAATGAGAAAGTGAAGACAAAGAAGAAGAATGACACACTAAGATATCCTGTAAAAGAACATTAACTGCATGTGACAAGATCAGCAGCAACCTCTGAACAAGACCCTAACTCCACTTCCCATGACACCAGTGGAAACAATCTAAACCAGTCTGACAAAACAAAAAATGGGATCAATGCGGGAAGCCTAAAACACAAAAAATATTTTTCTGAAGTCAAGTGTGTTGGGCCAAAAGACAAAATGTTGCAGTTTGCTGTAAATAACACAATGATCATCATCCCTTAGAGGGTGGGTGATGAGTAGTGAATGGATGAACACAGGAAAAAAAAAAGATTTATGACATGAGCATTGGGTTTGTAGCAAGTTGAAATATTCTTATTGAAAAAAGAATCATCATCATCGAGTGCCATCTCCGCAACGAAGGTTGGCTACCATGGATCGCCATTCTACTCTGTTTCTTGCTTTGATGGTGCAGGCTGTCATGGGTTGACTTGTCCATCTTTATATGTTATTAGTCGTTTTGTGTTAGTCTTGGTCTGCCTCTGCCTCTTTTACCTTGTATTTTTCCTTCCAATATTACTTTTAGTAGGCTGTTGTGTCTTTTAACGTGCCCCAAAAATTTCATTTGTCTTGTCTTAATTGTATTTAGTAGTTCTCTTTTTATTTTCAGTTGTTTTAAAACCTTATCATTTGTTATCTTTTGTTTCCATCCAATTCTACCTAAGTCTGCGACGGTGGATGGAGCGGAAGAGTTTGAAATAATCAACGGCCCAGAAAGCGAAAACAGCAAAGTGTGTGGTACACATGAGGCATATTCAGAACACGAAAGGCGAATATGGCAGACCACCGTGAAAGAGATTGGAGCCTCATCGCGTAACAATCCAAAGAAAGCCATGGAGAGAAATTCTAACTACCGTTTTAGGAACGAAATAGGACATGATGATGAGTTAATTAGTTTAATGTGTTAATGTAGCCAAATATGTGTGTTGTATGGTAGTGCTTGAAATGTCTACTTCATTCCACTTATGCTGTAGTTTTGGCATTTATTATATGCCTCTTCCTTTTTTGTATCTTTCAGGAATTATATATCCACGTTCAAGGAATGAAAATATTGTTCAACTTTTCTCTCACAACAGGTGTTGCGGCAACTGAACGACTATTTCCTCAACCACTCTGATCCTCTAAAGCCAATAGGAATCCCTGAATCCTTAGAAGACAATGAAAACATCTTGAAATACATAAAAGCCAAGAATATTATTTATCGTCTCCTATTCATAACAACCTGCTCCTTGGCAATCAACATAATTATTTTACTAATTGAATCAGGCATCATAAATTACAATGTCATTATGTATTTGAGCCCTTTTTTTCTGGGGTTATTACAATTTACCTCACTTCTTATATTCAGTAATGATTTCAAACATCAACTGAAGAGATTATTTCAATGTAGGAAAAATGTAACCTCTAAAGTAATTTAATCTACAAATCTGTTCCAGGAAAATGTAGCCGACTATACAAAATATCAGAATATCCTAAACTAACATAAGCAGACATTGCAATATTTGAAATACAACATTACCATGGGCTACCTTGGAACTATTTCATTGGGTGTTTTTTTTTTGTTGTGAATCATAAACGCTGTCTTAGGTTCTCCAGTATCTCTCAATGTTATCAATTCACTTTAATCTTTGCCTGCTTCTACAGTGTTTACCTTGTATTTTCCCTTTCAAGATAATTTTTAGCGTATTATTGTGTCTCATTATGCATCCAAAGAATTTTATTTGTCTTGTTCGAACTGTAATTAATTCTTTCTTCATTTTCAGCTGCTTCAAAACATTTCTTACTTTTTTTTCTGTCCATCCACTTCTTCCTATTCTTATATAAATACACATGTCAAGGACACCATGATAGCCAATCTTAGTTCTTAGAGACAGCACAGATTACCACGGACAGACTTGTTAAGCACAAAACAAATATAAACATTACCAATATAAACTTTACAACAAAATTTGTCCATCTATTCCTGTAGCTCAATATTAACTTCAGTTCTTTATGTTTTGTTGTGCCATACTTGTTTAGTGGTCAGAATCAAGCAGAAAGCAACAGCAAACTACTGATGGAAGACTACCAAGAAATCATGGCAACCAAAGATATTGGTTCGCTTGAAATAAAATGGACAGGAAGATCTCAGGTCCGAATCCCGCGACAGGCAGTAGGAATTTTTCATTTCAAATCTGTGGCTTCCTCATGGCTTTACCATTCCTTTGTCTCTGATCAGCGAGATCCAATATCTAGCACTCTCAGATAATAATGGACAATAGGAGGTTCTGTGTGCACCCATATTAAAGAACCCTTGGCGGTTAAGTCACAAAGAGTAGGTCAAAAATGGTCACTGCCCAGGCAAAATTATTGACCTAAATCTACCCATTCCAAAGACATGGCCAAAGGGTGCAGATATCATGGCTTTACCACAAACTAGGGACACAACACATCCATGCCAAGTTAACAGGTGGATAAGGAGAAGAAGAAGAATTGAGAGTTAGATGATTTGTTTTATAGAAATTATTAAAGATTGGACAATAACTCCTCCACCCCCAACCCTTTTCACTAGTAATAAAATGTAAACAATTTTAACTTGAGACTCTAGAGATTTTATTAAAATGTCAAGAACAGAAATCTCTAACATGTCACTATATTCCATCATTATTTAAATTAGAACACTTATACAAAGTAAAGTTATAATTTACATATGCTTTTCAGCTTAGTATTACTCTGTGCATGTTTGTGAACACATTCTAGTTTCGTTTTTTCTTCTTCTTTTTTTTTCCATATAAATAACACTTTCGCATGTTATGATGAAAATATTTATCTAATAGTTTTGTAAATAAATGAGAAGGTGTTACAAATGCACTCTAAATCTATTACAATGATTTGTTGTTCGTTGTTTATTTTACATACATAAATGATGCTGTATATCTTCTGTGCTGTATATTTGAGCTAGCCTATATCTTATTTAACTGCAGTATTTTAATTTCATAGTCCATTACATTTGTGAAAGATGCAAAATGAAAATGAGCACACCAAACACACAGAAAATATAAAGATAGATAGTAGTGCACCAAAGACAGAATATATGAAGATAAATAGCAGTGCACCAAAGACAGAAATTATGAAGATAAATAGTGGTGCACAAAATACAGAAATGATGAAGATAAATAGTAGTGCACCAAAGACAGAAATTTTGAAGATAAATAGTAGTGCACTAAATACAGAAATTATGAGATAAATAGTGGTGCAGCAAAGACAGAAATTATGAAGATAAATAATAAAAGTGAAGGAGATCGCATTATCAGAGACATACAAAAAAAAAAAAACAATATCTCCTAAAAACGTTAGACAGGCTGACGTGATATGAGAACTTTGATCAAATTTGTTGGCACCATATCATTGCTAAGATAAGACAAAGAAGAGAGAGACACAGCTTTGGTTTTCATCTCAAACAGACATTTTAGTTCTAATCTTGAAAATGTTGCAGCGTTTATGGATGAACATGTCTTGCATCTAGTTGCATCCAATACATTCCACTCATTCGTGAAATTGATATTCTATGGAAGTGGTTTCAATTTGTGACACCACACATTAAACACATGATTTATAGCTCAAGTAAATATTTGTGGGTGATATTTTAGTAGTTGTAACAAATCGATTAAAGAACAGAAAATCTGAGAGTTTCAGTTGATGCAATATTCAAATTTTACCACAAAAGTTTTTGCATTTTCAGATACAGCATCTAATCACTTTGAATATATAATAGAAGAAGCATGTGAATTTTATTTTCTTGGAAAAACAAAAGTGAGGAATTCAACTAAAGTATCGGTGACAAACAAATGTGGAGAGAGAGTGTGTACGATAGACAGACATACTGAGAGAGAGAGAGAGAGAGAGAGAGAGAGAGAGAAAGAGATCAACAATAGATCAGTCAGCAAATATGTTTCCACTTCAACCTCTAAGTCTCTACGGCTATGAACCGTATCTATCGTCCTTTCGAGCCGAAGATGGCACATAGGGCAGAACCACAATCTCAAAAAACAGAAACCTTGTGTGCCAAAATGGCACGTATTGCAGAGATCACTGCTTCCAAAACTTATGGCTATGTTTCCATAACAATACTTTTTACAATGACAGCTTGTCAAGCCATCGATCAACCTCCTTAGTCGCCTCTTACGACATGCCTGGAAGGTCACAGTGTCACTATTCTTTACTTCCCTCATAATGAGGCCCCGGTAACACACAGGAGAAATGAACCGTATGCTTATTGAAAATATTACGGTGATTTTTTAAGGTGAGAGACAAACATAAATAGTAGAGAATGGGTAATTATACTCAAGAGTGCTCAGTGAAATTACCAACTGAAAATATTTAACAAATATTGGGCAGCTCCAATAATGATTGAATTTCTACTCTTACATCGCAGAGCATTGCCACAAGACATAATTGAAATAATGAACTCCAGCTACTGAGTTTAGTGCTATGTGCACACCGTGAGCTGTGGTTTTCATCCAGATCATGTTTCAATATTCCGATTGCTTACAATGAATGATGATATCTCATGACGAAGGACAGATAGTTGTGTCCACTTTTGGTGCTGCCACGCTTTATGTCTTTTGGCGTGAGCTGTGGCTGCTATGATGAGGACTGCAGCTGCCTTTCTTTGTTTCAATCCTTCAATGAGATGAGATGTTAATTCAGATGATTCCACTGGCGCGGGTGGTTGAGCAATTATGGATTTATATATATTTGGCTGCAGCGATACCAGGGCCTTCAACTAAATATAACTGTAATGATCTCTACAAACTAAATAACATATACATGCACTGCACAACTTTAGATAATCCCATAAGTCACAATGGCAAAGTGGTTTGGTATACTATCCCACTGTTCAGGCATAGTACCCCCAATGTGATGAACTTTTTTTGGGCTGACTCATTTTTAGGGGTTCAATTTATTCCCTTAAAGAAAAGAACCCCGTCACACCACATGGCATATAGGGAATATGGCGTTAGTAACTATAATTTTTATAGACCTTCAGCATATGATTTTTGGGGTAATGTGGTCGGTATTACACCCGTGCCACTTTACTTTCCCAGAAAAAAATCTGGTACCCATTTAAAGCTTCATCCTCTTAAGGTACCAGATATTTCCCTAAGAAAACAAGAGGTGGCCATGGGATAATGACTTATAAATATGTCATAGAATTGATGGCAGTTATAGAAAATATAAGCACTTACACTAATTGCCCATTAAAAAGGCATAATGAGTATTTGTTTTGGGTGTTTTTTTTAAAACGATTTCACATTTCCCCTTCAAACTTTGCTCATCCCCACTGCACTGCTCACACATTACCATCACTTTTGTTTATGTTAAGAACACAATGTGTGAGAGATAATCAGTTTTGTTTACTATGTTAAGAACACAATGTGCGAGAGATAATCAGTTTTGTTTACTATGTTAAGAACACAATGTGCGAGAGATAATCAGTTTTGTTTACTATTTTAAGAACACAACGTGAGAGAGATAGATAATCAGTTTTGTTTATGTTAAGAACACAATGTGAGAGAGATAATCAGTTTTGTTTACTATGTTAAGAACACAACATGAGTGAGATAAGCTTTGTTAACTACTAACATAAGAACACCGCATGAGTGCTTTACTAGTTTTGTTAACTACTATCCTATAAACACCTCATAAGTTGAATCACTAGTTTTCTCAACTATTATCCTATGAACACCACATAAGTGGAATCACCAGCTTTATTAAATATTATCCTATTAACACCACATGAGTGTGATCACCAGTTTTGTTAACTATTACCCTATGAATATCACATGTGTAAGATAACTAGCTTTATTAAATATTACCCTATGAACATCAAATGAGTGAGATCACCAGTTTTGCTAACTATTATCCTATGAACACCACATGAGTGTGATCACCAGTTTTGCTAACTATTGTCCTATGAACACCACATTAGTGTGATCACCAGCTTTGTTAACTATTATCCTATGAACATCACATTCGTGTGATCACCAGTTCTATTAACTATTATCCTATGTACATCACATTAGTGTGATCACCAGCTTTGTTAACTATTATCCTATGAACATCACATGAGTGTGATCACCAGCTTTATTAACTATTATCCTATGAACACCACATGAGTGTGATCACCAGTTTTGCTAACTATTGTCCAATGAACACCACATGAGTGTGATCACCAGTTTTGCTATCTATTATCCAATGAACACCACATGAGTGTGATCACCAGTTTTTCTATCTATTATCCAATGAACACCACATGAGTGTGATCACCAGTTTTGCTATCTATTATCCAATGAACACCACATGAGTGTGATCACCAGTTTTGCTAACTATTATCCTATGAACATTACATGAGCTGATCGCCCATTTCCACCCATATACATGACCCAATCCTGATATGTCCTGGCTGTTGTAGGGGATTCTATGCTAGAATTAGGCCATACAGGCACTTCTGCAAATGAACTGTAGCTGTTATCATCACTTGCAATGAATGACTATCACTAACAAAAACAACTGCAAGCAAAAATTAATAGAATGGACCTGACATAAAGCACAGTGAAAAGAATGATTACTGACCATGTAAAGCAGTGAACTGTTGTTGTTGTTCTTTTCAACTTCAAGTGGAGCATAGATCTTTGATAAACACTTTCCAAACTGTTCTGTTTCTTGTCATTCTCTTAAAATGTTCCATGTCTTCCCCAATTTTGGCCTTCCTCTTTTCTCCTCTCCTGGGGATTCCAATGGCTTATCATGTAATGTTCTCAACTGGTTTCCGCAATGTATGTCAATATCCAGGGCTATCTTTTTTGTTCACTGTATTTGTCTGATACTTTCCCATAATTATAAGTTAGTGATTTTGTCCTGCCATCTCCATCCCTTTATTTTTGGCGAGCCTTCATGATTGCCATTTTTGATTGTTCATCTTTCACAGCCACATAATAAGACTGGTTTGTAAACAATGATTGAACTATGTTATTGCTCTACAAGAAGTCCCACTGACTGGTTTGTTCATCCACAACCAAGGAAAATATTTGCTTAGTTATTCATTATCTATCCTATCCTATCCTATCCATGGAACCAGTTTCATTGCAATCAGGAATTCCCCATATCCACTTCACCACTTGTAGCATTTTCCAAAATGTATTGGCAAAATCCGTTGACAAGGCTGCTCTGTGTACGTCCTACTCAACTGCATTGGCGACGAATCCAAACCTCCTTAGTCGACTCTAACAACATGTGTGGCAGGTAACAGTAGCTCTACTCTCTTCTCCCCTCACCATGGATGCCTCGGTATCCACACAGGGTTATTTATCAATAATACATGGGAAACCATACAAGGCTGTGGTAAAGTTGGATTAGATACAATACAGCTTGGATGTTTCAGCAAAATACAAAATCAAACAGAGTGGCATCTTCGTTACTGGCATGATCTAATGCTCTGTGAATGAATACAGTCAACTCACTTTGGAGAACTGCCTCATTAGCTCACATTGGTTCTGCCTCATTAACTCACATTGGTTCTTTTAACCTAAATGGAATAACTTTTTTTCACTCTATCATTTATTTATACTTTATGTTCCTTTCTTTACATTTTATTTGCATGTTTCAAGTGTCTTTTCTATTCACGGGTTTTAGAACCTTCATTTATCTTTCATATTTTTTTTATAAATGACATCTCATTTTGTGCGAACCTACAAGATGGCAATAGACACACTAGCCACTGTTCAGTTTCAGTTTTTTTCTGATTTTTAAGGATATGTTTTTTGTTTTGTTACAGTTGAAGACCCTTTGGTCAAAATATTTATTCTTTAACCTAGTGTTATTGACAAAGCTGTATTGACAAAGCTGTATTGACAAAGCTGTATTGACAAAGCTGTATTGACAAAGCTGTATTGACAAAGCTGTATTGACAAAGCTGAAACATCCTAGATGCTGTCTTGTTTTGTACTAATGAACAAAAGTGACTTCATTAACTTCATAAACTCTAGAACAACCAATAAGATAAAAACCACCAAGAGGAAATTGTGAAACATACAATGAGAGTCAGTTTGTGAGACAAAATTAGAAGCACAGAACTAAGAAGACAGGGATCACTCCAGTACTAGAATATATATAAATAAACAAATTAAATGGTTTGGCCATGTAACAAAACAAGCAACTAAAACAAATACATGAGGCTATCAATAAATAAATTAAAAAAGCCTTGATGGCTGAGTAGTTAGTGTGCTCATTTCCTGATCATAAATGGTCCAAGTTAAATCCCCAGAAGTGGCAGATTTTTTTTTTAAAACTGACAAGGCTCTAAGGTTAACCAGCCTCTAAAAATGGGTACCAGAGATTTATTTATTTGGTTATGGAAGGCCTCGGTTTCACTGCAAATGAATTAAAATTCATAATTGCTCAACCGCCCGTGCCAGCAACAATTGGAATATCGAGACATTATCAAAATGGAAGAGACACACAGCTCACAGTGTGCACAGAGCACTTAACTCAGTAGCTCCTGCAACAAGCCGGACTTGGAATATGAGGAAACTGCAACAAGGAACATTTTTCATGCATAGCCTTCAATTGTTCCCGCCGCCTATTTACAATATACCGGAAGTTCACGTCCTCTTGAAAATTATTATTGCCGTATTTTTTAAAAATGTAGAGCGCATGATGATGTTAGGCCATCGTTGTTGACTCCAGTTCTGAACATATAGACACACAGTTAGTCAGATTATCCACGCCGCACATCAAACAACAGACCGTCAGATTAGCATACAACCGGACTAGGGATGTACAATGAGCCATTACAATGTCGTACACACAATTTTGCTCCCTTTAGATCCCTGATTACTTTATTGAATGCAGCCTACGATGAACAAAACACGGTGCAAATTCCCTAAAGAGATAAAACTGCAGCTGACGAAGTAGTTTGCGTCATAGAAAAATACGGTCCCAACACAATAATCCCCATATGCCCCATCTAGGCAAAACGGGAACCTTTACTTTTTTTTATATATATATATAATTTATATCAATAAATTTTATGAAAACAACAGACCAAAAGAACATTCTCCAAAAAAGATGAATATATGGAACACTGGAAACAGATGCAAATAAGGCAACAGGTGAGGCCAACCGAAGTACAAAACTCAAACTATCTTTCCCTTTGATATTGATATATTGGGTTTTATCCCTTTTAGCAAAACAAGAACATGAATACAAATATTTTCCTGAGAAAACAAGGTGGCCATGGTATAATGACTTATAAATATGTCATAGAATTGAAGACAATTATAGAAAATATGAACACCTATATAGTCCCTAAAGAGGCCAACACAAAAAGGGAGCTCTTAAAAAACATCAGAAAGAAGCAATCAACATTTTTCGGGCACATCATGAGAAGAGGAAAGTTGGAATACTTAGTTACAACTGGCAAAATAAAAGGAAAGAGAGATCGCGGACGACAAAGAGAGAAAATACTGGATAGCTTGGTGTCATGGCATGGAAAACAGTCAACAACAGAACTGATACGATGCACTATAGATAGAAGATTGTGGAGGGACATGATCGCCTACACCAACTGGTATGGCACATGATGATGATATAGTCCATAAAAGGCAGAATGAGTATTTGTTTTCAGTGTTTTTTTTTAAAAAACGATTTCACATTTCTCCTTCAAATTTTGTTCATGCCCACTGCGCTGCTGTTACCTGATGATTAACCCTTAATTACGATACCTATCTACCTATCTGTGGCTGATATGTTTAGGATACCATAGTAAAAATTACTACCACGTAATTGTAACTTTAGGAGCACCAAAAAGTGTTTTCTTAGGGCTTTTTGACACACAGCTGTGTGTTTACATTAGGAGAGATACAGGTAACTTGGATTTCCTGTCTCAGGTTGATTTAAGACCTTAATTTGACCACGGGGTCCGAATGTGCTATGTTACAGTCTCTATCAGTACAGATGCCATAAGTATGTATGTATGTTCAGCAACCTTATAGTGTTATTCGTTGCGTTTCCTGAGTCACAATGGGTTGCTTTGTTGTCAGCCAACGGCCGAAGAAATTTCCCAGGTTATGACAATTTTTTCAAGGGGGGGGGGGGGGGGGGGGGGGATCAACCACTTTCTTGAAAATTGGCTAATTTTTTTTTCTTTTTTACTTTGGTTCTGTGAGATACAATCTCACGGAACCAAAAAAAATCCAACAACAATGGAAACAAATCCAGCACTCAGGGGTCACAGGAAGTGGTAATTAGGAAAGTACACAGAAGGGTGGAATGTTTGAAGAAGGCAAATTGTACAATTTTGAAGACTTTGTGTTTTGATGTGGTAATTTTTACTGCAATATCGCAATCTAGAGTTAAATTAAACATACATTTTATCCTTCCCCTCTCTTGTCCTTCTCTACTTGTGTCATGCATGATTTATAACGCTGTTGTCTGTATGTAGGATATAGTTTTATTATTTCCTAATTCAGAAGGCAGTCAATGATGATCTCAGTATGTTACCCCTGTACACAAATCACTAACAATATTATACCATAACCAAATCCTTGTTGTAGAAGCTACTGAGTTAAGTGCTCTGTGCACACTGTGAGCTGTGCGTTTCATCTGTTTTGATCGTGTTTCGATATTCCAATTGTTTACGATGAATGATATCCTATGATGGTTGTTGTTGTTGATGGATTGCCACAAGTTGATGCGGGCAGGTTGCCCTTTGACTCATAAGATGTGGCGGGTTGTAATGGCTTTCTTGACATTCCTGGCTCTTACTGGAGAGGTTGGAGTTCGTCTGTCCCAGGCTATGCTGGGAAACTACTAGTCCAGCCCAGAGGTACTGCAATACTGGGTCCTCTATATCAGTAACAGCCACCACCAGACAACACGGCGATCCTAGCTTCTGTTAGCCAGTCTGGTTTGACGCAGACTGTTTCCAGGGGAGACCATGAGAAGGTAGAACTGCTAGGTCTTGGTCAACTGATGGTGCGCCGACCATGCTATTGCGACCTGGGCGCTTCTGCTCCCCCAATCGTATAATGGAGAACAGATGGCTGTGTTCACTTTCTGTGCTGTTTTGCATTATGTCTTTTGGCATGTGTTGAGACTGCTATGATGGGGACTACAGCTACCTTTCTTTGTTTGGGGGATGAGATATTAATTCAGATGATTCCACAGGCACAGGTGGTTGAGCAATTATGGATGTTAATTCGTTTGCCGTGATACCGAGCCATTCCATAACCATAACAAATCAGTAACTTCATTATAGGCTCACTCAAAACTAAACTGCCAGTTCTCTCATTACATCGAACTCATGCCTGTTCAGGACACTACATGTGTATGGTGTCTAAAGGCCTGGAAACTCAATATATTTTATTCACTCATGGTATATTATATTAAAATGGTTTGGTCACATGATGAAAAGAAAAGACTAAATGTTACATGAGCCAAGAAAATAAAATATATATATAAAAGCAAACCATGAAAAAGATGGAGTGGTGAAATAACACACAAAAAAAACATAAAAGCAGGATGAGCCTAATTGAAGAGCAAAAGAACACTAACTACACTGCCTCTTGATGCTGAAAGACAAATAAGGAAAGAAGAAGATTCATAATTCATCCTTAATGAGCAATCCAAAACATTAAACAAAACTTTAAAAAATAAAAATTAAATCAATTATTACTTTTATGGTTATAAAATATACTTACCCTTTTGGCATTTTAGATTTCTCTTCCCACTGAACAATACGAGAAATATACAACGTGTTGGCAAAATCAGTAGACCTTTCATAAAAGTCTGAAAATGAAAACAAGTACATTGTTATAAATATAACTGCCGAGAAGCATGTTTCACAAACTCAAGCAAGACAGGTTAATTGGCACAATAGGAGTGATGGCAAATGTCATCACCAATAGTCAGTGACTCATAGCTAACTACTCACATCAGAACCGGTGAAGCTGAACCACTCAGAACCATCTCCACCTCTACATATTGTCCCTAATAACAGACTAAACATCCCAGCCAAGTTAGTAGGAAAGGAAAGGAAAGACGATACTCAAAAAAGCCATGTTGAAGTCAGACTCTTCTTTCCTTCTGACATTTACCTGATGACTACTAAAGGAACAAACAGTCCTTTGCATCTGCCCTTAGAAACACAAAGTTGTGCAGATACTTTGTGTTATGGCTTGCAGTAGAACTGTGATATTTGCACCTTTTGGTTCAACACATCCAAGTTCAGTACAAGATTTTGAATACTGGCTTGCCTTCCCACTGGATCTCCCGGCCAAATAGGACTGGTTAGTCTGTTGCCAAGGGCACCAAGAAGAGGTGGAGTAGGTTCTGGATAGTTCTAGTTCACCAATTTTGAGCCAAGCTATCAGTTATGTGTGGCTAACATCTCTCAACCTAGTTGTTGACATACTTCCCCCCCCCATAGATGTGTCTATAGTCTCATTTTAGTTGAGTTTATTCTCAGTTCCTGTAGCTTATCTTTCATATGGTTGTGGCTATGTGCAAGGAATGCAACATCAGCAAAATTCAGGTCCTCAAGTTGGTTCCAGAGCATCCACTGATTCTTTATCTTTTGCCCTGAGTGGTGATTTCCATAATCCAAACTATTACCAAAAGAAATTTAAAAAAAAAAAAGGTGGGTGACAATAATAGTGGGTACAGGCTGTGCTCCTTCTTTAATTCATACATGCTTAACAAAGACTGAAGAATCTATTTCCAGGTCCACAACAAAGACAACATGGGGTCATTGGCTACAAATTGCTGACAACTACCATCTATTCAAATGCCCAAATAAATAATTAAAGGCTAAAGCCACAGATTGTAAAGAAATTACAAACACAGATAACAATACCAACCTTTGGGACAATCAGCCATTGGAATCACAATTCTAGGCACTCTGCTGTCATTGGGAGAAAATAAAGCCAGATTTCTATTCTTGTCAGGCATGAGTTTGAGATGTCCACTTGCTGCCCGCGAATGTTTCTTTTCATAGATGAACACAACCTGTATAAGAATAACTACAGATATATAAACTCTTTACTTTACAAAAATTAATATAAATTTATAAATAACAATATAACACTCACTGCCTCATAGTAAAATGGTATCAGATTAAAGCTAACTGAAAATTATTATCTGGACTCATATTTTATCTATCTATTGTCCTTTCGAGCCAAAGACGGCACATAGGGCAGAAACACAATTTCAAATACAGAAACCTTGATTGCCAAAGTGGCACATATTGCAGAGATCACTACTCTAAAATATATGGCGTTGTTTCCATAACAATACTTTTTACAATGACAGCTTGTCAAGCCATCGATTAATCTCCTTAGTCGCCTCTTACGACATGCCTGGAAGGTCACAGTGATATCTTATGATATGCAATTAATTATGATTGCCACACTGGCACTTGTGCCAAATTCTTGAACATCATCATACACTTTATCATCCTATAATATGTGTACGTGTGTGTGTTGTTGGGGCACTAACTTAGAGGCAGACTTAGTCAAACTTCATTTCTCTCAATCTTTAGTCATTTTTTTGGGACTCTGCAAAGCTGAGGTCTATCCATTCTTTGATGTTATCTTTCTAGGTATTTCTCTGCCTATCCCTCCTCCTCACTGCTTTCACAGTTCCCTGCAGAATAATCTTTAATCTTTTTGCTAGTCCAGATGATCAAGATACGTGGCAGATACTGCCTTGTGAGTGATCTAGTACTGTTGAAGGCTATGGGAGTAAACATATACGTAGGGAGGTCAAAAAGTAATGCACACCAATTTTTTTCTCGGCTAATAATAAAGATAGGAATATGAAATTTTGCACACTTGGAATATGACATGTTCCAATTATGTGTACCAAATTGCACAGCATTCTGATAAATATTACGCAATCTATGAACCGTTAAAATGGAGCTTGTCAACAATGTCCGTTACAAACAGCGAATTGTCATAGAATTTCTGGTTGCGGAAAAAGAAACTGTGGCAAACATTCATAAACGACTGTGTGCAGTGTACAAATGTTCTGCAGTCGATAGGAGCACAGTTAGTCGCTGGGTTCAGAGAATTAAAGCTGCAGAAAGTGTACGAGTGGAGCTGCATGATTTACCGCGTTCTGGACGTGTTGCCTCGGCTACCAGCACAGACATGTTAAACCGGGCTGATGCCATTATTCGTAAGGATAGGCGTATCACTAGTCAGCAATTGGCATTGCAGCTTACAGTCAGCAAGGGAAGTGCAATCGCAATTTTTAAAACTCTCGGATATTCAAAGATTTGCGCTCGATGGGTTCCTCGGTGCCTAACAAATGATCACAGAGTTCAAAGGAAAACATTCTGTTCTGAATTGTTGGAGCGTTTCGGTGTTGAAGGAGAAATGTTTTTGTCAAAAATTGTTACCGGTGACGAAACATGGGCACATTATTATGAGCCTGAAACAAAAATGCAGTCAATGGAATGGCATCATCCGCAGTCACCAAAAAGAAAAAAATTCAAAACATCTCCATCAGCCGGAAAGGTGATGATCACTGTCTTCTGGGACATTGATGGTGTGATTCTTGTTGATGTAATGACAAGAGGTGAGACAATCAACTCGACAGCTTACATCAATACACTGACAAAACTCAAAAATCGGTTCCACAGAGTTCGGCCTAATAAGCCATCTGCAGATTTGTTGCTTCAACATGACAATGCACGCCCTCACACAAGTCTGGTAACACGGGAAGCAATCAACAAATTTGGTTGGACTGTACTGCCCCATCCTCCTTACAGCCCTGATCTGGCTCCCTCAGATTTCCATCTGTTTGGACCACTCAAAAAATTCCTGCGTGGGACACACTTTGACAATGATGAGGATGTGATCCGTGCAGTTAAAAAATGGCTACGCGAGTAGGACAAAAATTGGTACAAACGAGGCATTCATGACCTAGTTTCGCGTTGGCGTAAGGCAATACGCTTGGACGGTGATTATGTTGAAAAATGGGTAGTGTAAAGGGGATGTTCAGCTACAATCTGTGAAAATTTCACACATTTTGCCCGAATAGTTTCCGAGAAAAAAATTGGTGTGCATTACTTTTTGACCTCCCTTCAGTACAAAAACATCCAGAGAAAGGGACACTAAGGTGGTTGGTGGTGAGTATCTCATCCATCTTTTGGCATTCCCTGCAACTCAGTTTTGGCTTCAAATATAACACCCTTTCCTTTGGAGCATTGATTACAGTAAGCATGAAATGGGTACAGCACCAACTCCACACTGTCTGGACTTCCGGTTTCAAGATGGCGCGGTCATGTTTGCGCAAACGTTCACTGTTACGTTTTTTGCTGGAAAGATGGTTAATTCTATTTTTCCAATACAGATAAGTGTGTAGATAGGAAGTTCCACTGTTGGGATCTTCGTCGGTGAAGCAGATTACATGCATGTGATCTGAAATCCTCTACAGTATGCGCAAGTGTGTTCTGTGTTGATTGCAGTATATGTCATCATTGGAACACCGGTCAATATAGCGGTTAGGCAGCAGGAACTGTTAAAGGCTGCGTCTGAAAAGTATTTCTTGTTACAGTTTCCTCATATTCCAAATCCAGCTTGCTGCCGGAGCTACTGAGTTAAGTGCTCTGTGCACACTGTGAGCTGTGCATTTCATCCTCTTTGATCGTGTTTTGAAATTCCAATTGCTTATGATGAATGATGATATTGTATGATGGGGAACAGATGGCTGTGTTCACTTTCTGTGCTGTTTCGCTTTGTCTTTTGGCATGTGCTGAGACTGCCATGATGAGGACTGTAGCTACCTTTCTTTGTTTTGGAGATGAAATATTAATTTGGATGATTCCACTGGCATGCACGGTTGAGCAATTATGGATTTTAATTAGTTTGCAGTGATACCGGGGCCTTCCATAACCATATTTTCTGCTCAGGCAGAAACAAGCAAAAGGAAATGTCAGATCAACATTGGAAAATTCACCCATATAAAAAAATTTTTCATAAAAAAAAATTGCACATGACAAAGTCTTCTGATATTTATAGATTGGTTACTACAGGTCAACTGACAAGAAGACAATAGCGATACTCGTAAAACTACATTACTTTTCTTCTTCACTTTTTTTCTTTTACCCCTTTCAGGTGTCAAGGGCGATGCAAAAATTTAGCTCCTGCTTATCTGGCAGCCTCAACCACTGACATCTTCTCCTTGTCTTAACATTCATTCACTCATTAACCCGAGGTTACGTTACCTTTCTGTAACTCTCCCAGTTACGATACCGTAGTGAAAATTACTACCACTTAAAGGTAGCATTAGGTGCTCTAAAAATAGTAATTCCTCTAAACTCTAGACACAGTCCCATGTGTTCACACTAGGCAAAACATGGGGACTCAAAATTCCTGGCTCAGGTTGATTCATGACCTGAGTTTCACCTCATGAACCGGACATGTTACAATGTCTATCAGTACGGTACAGTAAGTCTGTCAGTATGTTCGGCCACTGCATAGCGTTAGTCACTGTATTTTCCAAATCACAAACGGTTGTTTGATGTCTGCCAATGACCAGGAAATTTCCCTGGTCACAGAAAAAACAAAAAAAATAGGGGAAAACGGCCAATTTAGAAAATTGGTGATTTTTTTTTTTCTGTACTAAATGGTGTATCTCACAAGCTTTAAAAAAACATAAAGAAAAATTGGAAACAAATTAAACACTCAGGGGTTCCAGGAAGTGCTAATTAGGAAGGTACATGGAGGGGGGTAATGTTTGAAAACGAGGAAAATTATAAATTTTGATGAATTTGTGTTTTGATGCTGTAAATTTTACCAAGGTATCATACTGTACTATGGCTTCCTGTATCCGGAGTACTGTGATGATAATCCTAATTTAACAACTTTTTTAACCCCGAAAAGTACTTTAATGTGCACAGAATGCACACAGGACCTCATGTTTCTCGCCGTTATCCAAGAGGGCTAGACATCGGATCTCATTACCCAGAGACCAGGGGAGGGTAAAGCTATGAAGACACCATGGATTCAAAGAGAAAAATTTCCATCAAATGGGGTGGCATTCAAACACAAGACCATTTCCTCTGGCCAACCTCTTACCTCTAGACCACCCAATTCCCATCTTATAGTAAAAAAAAAAGTAAAGTGCTCCCGTTATGCCAAGTGGCGTATAGGGAATATGGTGTTAGTGACTATAAATTTTACAGACCTTCGGCACATGATTTTTGAGGTAATGTGGTTGGTATTTCTTCCGTGCCACTTTACTTTCCCAGAAAAAACAATCCGGTACTCATTAAAGGCTGGGTGAACCCGGAAGCCGTCAATTGGGATCGAACTCTACCTCTTGTCCTTTGTAGTCCAGTTCACTAACCACTGAGCTATCGTGGCTCCCCCCCATCTTATAGTTTAGTTTATAATCACTCCAGCTGCTTTTCTTGAAGATCTCATTTCTACCCACATGACTTCAATAATAACAATTTTAACAAATGGAAAGTATTCAATATAATTGTACAAACTTTTTAAACAAGAAATAAGACACAAAAGCAAAATCATTGATTAATCATCATCATCGAGTGCCTTCTACGCAACGAAGGTTGGCTACCATGGAGTGCCATTCTGCTCTGTCTCTTGCTTTGATCGTGCAGGTTGTCATAGGCTGGTTTGTCCATCTTTTGATGTTACCCGTCCATGTTAATCTTGGTCTGCCTCTGCCTCTTTTACCTTGCATTTTCCCCTCCAGGATTACTTTTAGTAGGCTGTTGTGTCTTTTAACATGGCCCAAAAATTGCATTTGTCTTGTTTGAATTGTAGTTCTCTTTTCATTTTTAGTTGTTTTAAGACTTCATCGTTTGTTTTCTTTTCCTTCCATCCAATTCTACCTACAGAATCAACCATTTCAAAACTCATTTCACACTCACTATTTTTCTGGTACTGAAAGTAATGTCCCCATTAACATATATAATGCCTTAGAGAAGTTCATCATAACAGGCCACAGTATCTCTCTCACTCGCATGTATGCGTGCGTGGGGTCTATTTTTTTATGTCTTTATTTTTCAACTCAGTGAGTCAGGTGGTACCCATTCAATTTTTTTTAGGTAGGTTAACTATGGTTATCTTGTATTTGAACATACTTTCACTATGTTTGTTACCACTCTGTAGCTGATGCTCTGCATTAAACAAACTACTTGCTTATACTTAAATTTGTCACTGTTTAGTTACTATATTACCCCTCACAGGGTTGAACAAACTATCTGTTTAGGTTTGAATTTGTCATTACTTACTGTATTACCTTTCCTCTGGGTTCAACAAACTTTACTTGTTCATTTTGTCACTTATTACTTACAACATTACCTTTCCTCTTGGTTGAACAAACTTTACTTGTTTCATTTTGTCACTTATTACTTACTACATTACCTTTCCTCTGGGTTGAGCAAACTTTACTTGTTTCATTTTGTCACTTATTACTTACTACATTACCTTTCCTCTGGGTTGAACAAACTTTCCACTGCTAGCATCCCCGCTAAGGGATTGACCTTCTTTCCCTCCGCTAAACAAATTCTTGGCCAATGGACTCCCACTTTCCATCATAAAGGATACAGATGCAAATTTTTTCATGGGAGAAGCAGTGTTGTTCATTTTTCCAGGGGCACTTTTGGCACCTTCTGCTTTTAGCAAGGTCTGGCTAACTTTGTCTGGACTTGACGACTTCTTATGATTGTTCTTTGGTGGTGTTGCTGCGTTAGCTGGAAACATAAATGTAAAAAAAGTATTACAAACTTTAAATTATCAAAGTTTTAACTAAACATGAAGTGCAGGTTAGATTTTTTAGAAGAAGGGGATATTAATGAAGAGCATCTTAGATTCCTATTTCAAAAGTCGTTCTGCAACATAATACAGTCATCCCTCGCTACTTCACGGTTCATTTATCGCAGCCTCAGTACATCGCGGATTGTTCAAAAATTCAAAATTGAGGGATTATGGCGTGAAAGTTGCCCGCACGCCAGCAGAAGGCAGGGAGTGCCCACACAATTCAAAATCGTTCTGCAGAAGCTCCTCCTGCTGCCTCTACACCGTCTCCTGCTGCATCTATGCTGTCTACTGCAGCTACCTCTATCCGAAGCTGCCCGCGACGATCCAGCGCCCCTAGCACCTGACGATGAGGCGTCATCTAAGGAGCAGTAAAGCTCTCATTAACCTGTGCAGTAAATCATCTTCATCTTCTTCACCCCCACTGTACTGAACCGGCTGTTTCATCGACATTTATAAAGATCAAGCGAAGAGAAGCTATTGTCAGAGGTGAGTTACGGACCTTGTTATAAAAGAAAAGTTTATATATATATCATATTTATATCATTTATACATTATTTTATGTATGTTATTTATACTATTAATATTTTATTTACATGTTTGCAACTATTCTTTAATGTTCTAATGATAACATATGCACTCATATGGTTTCATTTACACTTATTGATATTATACATACACAAAAAATGTACGTACGTTAAAAATGAGAGGGTGACACTACTTCACAGTTTTTCACTTATCGCGGCCGGTTCCGGTCGCTATTAACCGCGATAACTGAGGGATTATTGTACTTTAAAAAATTGAGTCCTGCATACTTTTAGTGCTCTTGTATGGATCTACAAATTCTTCTTCTTAGCGATGACCTGTTAAGTGGGCATGGATGCATTGTGTTGCTATTTAATAACAAAGCTGCAATATTGGCACCTTTCAGCTTGACACATCCATTTTCAGCATGGATGAGTATCTATCTATCTATATTTCATTCGCCTGAAATATTGTCTATATCTGCAATGTCGTTTCTTGTATAAATGTTACTGTCTTTTGTAATTCTTGCAGTGGCCCATATAGTTTTGTCTGTAGTGTTGTATCTATGGGCCAATGGATTTTTCTCAGTCTACTATATTCAGTGAAGTCTTCAAGTATGTGTTCAGCAGTGGTTGGGCCCTTTCGAGGCTGAGTCGCCGCACCTGCCTGAGTGTCCATAAAAGGGCGAGTGCCATATAGATTTGCAGTTATAGACATACTTCCCATTGGCGTGAGTGTGTGGCATCCTGATTGTTGTAGTGCCCCTTTTGGCTGGTTGCCTCCGACTTCAGCACTTCATGGATGAGTAGATTTGCTGAACAATTTTGCACGCATAGTGGCCATTCTTGGTGTACTATTTTTTACTTTAAACTGCCAAAGGTTCTTTAACATGTGAGCGCACACAGGATCTCTTGTTTTTCACCATTTCTTGCGAGGGCTTGACATCGGATTTCACTACCAAGTGACCAGGGGAGGATAAATCCACGGAGAAACCACGGATTACATTTCTAAAAAAAAATCTCACCACCTGCGGCGTGGATCATTTAACCCCAAATTCTGACACTTTCGTAAAATTTACGAATTCAAAACACAAATTCTCAGGCAAACATTTTCCCCTCCTTATACCTTCCAAATTATTGCTTCTGGTGATGCCTGAGTGTTGATTTGTTTCCTTTGATGTTGGATTTTTTTTTTTCAAACACATGTGCTTCATAAAATTTACGAAGGTGTCTTAAGACTGCTGCTGATTTTTTTTTTTTTTTATTTCACCAATTTTCAAGAAATTCTTTTTTTTCTCTTATGACAGGGGAAATCTCTTCGGCTGTTGACGAGTCATCAAACAAACCTTTGTAACACAGGATAAGCAGCGAACGACGCTAAGAGGAAGCCGAACAGAGGCAAATTTATCAAAAGTATTTGTCTGAAGAACAAATAGTGTGAATGCAAGAAGTCATGAAGGACATCTTCCAAGGTGTAAACACCAAAGATGTGAATACAGAAAGATACCAATGACATCATCACAAGAAGACACCATTGATGTCAATACAACACCAATGACGTCAAAACAAAAAGACACTAATGACATGAACACCAGAAGACACCAATGACGTGAATGCAAGGTGTAGTTATGCAGATGAAGGACGACTCATAAGGTGAAATACTGTTCATGTGAATACAAGATGGAGAATCAGATTAAGTATTTCTATTTTTCTTTGTCCCTAAAAATAGTATCAAATGAACATAATGCCTGCTGTAGAATAGTTTACAATAAGCTGCAATATCTGTACTATTCAACATATTCATTTTTTTTAGCTGGCTTTATCTTTCATCCTTGATTGGTCAGACTAGTTTGTCTGTTTCCAAATCTACCATGTCATTGGGGCATGGGATCTTACTCAGTACTGGTTTGCTGATTCTAACGTCAGCAATCAGATAGGAGTTGCTAACTGCTTTAAGCTAATATGCTGTCTTTTACCTATCTATTGTCCTTTCAAATTAAGGATGGCATATAGGGCAGATATTCTAGACTGTCAAACAACTTTGTTATCAAGTGTCAGACATTGCAAAGGACACACATTGTATCGCACCATGTCTTATATAAAAGTAAAGTACCCCCCCCCCTCACACCAAGTGGCATATAGGGAATATGGTGTTTGTGGCCATGACTTTTACAGACCTTCAGCACATGATTTTTGGGGTAATGTGATCAGTATTACACCCGCTTTACTTTCCCAGATAAAATCCGGTACCCATTAAGGCTGGGTGAACCTGGAAGCTGTCGATCATGATCAAACCTGACCTCTTGTCCTTAGTAGTCCAGTTCACTGAGCTATAGCAGCTCCCATGTCTAATATAATAGATAAATAATTGGATGATGTTCAAATAAATTTTTGCTGAATTCCATATATTTCTCAAAATAATCAGTTTCTATTCGCTAACATGTTCTTATACAGTCTCTATCTATATTGCGATCAAGGTACATGCATGATTTTACATTCATTTGGGAACGTTTCTTCCCTCCTCTTCATCAACAATGAAGACTGAAATGAATTTTACAAAATTGTATGTGACACACAAAATCATTTAAGTATTTATGTTTTTCACGCATGAAATATGAGAAAGACAGTATCACAAAAATAATGTCAAGAGAATACCTTGTGAAATGTTTGAACCTTTAATAGCTGTTTTTGACCTGACATTCAAATCTCTACCAGCTCCCTGAGTTTCTTCACTATCGCTGTCAGTCTCAAATATAACATCTGGACCAGAATCACTGTCTTCAGAGTCAATATTCATGCCAGCTAGACCGTTGCTAACTTCAGCCATATTTTCCAGGTTGTTAGAAGACAAAGATCTCTCGTAGTGCTCAAAATCCTCCACAAAAACCTGAGAAGTTAGAGCATATTTTTGTTTTAAAACACACATTTAGATTTCATAGGCACAAAATAAAATACTTTATGCACATAAGAAACTGCTCATTTTTTTTTTAAGCATGTGTATTGAGCGCTCTATTCTACGTTACAGTTAACATTATTGCAGCACTCCAGACAAATCTATAGGTGTTCAATCACTTTCAGCAGAAGTAGTGATGGTCCCAGTAGCTTGCTGGTTGCGCAAACATCAAGATAGTCCAAAACAAGGACAAGAGAGATGGTGTCAGAAAGTTTATACATAATCTGGTGACAGAGTGTGAATATATATGTTCAGATTATCTGGGATGAGGGAAAAGAGCTAAGTGTTCCCTGCCATGGGGAGGCAGAATTTTCATTTTACAAACCATGGTTTCTTTGTGGCTTTAGCCTGGTATCAGGGTAATAAGATCTGATATCTAGCCATTATTGGGTAATGTAGAAAAACATGAGGTCCCACGTGCACTCTCACCACATTAAAGAGCATTTGATAGTTACAAGTTAAAAAGTTTAAATGGCAACTGCTGACAAAACTGTTAATTTTACAAACTTGCAGATGGAAGTGTTGGACCAAAAGTTACAGAAATTGAAGCTTCCTTTAAACTAACACAATGTAACCAGACCCACTTAATGAGTGAATCTTGAAGTAAAGTTCACACATTTGATCTCACTGATGTGAATCTTGAAGTAAAGTTCACACATTTGATCTCACTGATGTGAATCTTGAAGTAAAGTTTACAAATTTGATTTCACTGACTCTCTGAACAGTTAAAAGTATTTCACTATCATGTCAGGGCACACAAGCGTGTGAGATAAGCATGCTGACAGCAGGCTTGCTAGTTTGGCTCTGTGAGGTGCAGAAGGACAATAGATCATGCTGACATTCTTAATGCCCTCAGGGATACTGGATGAAGACTGTAAAAGTAAAAAAAAAAGTAAAGTACCCCCGTCACGGCAAGTGGTGTATATGGAATATGGTGTTAGTGACCATAAATTTTACAGACCTTTGGCACATGATTTTTGGGGTAATGTGGTCGGTATTAAGCCCGTGCTGCTTTACTTTCCCAGAAAAAAAATCCGGTACCCATTAAAGGCAGGGTGAACCGGAAGCCATTGGTTGGGATCGAACCCTACCTCTTGTCCTTTGCAGTCCAGTTCACTAACCACTGAGATATCGCAGCTCCTGGATGAAGACTGGCTAAACAAAAATTACTCTGGACTTCAACCATGAACCGATGCATGAATGCCGTGTCAAGGTGAGAGATGCCAGATGGGAGCACTATGCAGGAAGCCAATAATGACATGTACATCAACACAATACTGGCGTCATTAATTGCTGCAAGTTGAGGTATATACTTAGTAGATCTGAGCACTTATGAATTCATTTGATGTGTAATGAGGATGACCTGTCCACTCAACTAAATTGATCTCATTGACCAAATGTTTATTAAGTCTTCATTTTCTTTACAAGGACAATCAATTTTGTACCAGATCCACTAGCACTGATCTTCTGATTAATTATATATATAGAGGTCTCAGATCAACTCCCCTGCCATGTGAAAGTAATCAAAAGACAAATTTAACTCTTTCCATACAGAAGCTTTTTATCAATGCAACGGAAGAGATTTTAGAGACATTTTTCATGGTTTTAACAAATTTATATTTATCTAATATATAACATACGATATATATGAATTGTTAGATAATTGAACAAGGTATTAGATTTCACCAAAACCAAAATGATACAAGACAATTAAAAAGAATAAGATTTGATGATGGTTCACACTAATGACGCATGAGTGACGCACTATGCGGCGAAATGTACGGAAAGAGTTAAAAAGCAGGTTATGTCTTCTGTTGCTGCATTCATCCATCGACGGCTACTCTTCATCATCCGTCCTTAAAATGATAGTAAGTGGCTACTGGTACGTTGTGCTGTGATTTACAGCAAGATGTAGTATCTGTGCCATTGAACACATCCATCTTCATCACAGCAATTTTGGGTGCCAAACTGCCTTCTCTTTATGATCCCTACTAGTTTGACCAGGCAGTTAGCCGAGGTCCACCAAGGGAAAATAGAGTAGAATCTTCATCAACTCAGGTATGCTAATGTAAGCAACCAACAATTATCCACTGACCCCTTTCAGCCACAACATTTTAGGGGCACCTTTGGCCTGGTTATTGTTGTTTTTTAACCTTTCTTAACGCCATTTTCCCATTACTGAGGTTTACTGGGGGATTTACAGGACTGCAGAATAAAGGCCACTTGTCTGGTACAGTCGCTACGAGGTGCTCCAGTGAATTTTTATTTCATCCCTGTTATTAAAAAAATGTTTCACCCTACACCCGCATTCTCCTTGTTTGTAGCCTGACAATTTATCTATTTGGTCACCTACTCTCCTTTAGTTTTTTTAATGATGATGGAAAATATAAAGCTTTGAACTTATGCACAGGAAGCAGCATATAAACATTTTTGTTCATTTTCAACTGTTGATGGCTTTTGTATATGCTCAGCTTTGTAGTTGAACTTTAGAAATATTTAAATAATTAACTTTCATCCAGACATAATAACATCATCAACTCTTACAAATTTTAATTTTTTTTTTAAGACTAATTTTGCGCAAACATAATAATAACATTAGCAACTCTTTTACAAATTTTAGGTTTTATTTAAGACTAACTTTATCCCACACATAATAACATTACCAACAGTTTACAAATTTTAAGTTTTATTTAAGACTAACTTTAGCCCACACTTAACGTTAGCAACTCTTTTACAAATTTTAAGTTTTATTTAAGACTAACTTTATTTAACCCACACATAAAAACAATAGCACCTCTTTTAACCATTTTAGGTTTGATTTAAAACTAACTTTTAAGTCTCACACATATAAACAATGCAAACTTTTAAATATACTTTTGTGAAATCTAGTCATATTCAACAAAGTTGAGCACAATCCTCTACACATTTTCTTCCCAATAATTCCTGAAATACACAACAGATGTGCTTACCCTCCACTGAGCATAGGGATAGAGCAGAACAACTACTTCATCTGAGTTGAGAGCCCTATTTCTGTCCACCATCCCTTCAATATAAATATCAGTTCTTCCATCCTGAAAATAATATTTTGATTAAATAAGAAAGTGAATTCTGTACAAATACAAAAATGTATAAATAAAAAAAGATGGATAGACAGACCTTTAACCACTTTGCTCCCGTCGTTGAATATTTTCATCCATAGAGAAATGTTCCTATCTACCACCAACAAATAAATACATCCCTAGCAAAAAATCAGTTTATTCTATCATCATCAAGTACCGGGCCTGCTGGCGTAGGTGATCATGTCTCTCCACAATTTTCAATCACGACAGTTATTTTATCATTTCTGTTCTTGACCTTCTGCCAAGCCATTCTCTTAAACTGTCTGGTGTTTTTTTCTCTTTGCTCTCCTCTATCTCTTTGTCCCTCAATTTTCCCAGTTGTTTTCTTCTCATTACATGGCCAATATATGATTGTTTCTTCCTAATATTGAAAATTAGCTCTCTTTTTGCTTTGGCCTCTTTCAGAACATTTTCATTACTCTTCTTAGCTGTCCATGGTACTCTCAACATTCTTCTGTAAAACCACATTTCTATAGACTCCAGTGATTTTCTTGTTTGTTGTCCTATTGTCTATGATTCACACCCATATGTTAAGACTAACTCTACATAATATTTAAGAATATATGTTAAGATATATTATCTTTTCTTGTTTCGATTGTCAAAAATGGATTGCATAGTATCTTCCTCATTTTTTGGAAAGCTGCTATTGCCTGAGCAATTCTACATCTCACCTCTGTTGCACATCTTCCATCTGAGGTTTATTTTATAGCAGTAATTATTGGTTACATCCTTACAAAATAAACTGATTTTTTACTAGGGATGTATATTTTGGTAGATCTACATTTTCATAACAATGGCATCGGATGGAAAATGGTTTCAATTGTACCATACAAAAACTGAATGACTTGGAATATCAATGCAATTTTTAAAAAGTAAATATAATTCACAATTTGCTAAATATATTTTGTCTTTGCTATGTCCTGTAGGATACATCAGATGGAAGATACACCACAGAAATAAAAAGCAGAATAGCTCAGGCCAAAATAGCATTTCAGAAAATGAAAAATATCTTATGCAACAAATCTATGTTAATAGAAGTGAGAAAGAGAGTTCATCGGTGCTATATAGAACCAATTCTGACCTATGGAAGTGAATCAGACAGTAGATAAACAAATGAAAAGACAATTAGAGGCCACAGAGATGGGATTTCTCAGAAGAATGTTGAAAGTTCCCTGGACAGCTAAAAAGACCAATAAAGAAATTCTCAAAGAGGCCAGCACAAAAAGAGAACTCCTAAAAAAGATCAGAAAGAAACAATCAACATTTTTCGGGCACATCATGAGAAGAGGAAAGTTGGAATACTTGGATACAACTGGCAAAATAAAAGGAATGAGAGATCGCGGACGACAAAGAGAGAAAATACTGGATAGCTTGGTGTCATGACATGGAAAACAGTCAACAACAGAACTGATACGATGCATTGTAGATAGAAGATTGTGGAAGGACATGATCGCCTACGCCAACCGGTATGGCACATGATGATAATGTCCAGTAGAGAAGGCGTTATTATGAAAGACAAACGAGGAAAGCTGAACTTTAACAAAAGCAAACAGACAGAATATGATTGTTTCTAAGTGAAGATTAAGGTCAATGGGAGGGAGGGAGTAAGGATATTCCCATTGAAATAAATATGTATACTTACTACAGAAGGCACATATGCATCCCTATAATTCTTTTGATTGATCCTTATAGGACCCTGTAGGAAATTTAGAAAACAAACGTTATAAAGACACATTCAACAAATATCCAATCATAAACAAAAAGAATTATTAACAAAGTAATCAACACAAATTATCATCACAAGAGATGTAATAATTCTCTATAATGAGACAATTTTCTATCAATTTGTTTTAACACATTCTATACCAAAGGGTTTAAAATGATGTGGCCACGCCATTTTTCTGATTTTTTTTTAAAATTTGAAATAAGACCGTAAAAATAAATGAAAATTTATCTAAAAACGTGCATTTTGTTGGGAAAATTTGTTCACAAAGTAGGAAAAGTGGTTAATAAAAGAATCACATGGTTTTAGCAGAAATAATTGCAAAATCATCAATAAACCATAGATTACAATACCTATCTGTGGGCCACGTTTTCACGATACCGCCATAAAATTACTACCAATTAAATGTTACATTTGGGTTCCAAAAATAGTACTTTCTTTGAAAATTTACCTCACAACTGTGTGTTTGCCCAAACAGACACATGGGAATTGGATGTTGTAATCATTTCCTGGATTACGTTAGATTTATGGCCTGAAATTCGAACGCATCACGTTGTGACTACCGGAGGTGTTGTTTTGTCTACTCACGGTCACTGTAAGTCGGTCAATATAACTGTATGTTCGGCTCCCTCAAAACATTGTTTGCTGTCTATCCAGTGTTACAAAGGTTTATTTGATGTCTCACTGACGACCTAGGAGAACCCCCCCTTAAAAATGGTTACCAGAGGTTTTTCTGGACAGTAAAGGCGGTCTGGTCTGGTACCGACCGACCACATCACCCAAAAATGTGCCGTGGTCATAGAAAAATATGGTCACTAACACCATATTCTCCAAACCCCTAGCAAGGCATGGAGGGAACCTTTACTTTTAATTTTTACCATGGTATCGTAGTTGAGGGATAAAGAATAGTAAAATGGGCTCAACGAGACAGCGCTTTTGCGGCTCATGGTACAGAATATGTTAATAAACTAAAAGCAGCTGTTCATTCATAAACAGTTCTTTCTTAGTGTATAATATATTTTGCTCCAACATATACTGAGAATATCATGGACAGAGAAAGGAGCAAAGGTGTTCATTATGCAACAACTTTATTTCATAAAACTGGTTGCTAAAGGGTATAGAAACAGGGAAAATAAAATATTATTGCTATATAAAAACTACATGATGGACTAGACAAGATTATAATGTTAGATATGGTATCAGGTTGATGAGAAAGAGAAAGACCAAAAAGATAGGTGCAGGATATCATAGAAGAGCTGGGATTGACCACCGCAGACACTGGACATTTTGTGCAGTACAGAGAAAACTTCAGAGCAGATGTCATGGGAGCCATGTTTCTAGACTTGTCATAGGATGTCACTGCCAGGAGACTAAGGGAGGGTAGAGCTAAAAAGAAACTACAAATTCTATTTTTGAAAAAATGTTCACCACAAGTAGTGAGAATCAAACCCAGGACATTCTTGTCCAGAGCCCCCCCATTAGCTATTTTGACACTCATCCTGTTAACATCCAGCCTTTCAACTATCAAAAAATCTAGCTCTTAAATTAAACATAGAACAGGTAATATCTTGTCAAATACTTACCACTATCAATTGGCCTTTCTTAATTCCATCATTAACAGTTTCCAGCGACCAGTAAGGTTCATAGATCTGCCAACATAAAAAGATAAAAATGAAAATGGATGAGTTGCTTGTTGATGTTTGCCCAATAATGAATTCTCATCCTCATCTACATATTAAAATGATTTTGAATGAGCATTATTAGCATTGTGTCATAGTTCACAATAAGCTACAGTATTTTTATCTTTCTGTCCAACTATGGTGAAACTAGATGCTGCCAATCAGAATCAAACCTGACCTCTTGTCCTATTAGTCAGTTCACTAACCATTATTCTGTCATGACTCCCTTCTTGCTCTTCACACAACAACTCAAAAAGAAACCAATGCACTGTTTTTTAGCAATTAACTCATTCCGGAC
This sequence comes from Megaustenia siamemsis, assembly GCA_032433765.1. NCBI lineage: Eukaryota > Metazoa > Mollusca > Gastropoda > Stylommatophora > Ariophantidae > Megaustenia > Megaustenia siamemsis. The sequence continues at coordinate 33,526,701 of JAVIAB010000088.1, read as the reverse complement.
CACTAACCAACACATCGGCTCTATTTATGAAGGTACTTAGGGAAAAAAAACAGACACATTAGCTCAGACCAAGTACGGTTGAATATTTTAAAGTAATGTAACGATCGATGTAACGAGAGTATTACACAACAGGCCCTTTTTTGGAATCCCCAGGGGAAAAGACAAAGAGGAAGACCAAGGAATCTTGGAGAAGACAGATAGAAGCAGAGATGAATATGATGGGGAAGACATGTAATGATTTTAAAAGAATGGCAAAAAACAAAACGACTTGGAAAGTGTTTGTTGAAGACCTATGCTCCACTGTGAGCTAAAAAGGTAGAAGAAGAAGAATGTAACAATTCTGTATAAATATTCACCAATATTTCTATTCGATATCTAGAAGAAGTTTCATAATTACTTCCTTCAATTACCACAGAGGTGCGCGTGGCCGCGCGGCTTAAACCACTGTTCCGCTGGCTGAAAAGCTGACGTTCGGTGTTCGAAGCCTGCGGTAGACAGAAAGGATTTTTTCTATTATCGGGGGTGAAATAAAAATCCTGAGTCGCACACGTCGTGGCGACTGCTTGACCAAGCGGCCTTTATCTCTCTGGTTCTATCGTTGCCCCCAACATACACCAGCAATGGTACTATGTGTCGTAAAGATAGTTTTTTTTTTATTACCACAAGGTATTTTCTTTGTTATGGAGATAGATTGGTTGAATTTTCAAAGTAAATGTGTCTTTATTACTGATAAATAGTGGCCACACCAACACTATACTATTTCTTGTGCCTAATTTTATTATTTGTGGACATTAATGCATCATGTAAAGTATATTTTCAAGGACTTTGGATTAGTTTGTGTATAACTTCTACTCATATGTTAAGGCGGTCCTATTATATGGCTGTGAAACATGGAGAACAACAAAATTGACAATCATGAAAATACAGACTTTCATTAATGGATGCTTACGCTGAATAAAAGGATGGAAATGGCAGGACAAAATCACTAACATGGTATTATGTAATGGTACCAGTCAAACACCAGTGGATAAAGAGATACAGCGAAGACGATGGCACTGGATAGGACACACACTACAGAAGCCAACTGAGAGTATTACACAACAGGTCCTTTTTTGGAATCCCCAGGGGAAAAGACAAAGAGGAAGACCAAGGAATTCTTGGAGAAGACAGATAGAAGCAGAGATGAAGATGATGGGGAAGACATGGAATGATCTTAAAAGAATGGCAAAAAACAGAACGACTTGGAAAGTGTTTGTTGAAGACCTATGCTCCACTGGGAGCTAAAAAGGTAGAAGATTCTAGTCAGGGAAAATAGATGTGCGTGAAATATGATATTTTGAATTGAAAATTATCTGCCCCTGAATATTTTTACATTATTTATAATAAATAATATATTATTTCCTTCAGATATTATCAATAGATTGCTATTCTTATTTTCTGCGATCATTTTCCTATCCGGTGATCTGTAACATGTACCACATTTTATTATATTACATGAAATGAGGTGCACGTGGCTGGGTGACTAAAACCACTGTTTCACTGGTTGAAAAGCCTGAGTACAGTGTTCGAAACCCGCAACAGGCAGAAAGGATTTTTTCTATCGAGAGTGAAACAAAAATCCTGAGTCTCAAGCATGGTGACTGCTTTGGCCAAGCAGCCTTTATCCCTCTGGTTCTACCGTGAGCCATCAGATTTGACCGTTGTCAACAGAATTAACTGATGCATTTTGGGAAATGCTGTGACAAGTGGTGAAGCAAAAATGAGGAATTTCTAACTGCAATGAAACTTGTTCCGTGGGGGACTGGTTGGTCTTGAGGCAAGACGCCGACCTCGAGACATAGAGGTTGTGGGTTCAAATCTCGGCTACATCAGATTGGGAATTTTATATATGATTTCTCTCTGTGGCATCCACCCCTGGTCTCAGAAGCGAGGCCCGGCTTGAAACGTTAATTACTCATCGATGGAAAAAATATGAGTACCTCTGAAGACGGAGTTATCTGTCTGTGCAGCAAGGGACCCCTGTGCACACAGCTGCCAGGGAAAAACGGATTAACACGCAAAGTTCAGTTCCTAGTCTCTAGGGACTTCATTAGAGGTAAAAGTTGGCGAACGCAAAAAAAAAACATGGTTCCATGGAAAAATAGAATGAAAAAGGTCAACTTCCAGCCCAACACATTTATCTGCCAACTACTCCTCTTCATTGCCAACCTTTAAAAGGATGCTCCACTTCTTAGTGTTCAACCATCAAATGGTCATGGATGTCATTGACAAACTGTGATATCTGCACCAACCAGCCCAACACATTTGTCTGCCAACTACTTCTCTTCATTGCCAACCTTTAAAAGGATGCTCCACTTCTTAGTGTTCAACCATCAAATGGTCATGGATGTCATTGACAAACTGTGATATCTGCACCAACCAGCCCAACACATTTATCTGCCAACTACTTCTCTTCATTGCCAACCTTTAAAAGGATGCTCCACTTCTTAGTGTTCAACCATCAAATGGTCATGGATGTCATTGACAAACTGTGATATCTGCACCAACCAGCCCAACACATTTGTCTGCCAACTACTTCTCTTCATTGCCAACCTTTAAAAGGATGCTCCACTTCTTAGTGTTCAACCATCAAATGGTCATGGATGTTATTGACAAACTGTGATATCTGCACCAACCAGCCCAACACATTTATCTGCCAACTACTTCTCTTCATTGCCAACCTTTAAAAGGATGCTCCACTTCTTAGTGTTCAACCATCAAATGGTCATGGATGTCATTGACAAACTGTGATATCTGCACCAACCAGCCCAACACATTTATCTGCCAACTACTTCTCTTCATTGCCAACCTTTAAAAGGATGCTCCACTTCTTAGTGTTCAACCATCAAATGGTCATGGATGTCATTGACAAACTGTGATATCTGCACCAACCAGCCCAACACATTTATCTGCCAACTACTCCTCTTCATTGCCAACCTTTAAAAGGATGCTCCACTTCTTAGTGTTCAACCATCAAATGGTCATGGATGTCAATGACAAACTGTGATATCTGCACCAACCAGCCCAACACATTTGTCTGCCAACTACCCCCCTTCATTGCCAACCTTTAAAAGGATGCTCCACTTCTTAGTGTTCAACCATCAAATGGTCATGGATGTCATTGACAAACTGTGATATCTGCACCAACCAGCCCAACACATTTATCTGCCAACTACTCCTCTTCATTGCCAACCTTTAAAAGGATGCTCCACTTCTTAGTGTTCAACCATCAAATGGTCATGGATGTCATTGACAAACTGTGATATCTGCACCAACCAGCCCAACACATTTATCTGCCAACTACTCCTCTTCATTGCCAACCTTTAAAAGGATGCTCCACTTCTTAGTGTTCAACCATCAAATGGTCATGGATGTCATTGACAAACTGTGATATCTGCACCAACCAGCCCAACACATTTATCTGCCAACTACTCCTCTTCATTGCCAACCTTTAAAAGGATGCTCCACTTCTTAGTGTTCAACCATCAAATGGTCATGGATGTCATTGACAAACTGTGATATCTGCACCAACCAGCCCAACACATTTATCTGCCAACTACTCCTCTTCATTGCCAACCTTTAAAAGGATGCTCCACTTCTTAGTGTTCAACCATCAAATGGTCATGGATGTCATTGACAAACTGTGATATCTGCACCAACCAGCCCAACACATTTATCTGCCAACTACTCCTCTTCATTGCCAACCTTTAAAAGGATGCTCCACTTCTTAGTGTTCAACCATCAAATGGTCATGGATGTCATTGACAAACTGTGATTTCTGCACCAACCAGCCCAACACATTTGTCTGCCAACTACTCCTCTTCATTGCCAACCTTTAAAAGGATGCTCCACTTCTTAGTGTTCAACCATCAAATGGTCATGGATGTCATTGACAAACTGTGATATCTGCACCAACCAGCCCAACACATTTGTCTGCCAACTACTCCTCTTCATTGCCAACCTTTAAAAGGATGCTCCACTTCTTAGTGTTCAACCATCAAATGGTCATGGATGTCATTGACAAACTGTGATATCTGCACCAACCAGCCCAACACATTTGTCTGCCAACTACTCCTCTTCATTGCCAACCTTTAAAAGGATGCTCCACTTCTTAGTGTTCAACCATCAAATGGTCGTGGATGTCAATGACAAGCTGTGATATCCGCACCTATCAGTCCAACACATTTGTCTTCGGCATGTGTAGACTTTGAATTGCTTTTTTGCATGGGCAGTGATCATTTTTTATCTAATTTTTTACAAATAATTTTAACTACCAAAGGTTCTTTAACGTGTGCAGAGGACCTCCTGTTTTTCAAAAATTATCCAGAAGGGCTAGATATACAATTTTACTTACTACCCAGAGACCAGGGGTGGATAAAGTCGCAAAGGAGACGGGTTTGAAGAGAAAAATGTCCATAGCCTGTGATGAGATTTGAATCTAGGACCTTTTCCAGGGACTGATGTCTTACATCTAGACCACTCAATCCCCAAAAAGGACATTAAATAGGTGTAGTTGCATTGTTTTGTCCTTTACAGAAAGCTGCAATAAGTTTGTTCCTTCCAGACACCAACACTTGACTTCAGCACAGCGGCGCGCTTGGTTACCGTGTTGCCTTTCTTCTTCAATATCTAGTCCACCATGGAGAGACTTGTTTTCCATGCCATGACACCAAGCTATCCAGTATTTTCTCTCTTTGTCGTCCGCGATCTCTCTTTCCTTTTATTTTGCCAGTTGTAACCAAGTATTCCAACTTTCCTCTTCTCATGATGTGCCCAAAAAATGTTGATTGCCTCTTTCTGATGTTTTTTAAGAGCTCCCTTTTTGTGTTGGCCTCTTTGAGAACGTTCTCATTGGTCTTTTTAGCTGTCCAGGGAACTTTCAACATAATCAACTTATAGACTGCTTAAAAGATATATATCTAAATGACACAAACATACGACTAATATGTAATTTATACTGGGAGCAAACAGCAAGCAATAATAAAATATAAAAAAGAGAACTCTACACCCATTGATATAAAAAGAGGAGTAAGATAAGGATGCATTCTATCACCAAGCTTGTTCAATCTATACACTGAGCAAATCTTTAAAAACATCACAGAGATGCCAGGCCTAAACATTAATGGAAAGATAATCAATAACCTAAGATATGCTGATGATACTGTATTACAAGCAGAAAATCCTAAGATCTACAACAATTACTAAATGAAATAAACATGACAAGCAAAAAATATGGATTAGATATGAATATCAAAAACACTAAAACTATGATCATAAGGAAAGACAATTTTCAAGACCTACAAATAAATATCAAAGTTGAAACAATAGACCTGGAGACAGTTCAGAGCTACAACTACCTTGGACATACTACAACCAGTGATGGAAAATGTTAAACTGAAATAGATAAAAGAATAGGAATGGCAAAAAGTAATTTTAATGCCATGAAAAGTATACTAACATCAAAACAAATAACACCAGGGCTAAAACTAAGAATAGCAAAATGTTACATCTTCTCAATATCCTGTATGGTGCAGAAACATGGACTTTGACAAGAAAGCAGAGCAGAAAATTGAAGCCCTTGAAATTTGGATCTATAGAAGAATAGGTAGAATTGGATGGAAAGAAAAGAAAAGAAAACAAATTTTGAAGTTTTTAAAACAATTAAAAATTAAAAAAGAACTACTAAACAAAATTAGAGCAAGATAAATGACATTTTTGGGGCATGTTAAAAGACACAACAGCCTACTAAAAGTAATATTGGAAGGGTAAATACAGAGTAATAGAGGCAGACCAAGACTAACATGGATGAGTAACATCAAAAGATGGACAAATCAGTCTATGACAATCTGCACCATCAAAGCAAGAGACAGAGTGGAATGGCGCTTCATGGTAGCCAACCTTCGATGCGGAGACAGCACTCAATGATGATGATGATAAAATAAAATAAACAAGCATGCTGTACAAAAACATCATGTGACATTGAACATCATCTTCATCATCATGTGCTATACCAGTTGGAAACATCAATTAATCGACTGAAAAAATATGAGTACCTCTGAAGACAGAATTATCTGCCTGTACAACGAGGGACCCCAGTGCACACGGCTGCCAGGGAAAAAAATGGATTAACATGCAAAATTCAGTTCCTAGTGTCTAGGGACTTCGCCTGGGGTGAAAGCTGGCAAACACAAAAAAAAAAAAAAAAAAAAAAAAAAAAGGAAGAAAAAAATTACAAACGAATTTCACAAGCGTGACAGCTATCAACAATTTCAAAAAATATAATTATAAGAGAAAAATATGATTTATATACATCAATCTTGGTTACTTAGAACACCTGACACAAATTGAATTAAATATAAAATTAAGAAATTTACCCTGGCTTCATGCTTCTGCTGGTCTTTATGCTTGTCATGATTTGGTCCCTTTCTTTGTTGCCGACCTTTTCCTCTAGCTTCTGACTTTTGTGATGCTGCACCTTGTTTAATTTGCTGATTGCTTGCCATATGATATGCTGTCTATTGGTTTATAACACAATTAAAATCAATCTAAAATAATATAAGTAAAATGCTCAGATGCCAGCACTTGAATCAGGTATAAATTGCCAAGTTTAAAAGCATATTTTTTCAAGATTAAGGCACAATTAATTCCAAGGCTGGGGAATAAAAAAAAATTAATTAATTAGTTTTGTGCTATAGGAAAAAAGAAGATATATTTGTTTTCATAGAAAATAAGTTAATGACAGTTACTACAGATACATTTATTTCACATATATTAAAATGTTTAAACATTGCATTAAATCACTTCAGAAAATAAATTCCATCTAATCTACACTGTAATTAGTTTAGTCTTCTTCTTCTTCTTTCCTTCCCCATTTGCCTTTCAACATCGAGGGGATATATATTTTGCAGTAATTTTGTTCTTTTGTTGGCCAATGCTGTTACTATGTTTCCTAGTTTTTTTGTATTCCATCAATCCATCTTTTTTGTAGTAGACCCATGAGTCTGGTCTTTCTGTCTCATCCAAGTGGTTAAACATTTAAATTGCTGTTTCTTTATGTATTTTATGGTGGGAATTATTCCTAGCTTTTTTGACTGTTCATTTCTGATTTTATCTCTCAGTCTGTTTCATGTCATGTATATAACACATTTCATCTCGGTAGTGGTTATTTTTCTTATTTTTCTTGAGTCTAGGGTCCAGGTCTGGCATTGATAGCATAATGTTGGGATGAAAATTGTGTTGTAGAGTGTCCGTTTTGTCTGTTGTGTCATTTCCTAGTTGGGGGGGGGGGGAGGAGGGGACTTTTGGTCTCGAGGCAAGACGCCGGCTTCGAGACAGACGTTGTGGGTTCAAATCCCAGCTGCACCTGTTGGGATTTCTTATTTATGATTTCTCTCTGCGGCAACCACCCCTGGTCTCAGAACCGAGACCTGGCTTGAAACGCCAATTACTCATCGACGGAAAAAAAAACGAGTACCTCCAAACTCTGAGCTATCTGTCTGTGCGGCGAGGAACCCCTGTGCACACAGCTACCAAGGAAAAATGGATTAACACGCAAAATTCAGTTCATAGTCTCTAGGGACAGAGAGGTAAAAGCTGGCAAACGAAAAAAAAAAATTCCTAGTTGGATAGCAGTGCTGATAGCTGTCCAATGATTTGACAAGCATTGTTGCATCTCAAGTCTATATCTACTGCTTGTGACTTGTCATCCATCACAAGACTTCCTAGATATTTATTAAATTACTACATCTGTTTTAATTGTCTACAGTCTAATGATATGTTGATGTTCTACTACTTTTGTGATATCCAGGACTTCTGTTGATTTGTCTAATGTCCATGTTTCTGCACCATACAGGAATGTTGAAAAGATATAAAATTTTGCTATTCTTAGTTTTAGCCCTGGTGTTATTTGTTTTGATATTAGTATATTTTTCATGGCATTAAAATTACTTTTTTTTGCCACTCATCTTCTTTTGTTTATTTCAGTTTTACATTTTCCATCACTGGTTATAGTTATGTCCAAGGTAGTTGTTGCTCCGCACTGTCTTCATGTTTATTTCTTCAACTTTTTTTTTTTTTTTTTTTTTTTTTTTTTTTTTTTTTTTTTTGTATTCGCCAGCATTTACCTCTGGACGAAATCCCTAGAGACTAGGAACTGAATTTTGTGCGTTAATACGTTTTTCCATGGCAGCCATGTGTACAGGGGTCCCTTGCCACACAGGCAGATAACTCCGTCTTCGGAGGTACTCATATTTTTTCTGTCCATGAGTGATTGACATTTCAAGCTGGGTCTCGTTGTTGAGACCATGGGTGGTTGCCACAGAGATAAATCATAAATAAAAATCCCAACTGGTGCAGCCGGGATTTGAACCCACAACCTCTCTGTCTCGATGCCGGCGTCTTGCCTCGAGACCAACCAGTCCCCCACCTTTAGCTTTGATATCCACTTGTAGGTTTTGAGTATTATCTTTGTTTATGATCATAGTTTTAGTTTTTTTTATTTATTTATATTTAATCCATATTTTTGGCTTGTCACATCTATTTCATCAAGTAATTGTAGATCTACAGGATTTCTGCTAGTAATACAGTAATAAGTTAGAATTTCTCTCCATGGCTTTCTCTGGGATAGTACATGATGAGGCTCCAATCTCTTTCATGGTGGTCAGCTATATTCATCTTTCGTGCCGAATATGCCTCATGTGTACAACACACTTTACTGTTTTTGCTTTCTGGGCCGTTAATTATTTCTGATTCATCCACCCCATTTACCATCACAGACTTTGTAATATTATTATATTAGTACCCAATATTAGATAGGTATTAGTATTACACAGAGGACATTCTACCTAGAATACACTCTGCAATGTACGCAGATGACCCAGCCATATGGGCACAAGAAGACAGTGCTGCTACCCATTAATGAAAAAACAAAATGCATACACAATTTTCAGCCTATCAAGAAACACGCTCTGAAAATGTAAATTTGAAGATAAAAGATCACACACTTTCTACTGACCAAAACCCAACATATCTTGGCGTCGCCAAGGATAACAGAATGACATGGATATATCAGATAGACAAAGCAAAGAAAAGAGCCAAAAAATGAATAGATGTTATGAAGAAATTAGCAGGAATGGACTGGGAAGCAGACAACATATCTTGAAAAAACTATACACAGGACGAGTAAGACCAGTCCTTGAGTATGGAGTCACAGCCTGGGCTACAGCTTCCAAATCACAGCTTAGCAAAGTTAAGAAAACACAAAACCAGGCTGCCTGTATCATCACTGGTGCTATGAAATCCACACCTACAGAGACTCTAGAAACAGTAACGACCTACAACCCTTGGAAGACAGACGGAAAACTAAAGTAATGCAACAAGTGGAGAAATGCAAAAGGCACCCTAACCACCCCATGCACCAAAGAATAATCAGCTTTGGAAAAGGAAGACTAAAGTGGAGCAACTTCACAGCAATCTTTAAAGAATTGACAACTAACAATCCAGTACTATCCCAAACAATGCCAAAACCCATATGCCCATCCTGGATGACTCCCCACTGGAAATATAAAATACCAGAATTTAAGGAAGATGTAATAGGCAATCATGAAAAAAGGCATCCAAACTGAAAAAGACACCCAAACAGACAGAGAGAAAGCACATATAGAAAAACACATAAGACAACTACCCATAGGACTCCTGGTCTCACATTTACAAAGATAGCTCTACTATAAACACCACCAGAAATGGAGGTGTGTTCTTGAGGCTGAATAACCAGTAAGAAATTACCAAATCAATAGTAATTTGTAAAGGTTCCCTTCACACCTTGCTAGGTGTATGGGGAATATGGTGTTAGTGACCATATTTTTCTATAACCATGGCACATTTTTGGGTGATGCAAATCAATAGCTACTAGGAAATTTTCACAATTATAAAACAGAAACTGAAGCTCTCAAAGATGCTGCAAAACTTGCTATCAACACACACAAAAAGTACACAAGAAATTGCTGATACTGACCGACACAGTGTCAGTTCTAACAGCTCTAAAAACCCCCCAAGAACAGCATGGTAGATGACATGAGAACAACCCTAATCAATTGTGCAGTAACTTCCAGAGAGTGGTCATCAAGTGGAAACAAATATGCAGATAAACTAAAGACGAAGAGAGATTACCACAAAAGAACCATCTGGTCAGTTACAATGAAGTCAAATGCATCATCAAAGGCCTGTATTATGAAAAATGGAAATAAGAACAACCAAAGTATAACAAAAGGGATGGATACCTCCAAATAACAAGTCATCATACTTCCACTGGCCACAACAGAAAATATGAAACCACATGTTCACCAAACTCAAAATAGGAATTTCCAGCCAATGTCACTGTACCTTAGATAACATGACAACAAAACAAAACATGTTCTACTGGATTGCCCCCCCCCCCATACACAGGCCTGAGGAGGCCAATGAGACCCACACCTACCTCCCTGGAAGAGAACTATGAGGCAACCAAACCACTGAAACAGACAGGTACCTTCAATATAAGAGAGTCCACAGAGTCCTAGTCTGAGTCTGAATGATCCAGAATCACAGAAGTAGAAGTAGTTTAGTAGTATTATAATAATAATTATTATAAGTATTACACTAGCTCAATTATGTTTCCAAACTCCTGACTTACTACTCAGACTTAGTGTAGTAGTTAGCAAAATAACTGTTGCTAACTAAACTAACTTAGAGTAGCACTACTCACTACTGTGTTAACTTCTTTACAAGTCTTTACAAGTACTTCTAAGACTTCTTAACAAGTGTTTTAAAATATCAAATAGTTACTTCTATTCTATATAACTGTCTCGTCCTTTATTTTGTTTTGATAATTTGTGTACTATTAATTAAGTTATTAATTATAGTATATAATTATATAAGTATATTAGTATAAAGTAAAGTAATAATACGCATGAGATAATTCGATAAAACAAAATGTATTTTAAAGTAACGTTTTCATGCAGAACGGTTTACTTTAGTCTTTAGTTTAACTTTAGTTTTAGTATTGCACAACCCACTGACAATTATTTTTGTTTAAGTTAGTGATTTACTTACTTTACTTTAGTCTAACCTTAGTATTGCACAACCCACTGAAAATTATTTTGTTTATAATTTAGTGATTTACTTACTTTACTTCAGTCATTCATTACTAAAATCTAAAAAAATAATAGTTATTATAGACATGACATACTTACTACTTACTATAAAACTGTACTCACTGTACTTATAGTAGTATAGTATAGTATAGTATTATTATAGTAACTAGTAACTTTTAATTTTATTTATGACTAATAAAACAAAATTCAAAATTAGTTACAAAATAACACTGAGACTATCGTACCTACAGTAAGTAATCTATGAAGTAATTAATCTCTAAACTTCTAAAATCTAAAAGTAATCTAAAATTATAAAATATCTAAACTACTATTACTACTTATATACTAACTTTTGTTTTCAAAACATGATTTTTAACATAAACATCCCCGCTCTGCTCTTAGTTAATTTTCTAAACAAGAAAATTATTAACACAAGAACAATTTTTCCCACACAGAAAAAAAAAAAACAACCGATGTACTTTTCCTATCTGCTGAATGTACATTGTACTCTATTCTTAATATCTTTCAAGAAAATTACACTTACTTATAACTTGATTTTATCATCTGACTAGTAATTACCAGCTATGGTTTAGCCCCACAACTTTAGTTAGTTTTAGTTTCGGTCTTAGACTTCCATGCCTGGACGACACCGCCAGATGGAATTAGCACCTTCCAAATGCTTTTATGTAACAATTTATTACAGACTATTAGTAACATTCCAATAGTAGCAAGGGGCAAATATATTAATATGTTTCATTTATTCTGTGTAAAGGATTTAATTTGCATTAAAAATAAAATATGTACTTTATAGGAGTTGACCCCGTGTAAGACTTTTAATAATGCTTAACCGGCAATCTCAGTAGTGAAAACTACTATACTAAATAAAACATAAGTTTTGTTGCAAGTTCAGGATTCTGTAGGCATTTCAATTGAAAAAACAAAAGATCAATCAACATTATAGAATACTAAGAATATCCAGCCACATCGTATAATCATATTAAATCAAAACCCAGCACATCAAACAACATACAAAAAGAAAAAGTTTTCAAATGTTTCACGAAGTACATTCTATTTCATACTAAATATTTACAGCTGATAGCTTGCGACAGGATCGGTGAACCAAAACCTTCCAGACCCTGTTCCACCTCTCCGCGGTGCCTCCAGTAACAGACTAACCTGTCTGGTCTGGCCAAGCGAGCAGAGATCGAAAAGGGAAGACAACCCATTTCTCAAAAATGTCGTGCTGAAGTCGGATGTGTTGGGCCGGAAGGCGCAAATATAACAGTTATACTGCAAACCACAACACAACGCAGACACGCCCACTTAACGTTCTTTTAAGGGCGGATGACGAAGAGGAATTCTACAGTCTACGAATACTCTAGAATACTTTAGTCATCGGGCGAACGCAAGCGAGCATACTAAATATTTCAGATAAAAAATATATCAGGATCATCATGTATCCGGTTGGCATAGGCGATCATCTCCTTCCACAAACTTCTGTCCACAGGACATCGTATCAGTTCTGTTGTTGACTGTTTACCGTGCCATGCATCAAGCTATCTAGTATCTTCTCTCTTTGTCGTTCGCTATCTCTCTTTGCCTGTATTTTGCCAATTGTAATCAAGTATTCCAACTTTCTTCATCTCATGTGTGCCCAAAAAGTTTTTAGGAGCTACCTTTCTGCGTTGGCCTCTTTGAGAATGTATTCATTGGTCGTTGTAGCTGTCCAGTGGACTGTCAACATTCTTCTAAGAAATCCCATCTTTGTGATCTCTAATCGTCTTTTCATTTGTTTATCTACTGTCAAAGACTCGCTTTCATAGATTAGAATTGACTCTATATAGCACCGATGAACTCTCTTTCTCACTTCTATTGACATAGACTTTCTGCATAAGACGTTTTTCATTTTCTGAAATGCTGTTTTGGTCTGAGCTATTCTGTTTTTTATTTCTCTGGTGCATCTTCCATCTGATGTTATTATTGTGCCCAAATATTTGAATCGCTGCACTTGTTTCAGATTTGTCCCGTTTATTTTTATGCTGGTGATGATTGTTTCTCCGATATGAACATTACTTCTGCTTTTACTATCAGACTGATACCTTTCTTGTTGCTTTTTTTTTTTTTTTTACTATTATGTCTATCATTTCTTGTAGTCCATTTTCTGTCCCTGATATTAAGACTGTGTCATCCGCATATCGCAAATTGTTTATGCTGTGACCGTTGACTTCAATTCCTTTTTTGTCTACTATTGATCTAATATTTTCGCTGTAAAAGTTAAAACAAATCCGGCGACATGATACCCATATAATAATATTTATGTATTATTATTTGTACCCGACATGATACAGCCTTGTCTGACTCGTTTTATATATTGGAACTGTCCTGTTTGGTTGCTAATTCGTATGGCTGTTGTTTGTTGTTAGTACTTGTATTTATGGGCTTTTTAACAGTTACAAAACATCATAAATTTGACATTAACTTCGAGTACCAACAAGAAGAAGAGTTGTAATTCCATTGCAACTATATATTTAACAATTGATATAATTAAAATTATAGCAACGATGAAAACGTAAAACAATTATATGGATTACATTTTACTAAAAATTTGGTCTAGATATTTTTTTTTAAATAGATATATCAAGCAAAATTAGCAGTCAAAGATATAGTCCAGACAATCTCTGCGTCAAATGTTTACGTCCTGTTACCTTTGTTGTCTAGCGACCCAGTGTATCTGAAAGGGCGCTTCCGTTCTTAATTTCACACACAACTATATTATCCTTGTCCACAACCAAAGATTTTAAAAAAAAATCACCTGTCGCAACGTCATGAAAATGAATTTCCACGTGAAACGGGTGCTACTAACTGACTGATGTGTTATCACTGAGCCATGACATTGAAATGCCCCATCAACATAAATTAAATGTGCTGCTGATGTCAACCTTTGGAGACCTACGACTATCAGAATTTCAGAAGGTAGCGACGAGGTGAATATGTTTACACTACAATAAAGAAAAAAAAAATTTAATTGAAGACCATCATTAATTAGTTCGGTAACCCTCGCGGTCATTGAAGCAAGTTTGTTGACGCCTTCACAAGTGTCTTCAAACCTTCACTTTCACATGAGCCGCGATAGCTCAGTGGTTAGTCAACAGGACTACTAAGGACAAGAGGTAGGGTTTGAGTTCGAGTTCGCCCAGCCTTAAATGGGTACCGGGTTCTTTTACTGAGAAAGTAAAGCAGCACGGGCGTAATACCAACCACATTACCCCAAAAATCATGTGCTGAAGGTCTGTAAAATGTATGGTCACTAACACCATATTCCCTATACGTCACTTGGCGTGACGGGGCTCTTGTGGGAAAGAGCAAGTTTTTTTTTTTACTTCACTTTTAAGAGCTAGTTTCTATGATATAATCATGTCTATGATTTAATCATGTCCATTATCTAATTAGGTCATCCCATCTCTTCCTTTGTCTGCATTATCTTATGTTCTCCATAGAATGGTTTTACCACTGTCAATAGATCCTGTAAGATGTTCGTAATATTTTAATTTTCGTTCATTTTCCGTTGACAGCCAATCTCAAATTGTACTGTCGATATTTACATTTTGTTCTACACTTCCTCTTTCCTGGTAACCGGCCACATTTTTTTTTTTTTTTTTTTTTTTTTGCGTAAGCCAGCTTTTACCTCTGACGAAGTCCCTAGAGACTAGGAACTGAATTTTGCGTGTTAATCATTTTTTCCCTGGTAGCCGTGTGCACAGGGGTCCCTCGCCGCACAGAGAGATAACTCCGAATTCGGAGGTGCTCATATTTTTTCCGTCGATGAGTAATTGACGTTTCAAGCCGGGCCTCGCTGCTGAGACCAGTCGCTGCTGAGACCAAGGGTGGTTGTCGCCGAGAGAAATCATAAATAAAAATTCCAACCTGTGCAGCCGGGATTTGAACCCATAACCTCTCTGTCTCGAGACCGGCGTCTTGCCTCGAGACCAAGCAGTCCCCAACCGGCCAAATGATTGAAACAAGAATGTATGGCTAATTATAAAGGGGAAAAAATGTGGCATTCAAACGTACTAAAGCGCAAAATGGAATCAATACCAGCTCAAAACAATATCATCATCACCATGTGCCATACCGGTTGGCGTAGATGATCATGTCCTTCCACAGTTCTCGATCCACAGGACATTGCATCGACTATGTTGTTGACTCTTTTCCACGCAATGACACCAAATTATCCAGTATCGTCTCTCTTTGTTCCACTTCTTTCTCTCTATTTTGCCAGTTGTAACCAAGTATTCCAATGTTCCTGTTCTCATGATATGCCCGAAAAATGCTGATTGTTTCTTTTTGGTGCTTCTTATAAGCTTCATTTTTTGTGTTGATCTTTGAGAATTCCTCGTTGGTCTTTTTAGCTGTCCAGGGAACTTTTAATATTCTTGTGAGAAATCCCATCTCTGTGACCTCTAATCATCTTTTCTCTCTGTGACCTCTAATCATCTTTTCTCTCTGTGACCTCTAATAATCTTTTTTCTCTCTGTGACCTCTAATCATCTTTTCTCTCTGTGACCTCTAATCATCTTTTCTCTCTGTGACCTCTAATCATCTTTTCTCTCTGTGACCTCTAATCATCTTTTCATTTGTTTGTCAATGAAAAGCTCATGCCCATGATTCGCTTCCATAGGTCAGAATTGGTTCTATATAGCACCGACGAACTCTCTATCTCACTTCTATCGACATAGATTTGTTGCATAAGATATTTTTCATTTTCTGAAATGCTATTTTGGCCTGAGCCATTCTGCTTTTTATTTCTGTGGTACATCTTCCATCTGATATTATTATTGTGCCCAAGTATTTGACACGCTGCACTTGCCTCAGATCTTGCCTGTTTATTTGTATGCTGCATGATGGTGATGATTGGTTCTTTGATATGACCATTACCTCTGTTTTCTTACTATTCAGACTGAAACCGTATTTGTTGCTTTCTTTTACCATTACGTCTATCAGTTCTTGTAGTTCATTCTCTGTCTCTGCTATTAAGACTGTGTCATCCGCATATCGCAAATTATTTATGTAGTGGCTGTTGACTTCAATTTCTTTTTTGTCTATTGTTGATCTCATAATATGTTCGCTGTAAAGTGAAAACAAATCAGGTGACAGAACACAGCCTTGTCTGACTCCTTGTTTTATATATTGAAATTATCCTGTTTGGTGGCTAATTCGTATAGCTGCTGTTTGTTGCCAGTGCATGTTTTTTTTATGATTCGCAGATCCTTGCCATCAATATTTAATTTCTCCAGCATATTTGTTATTTCCACATGCTTTACTTTGTCAAATGCTTTTGTGTAGTCTATAAAGCACATTTTCAAGATCTTTCTAGTTGAACCATACTACGTGTGTCCAGTTTGACCTCCGATTCTCGGAGTCTTATCACCCTAATTAATTACGTGCCACATTCTCTCTCTCTCTCTCTCTCTCTCTCTCTCTCTCTCTCTCTCTTAAAAAGCGTTAACTGCAAAACTTCGTATTTTTTCTCATTAAGCTCAACTGTTCTCACTGTTGGTGCCATTGAAGCAAGTCTTTCAACTCTTCCACTGCATGGACTCATGAATTACCTTGACTGAAGATCCACATAATTTCTTGAAGGTCCGAGAATTCGTGTTATTCATTTAATTCATGACGATTCGTCCTTGACCCTACGGGGCATGTGCTGAGTGTTGAGCACATTAACTACTTTCTTCAAAAGCATTTCAGAAGGGGAAAAAAAGTCCGCACACTGCAAGAGTATCAGCCTGCGTCTCCTAGCGTCAAGGAAAACAAAATGTATATACGGAGTCATGTGCCTGGCCAATGACCTCTAACCTCAAGGCAGGTTAAATGAAGCTCTTGGTTATAAGGCAGACGATAAAAATGATCCCGGGCTAAATAATTTTACATTACACAAACAAATATATATTTTAAATTTACAAACACAGGGAAACATAACAGCAGGAGTGTCTTCCTCTTCTTCGTCGCTCAATGAGAGCCGAAAGGAGAACTAAAGATTGTAAACGAAATTTTCTCATCGACGCTGAAAGGCAAATGAGAAAAGAAAGAAGAAAAGTCTCATGCTATTAAGATTGCTCCTTGTGTACTTGTAAATAGAGTCACCACTATCACTGAGTGCCGTCTCCGCATCGAAAGCTAGCTACCATAGAGCGCCATTCCGCTCTTTCTCTTGCTTTGATGGTGCAGGTTGTCAAAGGCTGACTTGTTCATCTTTTGACGTTACTCGTTCGTGTTAGTCTTGGTCTGCCTCCGCCTCTTTCACCTTGTATTTTCACTTCCAATATTACTGTTAGCACGCTGTTACGTCTTTTAACAAGCTCCAAAAATCTTATTTGTTTTGTTTGAATTGTGTTTAGCAGTTCCCTCTAATTATTATTTGTTTTAAGACTTCATTTTTTGTTTTCTTTTCTTTCCATCCAATAATTTCTCTATTATTCTATAAATCTACATTTCAATGGTTTAGTTTTTCTGCTCTGTTTTCTTGTCTAATGTCCATATTTCTGCAAGACACAAGAATGTGTTGTAAATAGTGTGTCCATAAAGCTGGTCTCAAGTTCAGTAAATCGTAAACATGAGGCAGTAGTGCTTACATTTAAACAGTTGTTTCCCCTTACTGTTCCACTTGATGTCTACAGCTTCGCAGTTTCCTGTAATAATTCTTTGCTTTTTGTCCTCAGACTTTCAAACCTTGTGACCTATCAGCCAGCACTGTCTTCTATTTATCTTTTGTTCTACTTGACTTACTTCATTAATTCATTTGGCGCCGTAGCCACATGGAAGGTTCAAAGGACAATTTTAATATGTCTCTAGTCTTGGTCAGGTCAGGTAATTTTACCTGCTACTGTATGCAGTAAACAGTACAACCTGTGGCTGCCCTGCTGACTTGCAAAGAGATTGAAATGCAACAAAAAGGAGATGATAAAGCTATATACAAACAAATTGAGGAATTAACAGGAAGAAAAACGTAATCAAAAACTGGATGTCTAAGATCAAAGGAAGGAGAACTGGTGCTTGATCAAGAAAACATAAGGGAACGATGGACAGAATACATTAAAGATCTTTATAATGATGAACTAACGGAAGTAAATATTAAGGATAATGGAGAAGGACCAGAAATACTCAGAGAAGAAGTGGAAGACGCCTTGCGCAATATGAAAGCAGGCAAAGCTCCTGGACCAGATAATATAACTAAAGAAGAGATTGAAGCCATGGGTGATTTTGGAATAGAAATAATAACAAAAATATTGAATGATATCTACAACAGCGGATATATACCAGACGACATGCTCAAATCAATATTCATAGCCCTACAAAAGAAATCGGGTGCGATTGAATGCTACGATCATTGCACAATAAGCCTTATGAGTCATATGACTAAGATATTACTTAGAATCATCATGCGAAGAGTGCGAAACAAAATCAATGCAGAAATTAGCGATGAATAGTGTGGTTTTGTTAGAGATAAAGGACCAAGCAATGCCATTTATATCATACGATCTTTAGTAGAAAGAGCCATAGAGGTGAAAACAGATCTATACCTATGTTTCATAGATTACACCAAGGCATTTGACAAAGTAAAGCACCAAGAAATAATCAACATTTTAGGTCGACGTCTGAGCGTCATAACCCACCTCCCTTGGAGTGTCAAGAAGCTAAAGGGCGGAAACACCTTGCTGGAGAGCTCTGCTTCTGATGATCATATTGCCTCCTGCTGTGAAGCTCAGTATAAAGAGTTTCCTTTTACTGATAAAAGAAAACAAGGCAGACCAAGAGAATCGCTGCTTAGAATAATTACTAGGGAAGGCTCAACCTTGGGACTAAGAAACAAACAGAAACTGCAACAACTAGCAGCAAATCGTGGAGAACTGTGACTTCCTTCCAACGAGTCTTCGGCTCGATAAGAAAATGAATGAACTGGCGAATCATGATTGCTTGTTACCAACCGTCTTATAAGACACCAAAAAGTCATCAAATGTTGATTCCTCCTGATGTTGGCAATGCGAGGTTAGCCCACCCCCCCACACCCACCCCAACCCCCCTCCCCTAACTCCCCACTTCCACCATAATTATTTCCCCAAACTCCCCACTTTCCACCATACGTATTTCCTTTAACTCCCCACTTTCCACCATACTTATTTCCTCTAACTCCCCACTTTCCACCATACTTATTTCCTCTAACTCCCCACTTTCCACCATACTTATTTCCTCTAACTCCCCACTTTCCACCATACTTATTTCCTCTAACTCCCCACTTTCCACCATACTTATTTCCTCTAACTCCCCACTTTCCACCATACTTATTTCCTCTAACTCCCCACTTTCCACCATACTTATTTCCTCTAACTTCCCACTTTCCACCATTACTTATTTCCTCTAACTCCCCACTTCCACCATACTTATTTCCTCTAACTCCCCACTTTCCACCATACTTATTTCCTCTAACTCCCCACTTTCCACCATACTTATTTCCTCTAACTCCCCACTTTCCACCATACTTATTTCCTCTAACTCCCCACTTTCCACCATACTTATTTCCTCTAACTCCCCACTTTCCATCATACTTATTTCCCCAAACTCCCCACTTTCCACCATACTTATTTCCTCTAACTCCCCATTTTCCACCATACTTATTTCCTCTAACTCCCCACTTTCCACCATACGTATTTCCCCAAACTCCCCACTTTCCACCATACTTATTTCCTTTAACTCCCCACTTTCCACCATACTTATTTCCTCCAACTCCCCACTTTCCACCATACTTAATTCCTCTAACTCCCCACTTTCCACCATACTTATTTCCTCTAACTCCCCACTTTCCACCATACTTATTTCCTTTAACTCCCACTTTCCACCATACTTATTTCCTCCAACTCCCCACTTTCCACCATACTTATTTCCTCTAACTCCCCACTTTCCACCATACTTATTTCCTCTAACTCCCCACTTTCCACCATACTTATTTCCCCAAACTCCCCACTTTCCACCATACTTATTTCCTCTAACTCCCCACTTTCCACCATACTTATTTCCTCTAACTCCCCACTTTCCACCATACTTATTTCCCCAAATTCCCCACTTTCCACCATACTTATTTCCTCTAACTCCCCACTTTCCACCATACTTATTTCCCCAAATTCCCCACTTTCCACCATACTTATTTCCTCTAACTCCCCACTTTCCACCATACTTATTTCCCCTAACTCCCCACTTTCCACCATACTTATTTCCTCTAACTCCCCACTTTCCACTATACTTATCTCCTCTAACTCCCCACTTTCCACCATACTTATTACCTCTAACTCCCCACTTTCCACTATACTTATTTCCTCTAACTCCCCACTTTCCACCATACTTATTTCCTCTAACTCCCCACTTTCCACCATACTTATTTCCTCTAACTCCCCACTTTCCACCATACTTATTTCCCCAAACTCCCCACTTTCCACCATACTTATTTCCGCAAACTCCCCACTTTCCACCATACTTATTTCCCCAAACTCTCCACTTTCCACCATACTTATTTCCCCAAACTCCCCACTTTCCACCATACTTATTTCCTCTAACTCCCCACTTTCCACCATACTTATTTACCCAAACTCCCCACTTTCCACCATACTTATTGACCTTCGTCTCCTCACAGGTTCGTTATTTTATTTTTCATTTCTGTTAAAGCACATTACTGCCGGTCACAAATAATATACTGCTAATTGTCCTGTTGTTTTAACACCAGCTCTGCTGAAGCTTTAAACAGGTTTGTGTCTATTATCATATTTCTTTAGCCTCCAAAGATTGTTCTTGTATACTGTTTGATTGTCAATGATTCGCTACCATATGTATGAAATCAACATCAATATTGGAGATGCAGAAACTGTTGAGGATACCAGCACAGAGAGAACGCAGGGACACAAAGGTGCTGATACAGGCACACAAATTGTCATGCATGCCGAGACATTCAATGAAGGACCGATTCCAAAATCTTGCATTGGGACGACCTAAGAGAAGCAGTTTTATCAAACAAGCCAAACGAATTAGTAGACAAATGTCATATGACTACTGCCCATATCATAACTGACCC
Source organism: Megaustenia siamemsis (assembly GCA_032433765.1). Taxonomy (NCBI): domain Eukaryota; kingdom Metazoa; phylum Mollusca; class Gastropoda; order Stylommatophora; family Ariophantidae; genus Megaustenia; species Megaustenia siamemsis. The sequence continues at coordinate 33,505,416 of JAVIAB010000088.1, read as the reverse complement.
CACAGACAGAAGTTAACTCGTTCCGTACGTTTCGCCGTACTGTGCACCATGCCGATTTCGTCAAAGTACGTTGCGCCGCATAGTGCGCCACGCTCACTTTGATTAGTGTGAACGCCATCAAACTATATTCTTTTTACATGTCTTGTATCATCTTGATATTGGTGAAATCAAATACTTTGTTCAATTATCTAAACATTCATATATGATATGTTATATGTTAGATAAATATGTCAATTGATTCTTAAAACCATGAACAATTTTGTCTCTGAAATCTCTTCCGTTGGGTCGATGAAAAGCTTCAGTACGGAAAGAGTTAAAGGAATACTGGACAAGGAGAAACATAATGGTATAAAGTATAAAACAATCACTCTCAGTTTCTTGGATGAAGAATACCCACAAGACCTATGGGTTCGTGTATACACAGATGGATCATTACAGAATGCAGTAAAGAATGGGGGAACAGAAGCATGCATAGAGTATTCAAATAACACTTGGGGTATAAATAAAATAGCAACAGGTAAATATTGTCACAATTACAATGCATAAATCCAAGCAATAAAGTTGGCAATAGAAAAATTACTGAACAGTAATCTTAGCCCACAGCCTGTAGTGTTTCTGACAGATGCAAGACCAGCACTCCGGGCACTACATTCCAGAAAATTGCTACATCTGCAGACTATATTGAGTGAACTATGCAAGCACCACAGGGTTGCCCTGCAGTGGATCTCATCTCACTGTGAAATACCATGAAGCGAAAAAGCAGATCAGTTGGCAAAGGAAGTTTTCAACAGGCACACAACTAGATACACCGGTTACATACCATCATAAGAAACAAATAATCAAATCAATCAGAGGACCACAAGCCCCAAATCAGGATGCCTTTCATAATATGAATAGATATGAACAAGTTATCATTATACGCCTCAGAACAGGACACAATTAACTCCACAGTCACATGTATAGAAAATTCAAGATCGGCACCTCAACTACATGTACATGTGGATAGGTGCCCCAGGTTGATGAACGCATACTTCAAGACTATACTGAATATAGTAGACTGAGGAAAATCCATTGACCGACCCATAGATACAACACTAAAGACAAAACTATACGGGCCACTGTAAGAATTAAAAAAAAACAGTAAATGTATGCAGGAAACGACATTGCAGATATAGACCATACTTCACGAGAGCGAAAAGAAGATAGATAGATTAACATATGTAAATCAATCAGGAGACCGCAAACCCTAAATCAAGATCCCTACCAAAATATGAATAAACGGGTTTATACGGTATCATTATACACAACAGGACACCAATCGACTCCATAGTTATATTTATACACAATTAGTCTATAGATATAACACTACATGTAAAACTTTATGGGCCTACCTGAAACTACACACACACAAACAGTAAATTTATACAAGAAACGGCATTGTATAAATAGACAATACTTCATATTGGGGGCCTCGGTAGCCTAGTTGGGAAAACCACCCGACTGGACTACCGATGTTCGGACAACCCGTGTTCGATTCCCGCTGGGAGCAGTGTGATTGGTTGGAAAAAAAAATACCCCCACGGTCGACACAGCCGTTGGCAGAAATGGGTACCAGGGTATTACCCTGGGAAGGTGAGGAATGTTGCTTCGCATCTGAGTTTCGATGCTTGAGGCGACACTATACAGAAATCCAAATTCGAACATTTCTGGATAGGCGGCCGAGCATATATGGGTGGAAACTCGCGTGCTAAGACGCCGGTTCAAGTCTCGTACTTTACCTTTACTTCATAATGCAAATGTCAGACAAACAGACAGGCAGGCAGGTAGGCAGGTCTGGATATCAGGAAGACAGACAGACAGACAGACAGACAGACAGACAGACGGATGGACGGACGGACGGACGGACGGACGGACGGACGGATGGATGGATGGATGGATGGATAGATGACCATATGTCGAGACTGGCTCTACAATACAGTAAAGAACTATTTTCTTACTTTCATTGACAAAGAGTGTATAAAGTGTTATAAAAAGTATATCTTCATAAAGCAGACATCAGTAGTATATCAGGAAGGATTTGTCCCGCATTTAGGTGCTAAATTAACAAAGATATAAAGTGTGGTGCCCAGCGCACCACATGTACACGAGATACAGGGGTAGTTAACCGTGTCCTTTCGTGACCGGATGTTGACCTCTACTCTCGGTGACCCCGGAAGTGACCTGTTTATGTCTGGTGTATGCTGACTTTGGAGTTCTTGATCGATAGTGATAGGTTAGTAGATTATACATGCCCTCGGGGCGGATCGCGTGTCAGCGGTGACCCCTCGGGGATTATCTCGAGTGTTTTCGGACAGCGTGCTATCGGATCGGGGATTAGTTCGATTCGATGTGACGCTATCGCGCCAGGTAGACGTTAGAAAATATTTATAGCTATGTAGTTGGGTGTCTGCTTAACGTTGTACCATAAATGAAGCATAAGGGTGAAACAGTTAGAGATTACTGGTTAGTCTAAGCTGGTAGTGTAAATATGTTCCTCGGTGTTAGTGGTTCGCTATCTCTCTCTCGCTCTCTCTCTCTCTCTCTCGACCTCTCTCTCTCTCTCTCTCTTTCTCTATCTCTCTCTACTATTCCAGCCTCTATTTCCCGCCATTGAAACACTTACTCATTCTCTCCATTTATCCATATCATCGCGCCTTCCTTCTCTCTCTCTCTCTCTCTCTCTCTCTCTCTCTCTCTCTCTCCCCTATCCTCTCTTAGACTTCTAACCGATCAGTCCACCCTCCACCTCTCCCTTTAGCTCCCCCGCCCTCCCTCATATTTTTAGCGTCCCTCCTATTGTAACACTTGATTATTCTCACCATGTATACCTAGCATCTCGCCTTCTTTCTCATAGTCTTCTCTCTCTCGCTCTCTCTCTCTCTTCTAACCCCTACTAGACTTCTCTCCTACCATTCCACCTTTCTTCCTCTCACTCTCTCTCTCTCTCTCTCTCTCTCTCTCTCTCTCTCTTTACCTCACCTAGCGTTCCGCCTTCATTCGTATTTTTTTTACCTTACCGCCAGTGTAACACATTAATAACATTGAATTGTCATTACAAAAAGACTTGAAATATCTACTTTTTAAAGAACCAATAAGATAAACATATGAAAAACGAAGGAATAATACACTCGACAAGGCTTAACAGACGTACTTTATACACATCATCATTAATACAACTGAAATTCCTTTAATGATAACCTATCACATCGTTATGAGCTAAGAGAAAAACAGAAAAAAATTCAACTTACACCGTAAAATATTCCACTACAACACAGACCGCTAGACTGAACAGTACTATGAAAATAAACGTCCGTGAATCAAGCGCGCTTATAACACGAAGTCTCACATCCGACTAGTTTAAATATAATCTGGTAAATAAAATTTGGACGATACTAGTCCACCCTCGACTAATATCTAGGTTAACCAATCAGAGAAGAAGATTTCTATCGGACACCCATCAACGAAATGACTGACCTCTGGATTAACTAATCAGAGAAGAGGATTACTGTTATCGTGATAACTGACCTCATTTTCAACTTGAAGGGCTGTCGAGTCTGATGCATGGGTTACTTTAAATCGATTCGGCCCCTGATACAATCCACCTAGCGGGTCAATGGTGAGGGAAATAATACAAGTGGCGGGTTACTTGAACGCGTTTTGACCCCTGCTGCAATACCAGGAGTTCCATGACAGTTATAAATAGTTGGATACAACAAGCAGGAAGTTATATTAAGGACGGAAATCTAGCAGGCAATGGCAGAAACCTAAGAGGCAAGGACAGAAAACTAGGGGGTCGTGGTTCGTGGTTCGGTAAGTCCGTGGTTCGTTAAGTCCGTGGTTCGTGGGGTTGTGGTTCGTGGTTCGTTAGTTGATGGTTCGTTAAGTCCGTGGTTCGTGGGGTTGTGGTTCGTGGTTCGTTAGTTGATGGTTCGTTAAGTCCATGGTTCGTAGGGGTTGTGGTTCGCGGTTCGTGAGTTGATGGTTCGTTAAGTTCGTGGTTTGTTAAGTTCGTTGTTCGTGAGTTTGTGGTTCGTTAGTTGATGGTTCGTTAAGTCCGTGGTTCGTGGGGTTGTGGTTCGTGGTTCGTTAGTTGATGGTTCGTTAAGTCCATGGTTCGTAGGGGTTGTGGTTCGCGGTTCGTGAGTTGAGGGTTCGTTAAGTCCGTGGTTCGTGGGGTTGTGGTTCGTGGTTCGTTAGTTGATGGTTCGTTAAGTCCATGGTTCGTGGGGTTGTGGTTCGCGGTTCGTGAGTTGAGGGTTCGGTAAGTCCGTGGTTCGTGGTTTGTTAAGTTCGTTGTTCGTGAGTTTGTGGTTTATTAAGTTTGTAGTTTGTTAAGTGCGTGGTTCGAGAGGTCGTGGGCAAGGGCAGAAACCTAAGAGGCAAGGGCAGAAACCTAGGAGGCAAGGTCAGAAACCTAGGAGGCAAGGGCAGAAACCTAGGAGGCAAGGGCAGAAACCTAGGAGGCAAGGTCAGAAACCTAGGAGGCAAGGGCAGAAACCTAGGAGGCAAGGGCAGAAACCTAAGAGGCAAAGACAGAAACCTAGGAGGCAAGATCAGAAACCTAGGATTTTCAGGATACTTCGTTTTCCAAGCGACACCTCATACAGGTCTTCACCAATAGGCGTCATGGTTTTAAACAGGGGGTTATTTACCAACTTTGTTGTATTGGCCCCCTCTTTAACATAGGTCACGTTCACATGTTTCCCCAAATTCGTCAAGGTCTTCCCATAGGCCGAGAAAAATATTACCACCAGATCACAAAAATGTAGGCAGAAACCTAGGAGGCAAGGTCAGAAACCTAGGAGACAAGGTCAGAAACCTAGGAGGCAAGGGCAGAAACCAAAGAGGCAAGGGCAGAAACCTAGGAGTTATGAGTTTACCCCTGATCATTTTTTAGGGATACGCCCATGAAATCGGTAAAAATCGTAAATTTTTACTCTAGGCATACCCCAAACTCTATTTTAGACATCCCCATTGCAAAAATTTACATTAAAAACCACTTTTAGGATTTTACCCCCTTATCATTTTTTGAGGGTTATGCCCATGGAATAAAAAAAAGCGTTAATTTTCACTCTAGGCATACCCCAAACTTTATTTTAGACATCCCCACACCAAAAATTAACTTAAAAATCACTTTTGAAATTGTAACCCCCCTTACAATTTTTGTGGGAAACGCCCCTGAAATCGATTTGAAAAAATGAAATTTAACCTCAAGGCATACCCCAAACTTTTTTTTAGACATCCCCATAACAAAGATTTACATTAAAAACCACTTTTAGGATTTTACCCCCTTACCATTTTTTTAGGGTTACGCCACTGAAATCGATAAAAATCGTAAATTTTCACTCTAGGCATACCCCAAACTCTATTTTAGACATCCCCATAGCAAAAATTTACATTAAAAACCACTTTTAGGATTTTACCCCTTATCATTTTTTAGGGTTACGCCCATGGAATCGATAAAAAGCGTTAATTTAGCACGTAGGCATACCTAAAACTTTTTTTAGACATCCCCATACCAAAAATGTACTTAAAAATCACTTTTGAAATTGTAACCCCCCTTACCATTTTTTAGGGTTACGCCCCTGAAATCGATAAAAATCGTAAATTTAGCACGTAGGCTTACCTAAAACTTTATTTTAGACATCCCCACACCAAAAATTAACTTAAAAATCACTTTTGAAATTGTAACCCTCCTTACCATTTTTGAGGGTTACGCCCCTGAAATCGATAAAAAATTGAAACATAACCTTAAGGCATACCCCAAACATAATATTTGACACCCCTACATATCAAACTCCATAAAAAAAACAACAAAAACTAGTAGTGGTATAGTGGTTTTTGAGCCGTTCATACTACGCAGATGTACGGTGCAGCACGTGCAATCGATAAAAAAATTGAAATATAACATCAAGGCATACCCCAAACATAATATTTGACACCCCTACATATCAAATTCCAACAAAAAAACAACAAAAAAATAGTAGTAAGGATAGGGGTTTTTGAGCCGTTCATGCTACGCAGAAGTATCGTTCTGCACGATACGAGATTGTGCTGTACGATACCTGCACAAAACTACCAGCACGATACAAATCCTTGCACTAAACCCCCTTCCTTACTACTATTTTTTTGTTGTTTTTTTGTTGGAATTTGGTATGTAGGGGTGTCAAATATTATGTTTGGGGTATGCCTTGAGGTTATATTTCAATTTTTTTATCGATTGCACGTGCTGCACCGTACATTTGCGTAGTATGAACGGCTCAAAAACCACTATACCACCACTAGTTTTTTGTTGTTTTTTTGTTGGAATTTGATATGTAGGGGTGTCAAATATTATGTTTGGGGTATGCCTTGATGTTATATTTCAATTTTTTTATCGATTGCACGTGCTGCACCGTACATCTGCGTAGTATGAACGGCTCAAAAACCACTATACCACTACTAGTTTTTGTTGGTTTTTTTTATGGAGTTTGATATGTAGGGGTGTCAAATATTATGTTTGGGGTATGCCTTAAGGTTATGTTTCAATTTTTTATCGATTTCAGGGGCGTAACCCTCAAAAATGGTAAGGGGGGTTACAATTTCAAAAGTGATTTTTAAGTTAATTTTTGGTGTGGGGATGTCTAAAATAAAGTTTTAGGTAAGCCTACGTGCTAAATTTACGATTTTTATCGATTTCAGGGGCGTAACCCTAAAAAATGGTAAGGGGAGTTACAATTTCAAAAGTGATTTTTAAGTACATTTTTGGTATGGGGATGTCTAAAATAAAGTTTTAGGTATGCCTACGTGCTAAACTTACGATTTTTATCAATTCCATGGGCGTAACCCTAAAAAATGGTAAGGGGGTAACAATTTCAAAAGTGATTTTGAAGTAAATTTTTGGTGTGGGGATGTCTAAAATAAAGTTTTAGGTAAGCCTGCGTGCTAAATTAACGCTTTTTATCGATTCCATGGGCGTAACCCTAAAAAATGATAAGGGGTAAAAACCTAAAAGTGGTTTTTAATGTAAATTTTTGCTATGGGGATTTCTAAAATAGAGTTTGGGGTATGCCTAGAGTGAAAATTTACGATTTTTATCGATTTCAGTGGCGTAACCCTAAAAAAATGGTAAGGGGGTAAAATCCTAAAAGTGGTTTTTAATGTAAATCTTTGTTATGGGGATGTCTAAAATAAAGTTTGGGGTATGCCTTGAGGTTAAATTTCATTTTTTTATCGATTTCAGGGGCGTTTCCCACAAAAATTGTAAGGGGGGTTACAATTTCAAAAGTGATTTTTAAGTTAATTTTTGGTGTGGGGATGTCTAAAATAAAGTTTGGGGTATGCCTAGAGTGAAAATTAACGATTTTTACCGATTTCATGGCGTATCCCTAAAAAATGATCAGGGGGTAAACTCATAACTCCTAGGTTTCTGCCCTTGCCTCTTTGGTTTCTGCCCTTGCCTCCTAGGTTTCTGACCTTGTCTCCTAGGTTTCTGACCTTGCCTCCTAGGTTTCTGCCTACATTTTTGTGATCTGGTGGTAATATTTTTCTCGGCCTATGGGAAGACCTTGACGAATTTGGGGAAACATGTGAACGTGACCTATGTTAAAGAGGGGGCCAATACAACAAAGTTGGTAAATAACCCCCTGTTTAAAACCATGACGCCTATTGGTGAAGACCTGTATGAGGTGTCGCTTGGAAAACGAAGTATCCTGAAAATCCTAGGTTTCTGATCTTGCCTCCTAGGTTTCTGTCTTTGCCTCTTAGGTTTCTGCCCTTGCCTCCTAGGTTTCTGCCCTTGCCTCCTAGGTTTCTGACCTTGCCTCCTAGGTTTCTGCCCTTGCCTCCTAGGTTTCTGCCCTTGCCTCCTAGGTTTCTGACCTTGCCTCCTAGGTTTCTGCCCTTGCCTCTTAGGTTTCTGCCCTTGCCCACGACCTCTCGAACCACGCACTTAACAAACTGCAAACTTAATAAACCACAAACTCACGAACAACGAACTTAACAAACCACGAACCACGGACTTACCGAACCCTCAACTCACGAACCGCGAACCACAACCCCACGAACCATGGACTTAACGAACCATCAACTAACGAACCACGAACCACAACCCCACGAACCACGGACTTAACGAACCCTCAACTCACGAACCGCGAACCACAACCCCTACGAACCATGGACTTAACGAACCATCAACTAACGAACCACGAACCACAACCCCACGAACCACGGACTTAACGAACCATCAACTAACGAACCACAAACTCACGAACAACGAACTTAACAAACCACGAACTTAACGAACCATCAACTCACGAACCGCGAACCACAACCCCTACGAACCATGGACTTAACGAACCATCAACTAACGAACCACGAACCACAACCCCACGAACCACGGACTTAACGAACCATCAACTAACGAACCACGAACCACAACCCCACGAACCACGGACTTAACGAACCACGGACTTACCGAACCACGAACCACGACCCCCCTAGTTTTCTGTCCTTGCCTCTTAGGTTTCTGCCATTGCCTGCTAGATTTCTGTCCTTAATATAACTTCCTGCTTGTTGTATCCAACTATTTATAACTGTCATGGAACTCCTGGTATTGCAGCAGGGGTCAAAACGCGTTCAAGTAACCCGCCACTTGTATTATTTCCCTCACCATTGACCCGCTAGGTGGATTGTATCAGGGGCCGAATCGATTTAAAGTAACCCATGCATCAGACTCGACAGCCCTTCAAGTTGAAAATGAGGTCAGTTATCACGATAACAGTAATCCTCTTCTCTGATTAGTTAATCCAGAGGTCAGTCATTTCGTTGATGGGTGTCCGATAGAAATCTTCTTCTCTGATTGGTTAACCTAGATATTAGTCGAGGGTGGACTAGTATCGTCCAAATTTTATTTACCAGATTATATTTAAACTAGTCGGATGTGAGACTTCGTGTTATAAGCGCGCTTGATTCACGGACGTTTATTTTCATAGTACTGTTCAGTCTAGCGGTCTGTGTTGTAGTGGAATATTTTACGGTGTAAGTTGAATTTTTTTCTGTTTTTCTCTTAGCTCATAACGATGTGATAGGTTATCATTAAAGGAATTTCAGTTGTATTAATGATGATGTGTATAAAGTACGTCTGTTAAGCCTTGTCGAGTGTATTATTCCTTCGTTTTTCATATGTTTATCTTATTGGTTCTTTAAAAAGTAGATATTTCAAGTCTTTTTGTAATGACAATTCAATGTTATTAATGTGTTACACTGGCGGTAAGGTAAAAAAATACGAATGAAGGCGGAACGCTAGGTGAGGTAAAGAGAGAGAGAGAGAGAGAGAGAGAGAGAGAGAGAGAGAGAGAGAGTGAGAGGAAGAAAGGTGGAATGGTAGGAGAGAAGTCTAGTAGGGTTAGAAGAGAGAGAGAGAGAGCGAGAGAGAGAAGACTATGAGAAAGAAGGCGAGATGCTAGGTATACATGGTGAGAATAATCAAGTGTTACAATAGGAGGGACGCTAAAAATATGAGGGAGGGCGGGGGAGCTAAAGGGAGAGGTGGAGGGTGGACTGATCGGTTAGAAGTCTAAGAGAGGATAGGGGAGAAAGAGAGAGAGAGAGAGAGAGAGAGAGAGAGAAGGAAGGCGCGATGATATGGATAAATGGAGAGAATGAGTAAGTGTTTCAATGGCGGGAAATAGAGGCTGGAATAGTAGAGAGAGATAGAGAAAGAGAGAGAGAGAGAGAGGTCGAGAGAGAGAGAGAGAGAGAGCGAGAGAGAGATAGCGAACCACTAACACCGAGGAACATATTTACACTACCAGCTTAGACTAACCAGTAATCTCTAACTGTTTCACCCTTATGCTTCATTTATGGTACAACGTTAAGCAGACACCCAACTACATAGCTATAAATATTTTCTAACGTCTACCTGGCGCGATAGCGTCACATCGAATCGAACTAATCCCCGATCCGATAGCACGCTGTCCGAAAACACTCGAGATAATCCCCGAGGGGTCACCCGCTGACACGCGATCCGCCCCGAGGGCATGTATAATCTACTAACCTATCACTATCGATCAAGGACTCCAAAGTCAGCATACACCAGACATAAACAGGTCACTTCCGGGGTCACCGAGAGTAGAGGTCAACATCCGGTCACGAAAGGACACGGTTAACTACCCTGTATCTCGTGTACATGTGGTGCGCTGGGCACCACACTATATATCTTTGTTAATTTAGCACCTAAATGCGGGACAAATCCTTCCTGATATACTACTGACATCACAGTTATATAAGCTGACAAGAGACACGAGAATACCCGTTTTGGCGACAATAGCAATATGAGAATATGCATAAAAAACCTCACAGAAGCAACAAAAAAAGTGTAGAGGGCATACATGGATGACGAAGATGAATATAGAGAATACATTACAAAAAGCATAATACTTGAGAGACATACTTCAGGCTTTAGAGCCAGCCATTAAAAATTTTTCCCTCGACTTTGAAGACCGAGATAAGTATTCTATTCTATTCTATTCTATTCTATTCTATTCTATTCTATTCTATTAAATGCATGGAACCATGCAGTCAGGAATTCCCCATATCCGCTCCACCACTTGTCATAGCATTTCTTAAAATGCATCGGTAAATTTCGCGGACAAGGTCACTCCGTGCACGTTCTACGCGACTGCACAGGTGACACTTCCAAACCTCCTAAGTCGCCACTTACGACAGGTGTTGCAGGTAACAGTGGACCTATTCTTTTCTCCCCTTACCTTAAGAAACCCTAGTAGCCACATGGGAGAAAAGACAAGTAAACATAAAGTGAATTATATGAGGAAGAGGAATGTTTTATAGCACTCAGAAAAAATGAGAACTAAACAACAACAGAAAAAAACAAAGAACAATAAATGGTCCGAAACAGGATCGAACCCGTACTCATTGGCGCCTTGCCACGAGAAGCCGAACGCTAGGGAATACTGCCATTCAGCTAACTAAAACACTAGCTTACGTGGACGATGTCTTTCACACAAGTATTCTCATGACTATAGCATAGGGTTACGATCACAGCTAAAGGTCCGAAGCAGGATCGAACCGGTACTCATTGGTACTGCGCCTTGCCACGAGAAGCCGAACGCTAGGGAACACTGCTACTCATCGCCTCGGAAGTTTCCCTCTATAATAATTAAAGCACCCCCGTCACGCCAAGTGGCGTATAGGGAATATGGTGTTAGTGACCATCAATTTTACAGACCTTCAACACATGATTTTTGGGGTAATGTGGTCGGTATTACGCCCGTGTCGCTTCACTTTCCCAGAAAAAATCCGGTACCCATTAAAGGCTGGGTGAACCCGGAAGCCGTCGGTTGGGATCGAACCCTACCCCTTGTCCTTTGTAGTCCAGTTCACTAACCACTGAGCTATCGCGGCTCCCCGTTTGACCATCGCCCCTATAATAAAGGGCTGTGATTATACAATATATTCAGTCAGGGTGTGGCGCAAGCATTCAGCACAATGCCACAGAAGGCAGAAGTCTAGGATCATCACAGTTTCCCTCTCCTCTTTTAGCGCGTCAATAAGCTGTGTCAAATCACTCGGTTGGTTTTTCCTTTTGATGATCACATTGCCTTTGGGGGTTGCTGGTCTAGAGGTAAGACATCGTCCTATGGACAAGAAAGTCCCAGATACGATTCCCACCACATGCGGTAAAAATGTTTCACTTCTTATCCGTGGTTTGTTCGTGGCTTTACCCTCCCCTAGTCACAGGATAGACAATTGAAACAAGAAAAAGAGTTCTTAAATGTCATGTAGAGCCAGTCTTAACATATGGATGTGAATCACGGACAATAGGGCAACAGACAAGAAAATCACTGGAGTCTGTAGAAATGTGGTTTTATAGAAGAATGTTGAGAATATCATAGACAGCTAAGAAGAGTAATGAAAACGTTCTGAAAGAGGCCAAAGCAAAAGAGAACTAATTTCCAGTATTAGGAAGAAACAACCATCATTTTTTGGCGATGTAATGAGAAGAGAACAGCTGGAATGTATTGTAACAACTGGGAAAATTGAGGGACGAAAGACGCTCTGACCTTATTGGTAGAAAGAAATTTACTTAAAAGGTTAAAAACTCTCGACAACAACAAAATGAGAGTACATCTGAAGTCGGATCATATCTGCCTGTAAGGCGACACCTCAGCAAACGGTTGTCAGTGTTAACATTAAAAAAATCATCATCATTGAGTGCCGTCTCTACATCGAAGGTTGGCTACCATGGAGCGCCGTTCCACTTTGTCTCTTGCTTTGATGGTGCAGGCTGTCATAGGTTTACTTGTCCATCTTTTGATGTTACTCGTCCATGTTAGTCTTGGTATACCTCTGCCTTTTTTACCTTATATTTTCCCTTCCAATATTACTTTTATTAAGCTGTTGTGTCTTTTAACATGCCCCAGAAATTTCATTTGTCTTGCTCTAATTGTGTTTAGTAGTTCTCTTTTCATTTTTAGTTGTTTTAAAACTTCGTCGTTTGTTTGCTTTTCTTTCCATCCAATTTTACCTATTCTTCTATAGATCCACATTTCAAAAGGCTTCACTTTTCTGTTCTGTTTTCTGGTCTAATGTCCGTGTTTCTGCACCATACAGGAATATTGATAAGATGTAACATTTTGCTATTCTTAGTTTAAGCCCTGGTGTTATTTGTTTTGATGTTTTTATTTTTTTCATGGCATTAAAATTACTTTTTGCCATACCTATTTTTTTGTTTATTTCAGTTTTACATTTTCCATCACTGGTTATAGTATGTCCATCTAAATCTGTCCAATATTTAAAAAATAGGATAAAGTGATATTGACGCAAAATTCAGTCCCTCTGGATTTCGCTTTAAATATTAAGCTGGCGTGCACAAACAACCAACAAATTACCTCCTGCAAAAGTGATGAGAACGTGCTGAGGGTTGAATCATTCGTGCGGCTATATTTTGAGAACCACTGGTCTATTAAATTGATGTCAGGCTACCTATGTGGCTTAGTTCATTGTCCAGACAAGCCGACCGGAGTCAGTCACTGACTGTCTGGCGGGCAAATGGCGGGGAAATGCACGCAGAATTTTCCCTCAACAAAACAACAAACGGATCCATGGAGGTGGGTGAAGTTGGGTGGGCGATAAATTACGTTGCGTCTGACATAAATTTCAACCAATGAGAAGACAGGTTGGGGGTCCACTATCGATCCATAGCGTGCAACATTTTTTTGCCCGTGTACGGTAGAGGCCGTGACGGTCTAGTTGGGGAAACCACGTTTTGTTGTACCTAACTACAACACCCAACACCAGAAGTGCGTGCATGGAGGGTGCTTGTATATTTAATGAATGTTTGCGTGTGTTTATGAATAACAAGTGTGTGAATGTGTTGTTTGTGTGTACTATACATATAATATTAACACAACTCTGTATGTGTATGTCTGAAACAAAATTATCAAGTATATTATTCTTCTTTTCTTCCTTATTTGCCTTTCAGCGTCGAGGGGAGATATAATTTGCGGTCTTTTCCTTTTTTGTTCGCCTCTTCTGCAGTTATGTTTCCTGGTGTCTCTAATATTCAGTCAATCCATCTTTCTCGTGGTCGGCCCTTGGGTCTGGTGTTATTCAATTGTTTATTGACAATGTTTAGCTGTTTATTGAAGGCTCATTGTGTTGTGCTTTGATATTTCTGCCTTGTCACGTGACCAAACCATTTTATCTGCCATTTCTTTACATATTCTATGGTGGGGGTTGTTCCTAGCTTTTTACCCCAGTTTATCCTTTCTGATCTTATCTCTCAGTCGCTCTTTCCAGTCATTCGTCTAACATATTTCACCTCAGAAGAGGTTATTTTCTTATTGTTCTTGCATCTATGGTCCAGGACTGCTGTTGGTAACACAACGTTCGGATGACGGTTATATTGTAGAGTGCCTGTTTTGCCTCTAGGGTTATTTCCTTGTTGGAGAACAGTGGTGATAGCTGTCCAATGATTTGACAAGCTTTGTTGCATTTTGAATCTATTTCTGTTTGTGAATTGTCGTTTGTCACTAGACTTCCTAGGTATTCAAATTCCTCTGCTTGTTTTAGCTATCTCCCGTCTATAGTTAGTTGATGTTCTATTTCTCTTTTGCGATATTCAAGACTTCTATTTTGTTGATGTTGATTTTCACGTTGTATTTTGTGCTGTGCTGTTGAGTCTATTTCAGTATTCATATAAGCCTTCTATTTTTCCATGTATTATTGCCTGATCTTCTGCAAATAGAAGCTTGTTGATCTCCTTTGTCTCTGATGCACTTAAGTATATAGTAACTTAATATCGAGTAACTAAAAGAAAAGTAATTTTTTTTAAAATAAGAGAAACAGAAGTGACAAAATTGTGACTTTAATAGCATGAAACGTGATTTCAAATCCGAAAAAAACATATGTCGTTAAAGTTTCATATTTAAAGTAATAAAGTTGTATATCTGTCCGCTGCACAATTTTGTTTGGAGAATATAGGATGGGTATTAAAGAAGATAATGAGATCATCCCTCAATGAGATAGAGTTGCTTGCACAGAACAAAGACAGCTGGCGAGATTTTATCAAACACCTTTAGAAGGATTGAAAACTTCTAGAATACAAATTTAGAAAAGAGAAAGAGCATCTGGGTCTATGTCCTGTCGGCCGGCTACGGCTCGAAAGGTCAATAGATAGACAGACGGACGGACGGACGGACGGACGGACGGACAGACGGACGGACGGACGGACAGACAGACAGACAGACAGACAGACAGACAGACAGATAGATAGATAGATAGATAGATAGATAGATAGATAGATAGATAGATAGATAGATAGATAGATAGATAGATAGATAGATAGCAGACTACATGCGTCAAGATCGATGAGCAGCAGAGATGATCAATACCCTACGCCACCTCAAAGCAGTGCTCCTGGAAACAGACAAACCAGTGTGGTCAAGTTATTTGGGATCAAGGAGGGAATGTGTTAACGAATGTCAAAGTCGAACGTATTGGGCCGAAAGGCGCATATATCATATCTTTGCTGCAAACTACAATACAGCGCAACTGCGCACACTTAACGCCCTTTTAAGGCGGACGATCAAAAGAGGTAGTTTTCGGTCAATGGAGCATAAATAAAGAAAACAAAATGAAGCTATAAAAATGCGTGTGTAGAAATATGTTGACATCCATTAGAAGTATGATGACATCCAGTAGAAGTATGTTGATATCCATTAGAAGTATGTTGACATCCAGTAGAAGTATGTTGACATCCAGTAGAAGTATGTTAACATCCAGTAGAAGTATGTTGACATCCAGTAGAATGCGTGTGTGTGTAGAAGTATGTTGACATCCAGTAGAAGTATGTTGACATCCAGTAGAATGTGTGTGTGTGTAGAAGTATGTTGACATCCAGTAGAAGTATGTTGACATCCAGTAGAATGTGTGTGTGTAGAAGTATGTTGACATCCAGTAGAAGTATGTTGACATCCAGTAGAATGTATGTGTGTAGAAGTATGTTGACATCCAGTAGAAGTATGTTGACATCCAGTAGAATGTGTGTGTGTAGAAGTATGTTGACATCCAGTAGAAGTATGTTGACATCTAGTAGAATGTGTGTGTGTAGAAGTATGTTGACATCCAGTAGAAGTATGTTGACATCTAGTAGAATGTGTGTGTGTAGAAGTATGTTGACATCCAGTAGAATGTGTGTGTGTAGAAGTATGTTGACATCCAGTAGAATGTATGTGTGTAGAAGTATGTTGACATCCAGTAGAAGTATGTTGACATCCAGTAGAAGAATGTTGACATCCAGTAGAAGTATGTTGACATCCAGTAGAATGTGTGTGTGTAGAAGTATGTTGACATCCAGTAGAATGTGTGTGTGTAGAAGTATGTTGACATCCAGTAGAATGTGTGTGTGTAGAAGTATGTTGACATCCAGTAGAATGTGTGTGTGTAGAAGTATGTTGACATCCAGTAGAATGTGTGTGTGTAGAAGTATGTTGACATCCAGTAGAAATATGTTGACATCCAGTAGAAGTATGTTGACATCCAGTAGAAGTATGTTGACATCCAGTAGAAGTATGTTGACATCCAGTAGAAGTATGTTGACATCCAGTAGAAGTATGTTGACATCCAGTAGAAGTATGTTGACATCCAGTAGAAATATGTTGACATCCAGTAGAAGTATGTTGACATCCAGTAGAAGTATGTTGACATCCAGTAGAAGAATGTTGACATCCAGTAGAAGTATGTTGACATCCAGTAGAATGTGTGTGTGTAGAAGTATGTTGACATCCAGTAGAAGTATGTTGACATCCAGTAGAAATATGTTGACATCCAGTAGAAGTATGTTGACATCCAGTAGAAGTATGCTGACATCCAGTAGAAGTATGTTGACATCCAGTAGAAGTATGTTGACATCCAGTAGAAGTATGCTGACATCCAGTAGAAGTATGTTGACATCCAGTAGAAGTATGTTGACATCCAACGCCATTTCTGTGTTTCTTCAGCTGCTGCTTCACTTCGCTACTACTCCTCTCTGCCATCGGGCTGTATAAAGACGCCCTCTATGCGTAATTGCGTTGTTTCGTGGTTTACAGCAACCTATATTATCTTCGCCTCTCAGCACATTCGGCATTTTATTGGTACCGAGTTTCCATCTTACTTTCATAGTTTTCTCGTTATTTCCACTCTAATAGCTTTCTCACTAATTCCCTCTCTAATAGCTTTCTCACTAATTCCCACTCTGATAGCTTTCTCACTACTTCCTTCTCTAATAGTTTTCTCACTAATTCCCACTCTGATAGCTTTCTCACTAATTCCCACTCTAATAGCTTTCTCACTAATTCCCACTCTAATAGCTTTCTCACTAATTCCCTCTCTAATAGCTTTCTCACTACTTCCCTCTCGAATAGCTTTCTCACTACTTCCCTCTCTAATAGCTTTCTCACTACTTCCCTCTCTAATAGCTTTCTCACTAATTCCCACTCTGATAGCTTTCTCACTAATTCCCTCTCTAATAGCTTTCTCACTAATTCCCACTCTGATTGCTTTCTCACTAATTCCCTCTCTAATAGCTTTCTCACTAATTCCCACGCTGATAGCTTTCTCACTAATTCCCACTCTGATAGCTTTCTCACTAATTCCCACTCTTATAGCTTTCTTACATTGTAAAATTCCTCACTGCGGTAGCTTTCCTATTCATTCACACTCTGAGAGCTTTTCCACTCTGAAAGCATTGCCAATCTGAGAGCTTTCCCACTCTGAGAACTTTCCCACTCTGAGAATTTTCCCATTCTGAGAGCTTTCCCACTCTGATAACTTTTTTTACTCTGAGAGCTTTCCCACTCTGAGAGCTTTCACACTCAGAGAGCTTTCCCACTCTGAGAACTCTCCCACTTTGAGAGCTTTCCCACTTTGAGAACTTCCCACTCTGAGAACTTTCCCACTCTGAGAACTTCCCACTCTGAAAACTCTCCCACTCTGAGAACTTTCCCACTCTGAGAACTTTCCCACTCTGAGAACTCTCCCACTTTGAGAGCTTTCCCACTTTGAGAACTTCCCACTCTGAGAACTTTCCCACTCTGAGAACTCTCCCACTTTGAGAGCTTTCCCACTTTGAGAACTTCCCACTCTGAGAACTTTCCCACTCTGAGAACTTTCCCACTCTGAGAACTTTCCCACTTTGAGAGCTTTCCCACTTTGAGAACTTCCCACTTTGAGAGCTTTCCCACTTTGAGAACTTCCCACTCTGAGAACTTTCCCACTCTGAGAACTCTCCCACTTTGAGAGCTTTCCCACTCTGAGAACTTCCCACTCTGAGAACTTCCCACTCTGAGAACTTTCCCAATTTGAGAACTTTCCCACTCTGAGAACTTTTCCACTCTGAGAACTTTTCCACTCTGAGAACTTTCCCACTCTGAGAACTTTCCCACTCTGAGAACGTCCACACTCTTGAGAGCTTTCTTCATTGTCACCATTGAAAGTCGAAGTTCATACTTGATCAGCTTTGAGTCACTGACCCTCCAACGCAAACATTCAGCTTTGATTCACTGACCTCATTCAGTTCATGTGTTGTCCTGAGACATTTTATACTTATTGAAGTAATTGTGCAATTTATTTAGTTGTGCATTATTAGTCCAGACTGTTTACCTTGTATTTGCTACTTGATTTCATTTATATGCAAAATACTAAATATCCAATTTTCTTATTCGTTTACGCTTCTCAATTTAGAATTCAGGGCACGATTATTATCACAAATTTTTCTTATTTCAGTGACTCAATGCATCCAACTTATG
Source organism: Megaustenia siamemsis (assembly GCA_032433765.1). NCBI lineage: Eukaryota > Metazoa > Mollusca > Gastropoda > Stylommatophora > Ariophantidae > Megaustenia > Megaustenia siamemsis. The sequence goes on along the minus strand of JAVIAB010000088.1, from coordinate 33,487,087 downwards.
TATATGACTCATAGTCTGTTAGGTTATATTGTAAATTGTTTACGTGACCCAGTACAGTGTGTTCCACAAATCCCATCTCTGTCCCACAGTGTTGCATCACCCGTCCTGAGTTAATGGAGGTCGTCAAATATTATCAGGGATTCTCAACCTCGACCAGCGGTCCCCAATTTTTTTTTTCAAATCGCGACCCCATTTTATAGACGCAAAATGATCCGCGACCCCGATACATTAAAAATAAGCGTTTATGCACAAAATAAATGCAAAAACACCGAAAATAGATTGTCTTTAGTATAGTATAATTCAAAATAATGTCGCAGAGAGAGAGAAAAACTAATGTTAAATGATTGAGTTATTGAATTATTGAGTTATTTGCGGGTCATCATCATTGCACTCCGAACATGTCCATAGGTGCTCTGATCCCCTCCTCAGCAATTCCCTCAGTGTCCAGCGACTGACGACTCCAGTTCTATGTTGGTTGATAAGTCTTCTTACACGGCCACTAAGTGTCTCATTTCTGGCTGTGCCCATCTTAACTCCCATTTCCATCATCAGGAGAAGTGACGTGGATCTGTGTTTGTCGAAGTCCTGTGCTCTTCCCACATCTCGGAGGGCATTGATGATGTCCGCCCGATCCATTGGTTGCCCGTCCTCAACGACAGCGCGGCTAGCCAACCTGTCCGCCCTTTCATTTCGCCGTACTCCCGCATGTCCAGGGACATAGACAAAGGTGACTTTACGTATTTTGGATTTCTGCAACGACTCTACCCATTGCATGCGTACAGAGCCCGCCTCCACGTTTTTTATCATGCTCATCGAATGACTCAGTGTACATGCGTGGGTGCAGTCTTGTGACTCTAACCATTTGAATGCCTTGGTCACTGCCATCGCCTCCATTGTCATGCTACTCGTGGTCATTACGTATGCACCACTGTCTTCCTTGACTATTCTGCCTGCCGGGCTTGCTGTAAATGCCCATGCACTTCTTTGGTGTCGTCTTACAGATCCGTCTGTATAGATGACTGCATCTTTCTCATCGGTGTTATCGCAGATGAGACCGTTGACCTCAGCATTAACCACGACCGGGTTCTGTTCCCTACTTTTCCTGTCGAGTGTGACAATACACGAGAAAGTCCCTTGAATGACGTAGGCACCGGTATCCACTCCTCACCAACGCTGATATTGGTAAGCCCACAGACCTGTTTGATAATGTTAAACATTAACAATTCAATGTTAAATGATGACATATTTAATGCGAAGATTGAAATTCAACTCTTTAACAAGTCTAAAAACTTGAGTTTTCATTAATGCCAACTTCCTGTCATTATCAACATTTATTCTGTTTCTTGTTTTTGATAACAATTGAAGAAGCATTGAGAATCTATTCTCACAGAGATGTGTAGAAACAAATGGGAGTAAAACTGTAAACACAAGTTTGAGTGACATTTGGATATGATCGATAGATAACATGGAAGACCAAGAGAGACACTGTCAAGAACATTGACGAGAGAGGCAAGAGCAGCAGGAATCGGCTCCCTCAATGAGATAAAGCTGCTTGAACAGAACAGAGACAAATGGCGAGATTTGATAAAATATCTTTAAACGAATTAAAAACGGCTAGAATAACAATTTAGATAAGAGAAGGGGTATCTTGGTCTACGCCCTATGGGCCGGCTACATTAGTAACATTCAATAAGGTATTAGTAACATTCTGTAAGGTATTAGTAACATTCAATGGCCATCAACACATTCTTGGTCAGTATCAAACCGTACAGACCCACATTCCAAAGAAGAAAAAATGTGTTGCCCATTTTAAGTGGCTGTGTTGGCGACGAGGTCCTGCCGATAAATGAGTTGGAGACAAATAATAATAAATGAATATTATTATAAAAGGAAACTTCCGAGGCGATAATCAGTGAATCAATTCAGAGGAAGAGATATGTTTACAGCACTCGGAAAAAATGACAAATAATCAACAACAGAAAAAAAAAACAAACAACAATATATGGACCAAAGCAGGATCGAACCCGTACTCAGTCGCACAGCGCCTTGCCACGAAAAGCTAAACGCTAGGGAACACTGCCACTTAGCTAATTAAAAAATTAGCTTCGTAGACAATGTCTTTCGCGCAGGTGTTCTCATGATTATAGCATGAGGCTGCGATCACAGTTCGGATAGCTCTTCCTCTTAATTGATTCGCTGATTATCGTCTCGGAAGTTTCCCTCTATATTAATATTCATTTATTATCATTTGTCTCCAGTCTAAACTACTGGAAACTACTATTCGTGCTGTTTCGTCCTAAATGTTTGTCTGCAAAGCAAGTATTCAACCCTACCCTATCCGGGAGATACTTGTCTTAATAGGAAAAATACATATACACAATGTATTCCGAGCTGTGATCGCAGCCTTACTATAGTCATGAGAACACCTGCGCGAAAGACATTGTCAACGAAGCTAATTTTTTAGTTAGCTGAATGGCAGTGTTCCCTAGCGTTTGGCTTTACGTGGCAAGGCGCTGTGCCACTGTTCGATCCTGCTTTGGTCCATATATTGTTCTTTGTTTTTTTTTCTGTTGTTGATTATTTGTCATTTTTTCCGAGTGCTGTAAACATACCTCTTCCTCTGAATTGATTCGATAATTGTGTTCCTATTTTAAGTGGCTGTGTGGACGACGAGATCCTGTCGATAATTGTGTTCCCATTTTAAGTGGCTGTGTGGACGACGAGATCCTGTCGATAATTGTGTTCCTATTTTAAGTGGCTGTGTGGACGACGAGATCCTGTCGATAATTGTGTTCCTATTTTAAGTGGCTGTGTGGACTACGAGATCCTGTCGATAATTGTGTTCCCATTTTAAGTGGCTGTGTGGACGACGAGGTCCTGTCGATAATTGTGTTCCCATTTTAAGTGGATGTGTGGACGACGAGATCCTGTCGATAATTGTGTTCCTATTTTAAGTGGCTGTGTGGACTACGAGATCCTGTCGATAATTGTGTTCCTATTTTAAGTGGCTGTGTGGACGACGAGATCCTGTCGATAATTGTGTTCCCATTTTAAGTGGCTGTGTGGACGACGAGATCCTGTCGATAATTGTGTTCCTATTTTAAGTGGCTGTGTGGACGACGAGATCCTGTCGATAATTGTGTTCCCATTTTAAGTGGCTGTGTAGACGACGAGATCCTGTCGATAATTGTGTTCCCATTTTAAGTGGCTGTGTGGACGACGAGATCCTGTCGATAATTGTGTTGCCCATTTTAAGTGGCTGTGTAGACGACGAGATCCTGTCGATAATTGTGTTGTCCATTTTAAGTGGCTGTGTAGACGACGAGATCCTGTCGATAATTGTGTTCCCATTTTAAGTGGCTGTGTGGACGACGAGATCCTGTCGATAATTGTGTTGCCCATTTTAAGTGGCTGTGTAGACGACGAGATCCTGTCGATAATTGTGTTGTCCATTTTAAGTGGCTGTGTAGACGACGAGATCCTGTCGAAAATTGTGTTGCCCATTTTAAGTGGCTGTGTGGACTACGAGATCCTGTCGATAATTGTGTTCCTATTTTAAGTGGCTGTGTAGACGACGAGATCCTGTCGATAATTGTGTTCCTATTTTAAGTGGCTGTGTAGACGACGAGATCCTGTCGATAATTGTGTTCCTATTTTAAGTGGCTGTGTAGACGACGAGATCCTGTCGAAAATTGTGTTGCCCATTTTAAGTGGCTGTGTGGACTACGAGATCCTGTCGATAATTGTGTTCCTATTTTAAGTGGCTGTGTGGACGACGAGATCCTGTCGATAATTGTGTTCCCATTTTAAGTGGCTGTGTGGACGACGAGATCCTGTCGATAATTGTGTTCCTATTTTAAGTGGCTGTGTGGACGACGAGATTCTGTCGATAATTGTGTTGCCCATTTTAAGTGGCTGTGTCGACGACGAGATCCTGTCGATAATTGTGTTCCTATTTTAAGTGGCTGTGTGGACGACGAGATCCTGTCGATAATTGTGTTCCTATTTTAAGTGGCTGTGTGGACGACGAGATCCTGTCGATAATTGTGCTGCCCATTTTAAGTGACTGTGTGGACGACGAGATCCTGTCGATAATTGTGTTGCCCATTTTAAGTGGCTGTGTGGACGACGAGATCCTGTCGATAATTGTGTTCCTATTTTAAGTGGCTGTGTGGACGACGAGATCCTGTCGATAATTGTGTTCCTATTTTAAGTGGCTGTGTGGACGACGAGATCCTGTCGATAATTGTGCTGCCCATTTTAAGTGACTGTGTGGACGACGAGATCCTGTCGATAATTGTGTTCCTATTTTAAGTGGCTGTGTAGACGACGAGATCCTGTCGATAATTGTGCTGCCCATTTTAAGTGGCTGTGTAGACGACGAGATCCTGTCGATAATTGTGTTGCCCATTTTAAGTGGCTGTGTGGACGACGAGATCCTGTCGATAATTGTGTTCCTATTTTAAGTGGCTGTGTGGACGACGAGATCCTGTCGATAATTGTGTTCCTATTTTAAGTGGCTGTGTAGACGACGAGATCCTGTCGATAATTGTGCTGCCCATTTTAAGTGACTGTGTGGACGACGAGATCCTGTCGATAATTGTGTTCCTATTTTAAGTGGCTGTGTGGACGACGAGATCCTGTCGATAATTGTGTTCCTATTTTAAGTGGCTGTGTAGACGACGAGATCCTGTCGATAATTGTGTTCCTATTTTAAGTGGCTGTGTGGACGACTAGGTTCTGTCGGTTATAAAAAAAATACCTAGAGAGTGTGTGTATGTCTTCTTTGTCTTCTTTCGTTCCTAATTTACATTTCAACGTCGAAATATATGTATATATAGGTGTTCAAATGATATCCTCGCGAGCTACACCAAGTGGCCATACGTATGGTGATATCAAATGTGATGTAATAAACACAATGTGCAGTTATGTGTATGTTTTTATTCTCCATCCAGTATTCACTGTTTTTGCTGCAGACCGTTAGAAAAATGGCCGGTGTGATACGGAATCCGTCCGTATTTTTTAAAACCATGAACGTCTTCTCTTGGCAAACGTTACAGAGCTTGATGTGAACATCAATGCCATCCGCTTCAAAAACACATTAGACAACCTGCATGCAGCCATCAATGATAAGAGGCCCGGCATGCTTTGAGGTGATGTGATTCTGTTGCACGACAATGTTCGCCCACATGTCGAGAAATTTGTGCAGGAAGCAAGGGAAGGGTGGGCAGTTCTGCAACACCCAGCCTGCATCCACAATCTGTCACTATGTGACTTTCATTTGTTTAGACCCTTTTAAAAAGCTCAATAGGGGCAACAATTCGACTCCAACATAGACGTCATGACCTCGTTGACAAAATAATTCAATGAGCAGCCAACGTCATTTTTCTCGTGATTAAATGTCTATGGCAATTTTTTTCTAAGAACCCTAGTGTGTACTTAAAAAAGAAGTAAAGTGCATCCGTCACGCCATGTGGCGTATAGGGAATATGGTGTAAGTGACCATAAATTTCACAGACCTTCGGCACATGATTTTTAGGGTAATGTGGTTGGTATTACGCCCGTGCCGCTTTATTTTCCCAGAAAAAAATCCGGTACCCATTAAAGGCTGGGTGAATCCGGAAGCCGTCGGTTGGGATCGAACCCTACCTCTTGTCCTTTGTAGTCCAGTTCACTAACCACTGAGCTATCGCGGCTGCCCCAGTGAGTACTTGCTTCGTAGCAATTGTTTTATTTAATTCTGTCACACTTGCTGATGTACCTTACATTTGTTTGTAATAAAGCCACTGAGATGGATTTCATTTGAACATTCCTTGATATACGCAGTTTCCAATGATGTACATAGTCTCCAATGATGTACAAATTCTCCAATGATGTACACAGTCTCCAGTGATGTACACAGTCTCCAATGATGTACACAGTCTCCAATGTTGTACACAGTCTCCATTGATGTACACAGTCTCCAATGATGTACACACAGTCTCCAATGATATACACAGTCTCCAATGATATAGTCTCCAATTATATACACAGTCTCCAATGATATACACAATCTCCAATGATATACACAGTCTCCAGTGATGTACACAGTCTTCAATGATGTACACAGTCTCCAATGATATACACAGTCTCCAATGATATACACAGTCTCCAATGATATACAGTTTCCAATGATATACACAGTCTCCAATGATATACACAGTCTCCAATGATATAGTCTCCAATTATATACACAGTCTCCAATTAAATACGCAATCGCCAATGATATACACAATCTCCAATGACATACACAGTCTCCAATGATATATACAGTCTCCAATGATATACAGTCTCCAAATGATGTGCACAGTCTCCAATGATATACACATACAGTCTCTAATGATATACACAGTCTCCAATGATATACACAATCTCCAATGATATACACAGTTTCCAGTGATGTACACAGTCTCCAATTATGTACACAGTCTCCAATGATGTACACAGTCTCCAATGATATACACATACAGTCTCTAATGATATACACAGTCTCCAATGATATACACAATCTCCAATGATATACACAGTCTCCAGTGATGTACACAGTCTCCAATGATGTACAGTCTCCAATGATATACACAGTCTCCAATGATATACACAGTCTCCAATGATATAGTCGCCAATTATATACACAGTCTCCAAATTATGTACACAGTCTCCAATGATATACACAGTCTCCAATTGTATATACATACAGTCTCCAATGATATACACAGTCTCCAATGATATACACAGTATCCAATTATATATACATACAGTTTCCAATGATATACACAATCACCAATGATATACACAGTCTCCAATGATAGACAATCTCCAATGATGTACACAGTCTTCAATGATATACACAGTCTCTAATGATACACACAGTCTCCAATGATATACACAGTCTCAAATGATATACACAGTCTCCAATAATATACACAGTCTCCAATGATATACACAGTCTCCAATGATGTACACAGTCTCCAATGATGTACACAGTATCCAATGATATACACAGTATCCAATGATATACACAGCCTCCAATGATATACACAGTCTCAAATGATGCACACAGTCTCTAATGATATACACATGCAGGCTTCAATGATATACACATACAGACTCCAATGATATATACATACAGTCTCCAATGATATACACATACAATCTCCAATGATATACACATACAATCTCCAATGATATACACATACAGTCTTCAATGATATATACATACAGTCTCCAATGATATATACATACAGTCTCCAATGATATATACATACAGTCTCCAATGATATATACATACAGTCTCCAATGATGTACACAGTCTTTAATGATATACATAAAAATTTAATTTGTCTTGTTTGAATTGTGTTTAGTAGTTCTCATTTCATTTTTAGTTGTTTTAAGACTTCATCGTTTGTTTTCTTTTCTTTCCATCCAATTCTACCTATTCTTCTATATATCCACATTTCAAAGGCTTCAATTCTCTGTTCTGTTTTCTTGTCTAATGTCCATTTTCTCTGCACCATATAGGAATATTGAGAAGATGTAACATTTTGCTATTCTTAGTTTTAGCCCTGGTGTTATTTGTTTTGATGCTAGTATGTTCTTCATGACATTAAAATTACTTTTTGCCATTCCTATTCTTTTGTTTATTTCAGTTGTACATTTTCCATCACTGGTTATAGTATGTCCAAGGTAGTTGTAGTTCTGAACTGTCTCCAGGTCTATTCCTTCTAATTTGATATTTGACGCAACTGCTACTACCACTAATACTGCTATTGCTATTGTCACTACGACTACTGCTGCTGCTACTACTGCTACTACTACTACTACTATTACTAATGCTGCTACTTACTGCTACTGTTACATCAACAACTGCTGATGCTACTACTGCCACTACTACTACTACTACTAATGCTGCTACTTACTGCTACTGCTACTACTTCTACTAATATTACTGTTGCTACCTACCGTTACTGCTACCACTATTCTGGCTACTACTACTGCTGCCACTACTACTACTACTACTACTACTATTTCTACTGCTACACCTACTACCACAGTAATACTAACTGAGGCTAGCCGCTACCACATGCTAATGAAAATTCTCAAGAAAGGCATTGTGATGCCAAAACATTAAAATAAAACCTTTTTAATTTGTAAAAGAAAATAGATCATTAACGATTTTGAGAGCCGTGATAGTTCAGTGGTTAGTGAACTGGACTGGACTACTAAGGACAAAAGGTCGGGGTCGATCCTAATCGACGGCTTCCAGGTTCACCCAGCCTTAAATGGGTACCGGATTTTCTTCTGGGAAAGTAAAATGACACGACATAATACCGACCACATTACCCCAAAAAGCATGTGTCGAAGGTCTATTTACGTACTATAGTCCGTTTGAAAATGGTTTGTCCACGCTTGACTTCAAATATCTTCATAACTTTTATACACATAAACATGATTTTTTGCATTTGGTCTATTCTTTTCAATGTCCCAAACGTTTTCTAAAATGCAATACTGCAGATAGTGTCATTCACCTGCAACGGTTAACTCCTTTGATCTTTTCGACAGATGCAGCTATTTTGTGGTTGAATAAAATAGTTTACCGTAATTTAAGCAATTGGCCTATTCCGGCATAGGCGTAACATAATTCGAATGTTAATAAGAACACTCATTTCAATAAATGCATAGAACGCCCAACGATTTATACAACGCCAATGAATAGAAACAGAAGCTGTTTATAAACATCCAAAATTTATTTGTCGTTCAAACATCGGGCAATAAAAATAATTTTTTTAAAAATATAACGATCATCATTTTCAGGAGAACGAGAACTTCCGGTCAATATGGTGGATAGGCGACATGAACCATTAGAAGCTGTGTCTGAAAAGTGTTCCATGTTGTAGTTTCCTCATATTCCAAGTCCGGCTTGTTGCAGGAGTTACTGAGTTAAGTGTTCTGTGCACACCGTGAGCTGTGCGTTTCATCTGTTTTGATCGTGTTTCGATATTCCGTTTGTTTACGATGAATGATGATATCGTATGATAGAGAACAGAGAGCTGAGTTCACTTTATGTGCGGTTTCGCCTTATGTCATTTGGCGTGTGCTGAGACTGCTATGGTTGGGGCTACAGCTACCTTTCTTTGCTTGGAAGATGAGATAGTAATTCGGATGATTCCACTGGCATGGGCGGTTGAGCAAGTATGGAATTTAATTCGTTTGTAGTGATACCGGGGCCTTCCATAACCACAACCATAACATCGTGCAATAATGTGCGAAGAAACTACACAAATCACGGAAATTGCGTGAAAGAAAGCAAACGAAATAGGTCAGAAATATGAAGGGGTAAACCATATAAAATAATGGTTTGTCTAGGAGGTAGAAAAACAGTATACAATAAAATAAAGAAAATTTAAAACTATACGTTTTTAATTAGGAACAAAATATATTCGGGGGGAGGGGGGGACATTGAGATTATTATGTCATGTGCAAAATTTGAGCATTTTCGATCAAGTGGTTACATAGATATTAATTATTAAATAACGGCTAACCATTTTGAAACGGACTTTACACTTAAACCGTATTCCTTATACGCCACGTGGCGTGAAGGGACTCTTTACTTTTTTGTATTTTATTTTTTTATTGACAATTTTACATTCATTGCATTCAACTTTTTCTTATTATTATTAAACATGAATAAAACATTGTTAGCCATGCGCTAGAATGTTGTAACACATTCAATCCACTGCGGATTCAAAAATATTATCCAATATAAATTTAGTGAAAGTGAGGGAAAACAAAAACAAGAAATCGATTATGGAGAAAATAAAAACCTATGCTGTAAAGGACTCAGCCTTAATAGCAAACAACAACAACAACAAAAACAACAAAAACAAAAAAAAACAGAAGTAATGTTTGCAACAAAGAAAAAGGCATCTCCAGAATGCACAATAAAGACAAGTGGTACAATATTAAACAAGTAAATAAATTTAAATATCTGGGAACAATGTTAACTTCAGAGGGTAGATGTACAACAGAGATAAGATGCAGAATGGTTCAGGCAAAAGCAGTTTTCCGAAAAAGAGGAAGATTCTGTGCAATCCATTTTTGACAACAGAAACAAGGAAAAGAGCTCTTAAATGTTATGTAGGGCCAGTCTTAACATATGGATGCGAATCATGGACAATAAAATCACTGGAGTCTGTAGAAATGTGGTTTTACAGAAGAATGTTTGTTTTTTTTTTTTTTCAATGCCATGGACAGCTAAGAAGAGTAATTAATGAAAGCGTTCTGAAATAGCCCAACGCAAAACGAGAGCAAATATCCAATATTAGGAAGAAGCAATCATCATATTTTGGCCATGCAATGAGAAGGGAAAAGCTTAAATATATTGTGACTACTTGGAAAATTGAGCGACGAAGAGATAGAGGGAAGCAAAGAGAAAAGATACAACACAGCTTAAGAGAATGTCTTGGCAGAAGGTCAACAACAAATTATAAATAATTGTCGAGATCGAAAGTTGTGGAGAGACATGATCACCTACGGCAGCAGGAATGGTACTTGATGATGATGATGAAGATCAAAATTAATACATTCAATGAGATTGTTCTCCATGCAGCAGGAGGAAACACTCCCAGAGGTGCGCAAGTAAGGACTGTCCAACCTTTCTGCTTCCAAAACAATCACACCGAGCCACTGCAGGGAACATGTGGACAATAATGCTACAGCTGAAAACGTTATTCTACTGAACGAGACAAAGGCAGCTTTCATCAGGTAGAGTGGCTGCCAGTGTGGTAATCAGTGTTGCTGTCAGAGTGGTTGTCAGAGTGGTTGTCAGAGTGGTTGTTAGAGTGATTGTCAGAGTGGATATCGGAGTGGTTATCAGTGTTGCTGTCAGAGTGGTTGTTAAAGTGTCTGTCAGAGTGGTTGTCTGAGTGGCTGTCAGAGTGGTTGTCAGAGTGGCTGCCAGAGTGATTGTCAAAGTGCTTGTCAGAGTGGTTGTCAGAGTGGCTGCCAGAGTGGTTATCAGTGTTCTGTCAGAGTGGTTATCAGAGTGGTTGTCAGAGTGGTTGTCAGAGTGGCTGCCAGAGTGGTTATCAGTGTTCTGTCAGAGTGGTTATCAGAGTGGTTGTCAGAGTGGTTATCAGAGTGGTTGTCATAGTGGTTATCAGAGTAGTTGTCAGAGTGGTTGTCAGAGTGGTTATCAGTGTTGCTGTCAGAGTGGTTATCAGAGTGGTTGTCAAAGTGGTTGTCAGAGTGATTGTCAGAGTGGATATCGGAGTGGTTATCAGTGTTGCTGTCGGAGTGGTTGTTAAAGTGATTGTCAGAGTGGTTGTCAGAGTGGCTGCCAGAGTGGTTATCAGTGTTGCTGTCAGAGTGGTTATCAGAGTGGTTGTCAGAGTGGTTATCAGAGTAGTTGTCAGAGTGGTTGTCAGAGTGGTTATCAGTGTTGCTGTCAGAGTGGTTATCAGAGTGGTTGTCAGAGTGGTAGTCAGAGTGAATGTCAGAGTGGATGTCAGAGTGGTTATCAGTGTTGCTGTCAGAGTGATTGTCAGAGTGGATGTTAGAGTGGTTATTAGTGTTGCTGTCAGAGTGGTTATCAGAGTGATTGTCAGAGTAGTTGTCGGAGTGGTTATTAGAGTGGCTGTCAGAGTGGCTGTCTGAGTGGCTGTCAGAGAGGCTATTAGAGTGGCTGAAAGATTTGTTGTAAGAGTGGCTGTCGGAGTGACTGTTATAGTGGCTATCAGAGTGGCTGTCGGAGTGGTTATAAGAGTGACTGTCAGAAAGACTGTCAGATAGACTATCAGAGTGGCTGTCATGGAAGAAAGATTTAATTAGGTAGAGACTAGATGATCATGACTAAATAAAAATGTACATTACTCATGTATGTGTTTCTTCCCAGCGGATCTGCATTTCGTCTCCGAGTACCCAGTAATTGCTTTGGTTCCTACCGTGAGGGGTAGCCATACACCAGGCCGAGAATCAAGACACTATCTGTATTGCCATTTCTGGTGAACGGAAAACATATATTTTTTTTAATATAGTATTTTCGTCCTTATTGGATTTAATTTTGTACTCTGTGAGTTGTTTACTAGAGAGAACTCAGTATACGTTGTTGTTGTTTTTTTTTAAATTTCATTCCAAAACGGAAATGAAGCACGTGTTTACACATTTGTTCCGTGTATTTGAGACCTGCTACATCCATGTGTTTGTTGTGGTAATATATTCTTCAGATGTCCTCTGGGCGAAGTCATCTTTGGGAAAGAGGAATTGTTGACTTTGGCATGTTTTCTGTTATATCGTTCAAGCACGCAATAAACGGTGTTTACGACATCAATATTCCATGAATAACATTCGCTGAAATGTCTTCCTTCTGTTGGTCTGTCAGTTTACTTGTACTTTAGCACGAGCAGTTCTAACGTCGAGGTAATGGCTAATTACTAATCCACTGCAACATTTCTCCCATACGTTTTAACTTCCTTGGAGTTTTACTTTTAATTATCTTGCTTTAAAACTGTCCCACTTACATTAAGTTGTGTATTTACAAACTGTTTTATTTTTAAATAAAACTTGCAACCATTACTGCTTTTTTTTTTTTTTTTTTTTTTTTTTTTTTTTTTTTTTTTTGCTATTGATGGGTGTTGGGGCTCTGGTATTTTTCTTTCCTTTTACTTTCTATGCCATAAAACTTGTGTTACTTTTTTGTACTATTTGTTACTTTTGATACATTTTCACTCCTGGCTACTAAGATGTTGTCATCAGCATACGATATGTTGTTTGTTTATAGTATAACCACCGACTGATATTCTGAGTATCACTTTTATTAATTTTTATATAGAAATCTGGTAATAGTGGCCACACACTTACCTCATATTTCGTTTTATTTGTTTAAATATTAAATTAATTTCCAGTTCTTCATCATCATCATCATGTACCATACTGGTTGGCGTAGGCGATCGTGTCCTTCCACTTCAATCTTCTATCTACAGTGCATCGTATCAGTTCTGTTGCTGACAGTTTTCCATGCCATGACACCAAGCTATCCAGTATTTTCTCTCTTTGTCGTCCGCGATCTCTCTTTCCTTTTTTTTTTTTTGCCAGTTGTTACCAAGTATTACAACTTTCCTCTTCTCGTGATGTGCCCAAAAAATGTTGATTGTTTCTATCTGATGTTTTTTAGGAGCTGCCTTTTTGTGTTGGCCTCTTTGAGAACCTCCTCATTGGTCTTTTTAACTGTCCAGGGAACTTTCAAAATTCTTCTGAGCAATCCCAACTCTGTGGCATCTAATCGTCTTTTTATTTATTTCTCTAGTGTCCATGATTCGCTTCCATAGGTCAGAATTGGTTCTATATAGCACCGATGAACTCTCTTTCTCACTTCTATTGACATAGATTTGTTGCGTAAGATATTTTTCATTTTCTTAACTGCTATTTTGGCCAGAGCTATACTACTTTTTATTTCTGTGGTGCATCTTCCATCTGATGTTCTTATTGTGCTCAAGTATTTGACTCGTTGCACTTGTTTCAGATTTGTCCTGTTTATTTTTATGCTGCATGATGATGATGATTTTTTCTTTGATATTTTTTTTTGTCCGCCAGCTTTTACCAGTGACAAAGTTCCTAGAGACTAGGAACTGAATTTTGCGTGTTAATCCATTTTTCCCTGGCAGCCGTGTACACAGTGGTCCCTCGCCGCACATGCAGATAACTCCGACTTCGGAGGTACTCATATTTTTTTCCGTCCATGAGTAATTGACGTTTCATGCCGGTCCTCGCTGCTGAGACCAGGGGTGGTTGCCGCAGAGAGAAATCAAAAATAAAAATCCCAACCGGTGCAGCCGGGATTTGAACCCACAACCTCTATGTCTCGAGGTCGGCGTCTTGCCTCGAGACCAACCAGTCCCCCACGGAACAAGTTTCATTGCAGTAAGGAATTCCTCATATCTGCTTCACCACTTGTCACAGCATTTCCCACAATACATCAGTAATCATCAAATACTTTGATATGACCATTACTTCTGTTTTCTTACTATTCAGTCTGAGACCCTTTTTTGTTGCTTTCTTTTACTATTATGTCTATCATCTCTTCTAGTTCATTTTCTGTCTCTGCTATTAAGACTGTGTCTCCGCATATCGCAAATTATTTATGTTATGACCGTTAATGTTGTTCCAATTCTTAAGACTGCTTTTTGTTACCAGTAAAAAAAAGTAGCCCCGTCACGCCAAGTGGCGTATAGGGAAATATGGTGTTAGTGACCCTATATTTTACAGACCTTCAGCACATGATTTTTGGGGTAATGTGGTCAGTATTACGCCCGTGCTGCTTTACTTTCCCAGAAAAAAATCCGGTACCCATTTAAGGCTGGGTGAACCCGGAAGTCGTCGGTTGGGATCGAACCCTACCCCTTGTCCGTGGTAGTCCAGTTCACTAATCACTGAGCTATCGCGGCTTTCCATATCATATCAACTGTATCTACATTTATTTGTTCTTCTTCTCATCCTTATCAGCTTTACAGCGGACTCGCATTTTTATGCATTTAACCATCTCATATGATTGCGTTCATCCGAGAACTAAAAAAAATTACCCAGTTTCGTCATCTTCCTGACATAACAGCATATATAATGGTCGCGAATCATGGACAACCTCACAAACAATGAAAAAAGAGGGTTCATTCGAAATAAAATGCTAGATAAATCCTTCGAATACTTTTGATAATGAAAAAGAAACTCCAGAAACACAAAGAGATACTTCCAGCATCAAGATGATTTGTCTTTTATAGAACGCAGCACTCATCACAGCCCGTCTGAGAGAATCTCTGTTTCTAGACAGATTTCCCACTTCTTCTGTTGTTCTGTTGTTCTGTTATATCTTTGACATCTTTAACCTTTCTTCATCTGTTCCAGTCTCGCCTCCCTAGATTCACGTTCTCCATTACTGTGAACGCCCACTGTCTTTTTGACCTGGTCGTGGTATTTTCATTCGCTATTTAAGATATTGTTTTTAAGCCTGTTCTTACCAAAACAAAGAGATTATGTTCTTCAAAAGTACAAATAAGAAAAACTTATATATATATATATATATATATATATACATATATATATATATATATATATATATATATATATATATATATATATATACATAAACAACTGTGAAGAAAGTACACAAAAACATGCAGAAAATACAATTATATTTCGCACATTAATACATATAATATGATCTCTTAGTAAAACATACGAAGGTGAAGGATATATGTAAGAAGTACAAGCTGACATTGCTAAATATTAAGCAATGTTTTTAAGGAGAATCGAAAGGAGACCGACAGGTGTTGTAAATCATTGTAACCGTGAAAGTGACTCACGGTTAGGGCTAATTAGAAAATATCGCTGTGTGCACGTTGTGTTAACTCTTCACTTCCGGAAATTAGGTTCCAAATCTTTAACTCACACGGGATCTAAGACTGGAGGGAACAGGCAAATAATTGCAGTGTTGCGGTAAAGCTGGTAGCAAGGGGCCAGTAGTGTGGGGGTGTGACGTACACTTCTACCAAGGTATTGTGACAGCTTTACAAAAAAGGAACACAACAAAATACTGACGTTTCGGTCTACATGCGGATTTCTTCAGAAAATACGGACAACATCAAACTGCGATAACTATATATAGAATGATTAAGTTAGGAGATGAGTCTAACTAGAACACAGAAAGATGAATGGCATACACAATTTTACAGACCTTCAGCACATGATTTTTGGGGTAATGTGGTCGGTATAACTCCCGTGCCGCTTTACTTTCCCAGAAAAAATCCGGTACCCATTAAAGGCTGGGTAAACCGGAAGCCGTCGGTTGGAATAGAACCCTACCTCTTGTCCTTTGTAGTCCAGTTCATTAAGCACTGAGCTATCGCGGCTCCCACGAATGTCATAAAACACACATAAAGTAGCAGCGGTAAAAATTAAGTAGGGAACAGGCAAATAATTGCAGTGATGCGGTAAAGCTGGTAACAAGGAGTCAGTAATGGGGTGTGACGTACGCTCCTACAAGGTATGTTGACAGCTTTACAAAAAAGGAACTGGGCTGAGGACGGTCGGTAGCTCACAGCCGACTGTGCTCTTTTAGGGCAGGTATAGCAGAGCCGATTCAGACCTTACTCCGCCTGCGAGTGGTGTTGCTGGAAACATACTAACCAAGCTGGCCAAGTGAGTAGGGTTCAAATGAGAAAGGCAACCCGTATTCTAAAAGGCAGTGCTGAAGTCGGATGTGTTGAGTTGAAAACCTCAAATGTCACAGCATTACCGCAAACTACAACACAATGTACGGCCACATAACGCCCTTATAACGTCAAATAATGTAGAGGAATACATGCCATAAAGAAAGAACTCATTTGGTCGAAATAATCTAACCTTTAAAATTTTAAATATTTTCTACTGACTCGTGATGTTGATGAGCATTGTCGCTGGCTCTGATACTCGTAGTGTTTCTATCATCATATTGGAGTTCTGATACTATGCTACATTTTATCTGAAACCGTAGGATATTGTATCTAAAAAGGTAGGACATTATATCTGAAACAGTAGAATATTTTATCTGAAAAGGTAGGACATTATATCTGAAACATAGGATAAGTAAGACGTTTTATCTGAAAGAAAGTAGGACATTTTAACCGAAAAACAGGACTTTTTATTTTAAAAATGTAGAACATTTTATCTGAAAAAGCTGGACATTTTATTTGGAAAAGTATGACATTTTTTTTATTATTTGGGTTGGGGGTGGGGCAGAGATTATGATAAGTGCGACATTTTATCTGAAAAAAGTAGGATAAGTAGGACATAAAAAAATAGTAAGATATTTTATCTGAAAGAAGTAAGACATTTTATTTGCAAAAGTAGGATAAGTGGGACATTTTATCTGAAAAAGTAGGACATTTTATTTGAAAAAGTAGGACATTTTATTTGAAAAAGTAGGACATTTTATTTGAAAAAAAGTAGGATAAGT
Source organism: Megaustenia siamemsis (assembly GCA_032433765.1). NCBI lineage: Eukaryota > Metazoa > Mollusca > Gastropoda > Stylommatophora > Ariophantidae > Megaustenia > Megaustenia siamemsis. Next base: position 33,470,067 of record JAVIAB010000088.1, on the reverse strand, counting down.
AGGACATTTTATCTGACAAAAGCATGACATTTTATTTGAAAAAGGTTGAATAAGTGGGACATTTCATCTGAAAAAAAGCATGGCTTTTTATTTGAAAAAGGTTGGATAAGTAGGACATTTTATCTGAAAAAAAGCATGACTTTTTATTTGAAAAAGGTTGGATAAGTAGGACATTTTATTTGAAAAAAAGCATGACTTTTTATTTGAAAAGGTTGGATAAGTAGGACATTTTATTTGAAAAAAAAGTTGGACGTATTATCTGGCAAAAGCATGACATTTTATTTGAAAAAGCAGGACATTGTATTTGAAAAACTAGGACATTTTATTTGAAAAACTAGGACATTTTATTTGAAAAAGTAGAGCTTTTTATCTGACAAAAGTAGGATAAGTACGACATTTTATCTGAAAAAAAAAATATTTTAAAAAAGACTGTGACAGTTAGAAACTTAAAAAAAAAAAATGTCTGAAAGTAAAAAAAAAAAAAAAAAAAAAAAGTTAAGTGCCACGTCACGCCAAATGGCGTATTGGGAATATGGTGTTAGTGACCATCATTTTTACAGAGCTTCCACACATGATTTTGGGGGTAATGTTGTCAGCATTACGCCCGTGCCGCTTTACTTTCTCAAAATAAATAATCCGATACCAATTTAAGTCTGGGTGAATATGGAAGCCAACGATCAGGATCAAACCCTACGTCTTGTCCTTAGTAGTCCAGTTCACTAACCACTGCGCTACTGCGGCTCTCTTTTTGTAGAATGAGTCAATTTAACCATCAGACACAGCTTTCTCCTTTGTCTTTGACATCCTGATCCTATTTTAAGGAAAGTATTAGGTAATGCCATAAAACATCGAAAACTAGGATTTTTTTTTAAAGGTCTTTACCCACTGAAACATCAGTTGTGTATCTTTACTAGTTTCTGTTCCGTATAATTAAAACAATTCTTGTTATCTGTTTCTATACGCCAGATTATATACATGTATCTCTAACGAAGTCCCGAGGGACTCAATTTTGCGAGATTATCATTTCCCCTCACCCCCTTATTTTCTCATTGGTAGCCATGTGCCTCGCCATGTAGGCAGATATTTTCAGACTTCAGAGAATGTTAACATATTAATTACATTTTTTTTTTCTAATAATTTTGCCCCAGCAGCCGCCATTTTTTGCCAACTATTTTACTATTGCCAACTGCCGAGGGTTCTTAAACGTGCACAAAGTGCGCACGGGGACTTCCGTTTTTTTTTGCCGTTGTCCAGGAGAGCTAGACATCGATCTCACTAGCTAGAAATCAGAGGAGGCCAAAGCAGTAAGAAAATTACTATTCGATTGTATTTTTTAAATTTCCACCGTCTGTGGTGAAAATCGAACCAATGATCTTCTTGTCCAGAGGGAGACGTCTTACCCCTAGACCACTAAACCATATGAATTGTAACTGTTTCTTTGATTTAAATTCTCTACATCAAGGGTATAACACGGTGCTATCGCTCTTATTCATGCAAAGTTTGTTATTTTTAAAGGGGAGAGAGATGGACTTCTTCCTCTTTTACATTTCAGCTCCCTGTGGAGCATAGGTCTTCAACAAACACTTTCAGCTCCCTGTGGAGCATAGGTCTTCAACAAACACTTTCAGCTCCCTGTGGAGCATAGGTCTTCAACAAACACTTTCAGCTCCCTGTGGAGCATAGGTCTTCAACAAATACTTTCAGCTTCCTGTGGAGCATAGGTCTTCAACAAACACTTTCAGCTCCCTGTGGAGCATAGGTCTTCAACAAACACTTTCAGCTCCCTGTGGAGCATAGGTCTTCAGCAAACACTTTCAGCTCCCCGTGGAGCATAGGTCTTCAACAAACACTTTCAGCTCCCTGTGGAGCATAGGTCTTCAACAAACACTTTCAGCTCCCTGTGGAGCATAGGTCTTCAACAAACACTTTCAGCTCCCTGTGGAGCATAGGTCTTCAACAAACACTTTCCAAGCTGTTCTGGTTTTTGTCATTTTTTAAAGATCATTTCCCTGTCTTCTCCGTCATCTTCATCTCTGCTTTCATCTGTCTTCTCCAAGAATATCTTGGTCTTCCTCTTTGTCTTTTTCCTTGGGGGATTCAAAATAGGGCCTGTTGTGTAATACTCTCAGTTGGCTTCCGCAGTGTGTGTCCTATCCAGCACTATTGTCTTCGTTGCATCTCTCTATCCACTGATATTTGACGGGCACTTTTCCATAATTCTATATTAGTGACTTTGTCCTGCCATTTCCAACTTTTTATTATGCGCAAGCATCCATTACAGATGGTCTGTATCTTCGTGATTGTCATGTTTTTCTGTATCTTATTTACTGCGTCATAAATGTTTTTATCGCATCTTTTTTGTCACTAATACTTTAGTTGATTTGCTAATTTGTGTCTTCCCATCTTTTTCTTCTTTCCTTCCTCATTTGCCTTTCAGCGTGGCGTGGAGATATAATTTGCGGTCTTTTGCTCTTCTGTTTGCCTCTGCTGCTGTTATGTTTTCTAGTGTTTTTAAAAATCCGTCAATCTATCTTTTTCGTGGTCGGCCATTGTGTCTGGTGTTCTCGCAACGTTTATTGAGGGCTCTTTGTTTTGTGTTTTGATCACTCTGCCTTGTCACGTTGCCAAACCATTTTATCTGTTGTTTCTTTGTATATTATACGGCGGGAGTTATTCCTAGCTTTTCTCTCAGTTCTTCATTTCTGATCCCGTCTCTCAGGCGGTTCCTGTCATTCGTCTAACACACTTGATCTCAGCCGAAGTTATTTTCTTGTTGTTCTTGCATCTAGCATCTAGAACGTGCATTGTTAGCACAACGTTGAGATGAAGATTGTATTGTATAGTGCCCGTTTAGCCTCCAGAGTTATTTCCCTGTTGGACAATAGTGGTGATAGCTGTCAAATGATTTGACAAGCTTTGCTGCACCTTGAGTCTATCGTTGCTGTTTGTGAATTGTCGTTTGTCACTAGACTTCATAGGTATTTAAATTCCTAGTTCTAGTCTACTTGTTTTAGTTGTCTGCCATCTATAGTTATGGTGATGTTCTGTTTCTCTTTTTTCGATACTCATTCTGTTTTGTTGATGTTGATTTTCATGTTGTATTTTGTGCCTGTGCTGTTGAGTCTATTTAAATGTTCTTGTAGGTTTTCTATTTTTCCATGTATTAGTGCCTGATCGTCTGCAAATAAAAGCTCGTTGATATCCTTTGTCTCTAATGGGTTGACCAACTTGCATATATAGTCCATGTATATAATACACAATTAGGGGGATAGCACACACCCATGTCTTAAACCTGATCTAACTTCGAAGTGGTCTGTATAGCCTGATGCTGCTCTGACTGTGCAGCTGCTGTTGATGTAGAGACTTTTAATAGGTTGGTTAGATCTTGGCTTACTCTGCATGTTGTTAGTATCTGGCTATATGTCTTTCCATGAATATAGAATATAAACACTTCTTCTATTAAACATTCAAAATGATGAGAAGAAGCTGTATCTTACAATGTTAAAACTTTTGTGGATGCTCCGAAACTCTCAGTTTGGCAATCTTGGATAATTTTCTTACAAGTATTAACTACTAACGTATCATTTCAGGTGTGTGTATAAATATAGGGGAGCCGTGATAGCTCAGTGCTTAGTGAACTGGACTACAAAGGACAAGAGGTAGGGTTCGATCTCAACCGACGGCTTCCGGTTCACCCATCCTTTAAAAGGTACCAGATTTTTTTCTGGGAAAGTAAAGCGGCACGGGCGTAATACCGACCACATTACCCCAAAAATCATGTGCCGAAGGTCTGTAAAATGTATGGTCACTAACACCATACTCCTTATACGCCACTTGGCGTGACGGGGGTACTTTCCTTCTTTACTGATATAAATATTTATTTCTCTTGAATAGTTTAGCTATAGATGTTATATTTTGTGTATGGTGTCACAAATTGAAAACAATTTTCATAAAATAACCGTTCTAAGATTACGGGGAATGTACTAGACTTAGAACATCTTCATTCATAAGTGCTGCAAAATTTCAAAGACTAGAACTAAAATGTCACTTTAGTATGAAAACAAACAGATGTGCACGTAAACATCACTTTTATACGTAATACGCATTATCAGTCATCAGATCATCCTGGTTACAGGACAGACTGATCCATTAATGTTCATATTTACGACTATCTACATCATTTAGCAGTAGCCTATTTAGGAATAAACCTGACTAAATTACCGACGTTCGGACAACCTGTGTTCGATTCCCGCTGGGAGCAGTGTGAGTTGTACTCGTGGTTGGGGAAACCACCCGGCTGGGCCACCGATGTTCGGACAACCCGTGTTCGATTCCCGCTGGGAGCAGTGTGAGTTGTACTCGTGGTTGGGGAAACCACCCGGCTGGGCCACCGATGTTCGGACAACCCGTGTTCGATTCCCGCTGGGAGCAGTGTGAGTTGTACTCGTGGTGGGAAACCACCCGGCTGGGCCACCGATGTTCGGACAACCCGTGTTCGATTCCCGCTGGGAGCAGTGTGAGTTGTACTCGTGGTTGGGGAAACTGCTGGCCACCGATGTTCGGACAACCCGTTTTCGATTCCCGCTGGGAGCAGTGTGAGTTGTACTCGTGGTTGGGGAAACCACCCGGCTGGGCCACCGATGTTCGGACAACCCGTGTTCGATTCCCGCTGGGAGCAGTGTGAGTTGTACTCGTGGTTGGGGAAACCACCCGGCTGGGCCACCGATGTTCGGACAACCCGTGTTCGATTCCCGCTGGGAGCAGTGTGAGTTGTACTCATGGTTGGGGAAACCACCCGGCTGGGCCACCGATGTTCGGACAACCCGTGTTCGATTCCCGCTGGGAGCAGTGTGAGTTGTACTCGTGGTTGGGGAAACCACCCGGCTGGGCCACCGATGTTCGGACAACCCGTGTTCGATTCCCGCTGGGAGCAGTGTGAGTTGTACTCATGGTTGGGGAAACCACCCGGCTGGGCCACCGATGTTCGGACAACCCGTGTTCGATTCCCGCTGGGAGCAGTGTGAGTTGTACTCGTGGTTGGGGAAACCACCCGGGGCCACCGATGTTCGGACAACCCGTGTTCGATTCCCGCTGGGAGCAGTGTGAGTTGTACTCATGGTTGGGGAAACCACCCGGCTGGGCCACCGATGTTCGGACAACCCGTGTTCGATTCCCGCTGGGAGCAGTGTGAGTTGTACTCATGGTTGGGGAAACCACCCGGCTGGGCCACCGATGTTCGGACAACCCGTGTTCGATTCCCGCTGGGAGCAGTGTGAGTTGTACTCGTGGTTGGGGAAACCACCCCCGCGGTCGACTTAGCCACTGGCAGAAATGGGTACAAGGAAAGTCTTCTGGGAAGGTGAGTAATGCCGCTTCGCATCGTAAGTTTCGATGTTTGAGCCGACAATATCCAGAAGTCTCAGAAAACTAGTGGATAGGCGGCCGAGCACATGTAGGTGAAAACACGCGTGCTAAGATGCCACTTCAGGTCTCGTACTTTACCTTTACCTTTACCTTTACATCATTTTTCTATCTTCGGCTTCCTGTATAGCATAAACCTCAAGGTCTGTTAACGCTACAGACAGCTGTTGTCACGAACTCACAACAGCGAAATGGCTGCGCGGATATTCAGAGGAGGCAAAGGTGGCTACGACTCCTCTAATATTTTATCAGAATACATAACACAATCACATCCACGCTCAGTGAGTTAAATGTCAGTGTGTACACACCAGCCACGGTATTGCCTAGTATAAAAAAAAAAATAAAGTACCACCCGTCAAGCCAAGTGGCGTATAGGGAATAAGGTGTTAGTGACCATAAATTTTACAGACCTTCAGCACATGAGTTTTGGGGTAATGTGGTCGGTATTACGCCCGTGCCGTTTTACTTTCCCAGAAAAAAATCCGGTACCCATTAAAGGCTGGGTGAACCGGAAGCCGTCTGTTGAGATCGAACCCTACCTCTTGTCCTTTATAGTCCAGTTCACTAACCACTGAGCTATCGCGGCTCCCATTGCCTAGTATAGTCGTGATATATTTTTAATACCTCATTCTGTTATTAATAAAATGGTTTCAATGTCTACGAAGGTCAAACCTACTACAACCGTACAGCGACATCTACCTTATGTGTATGAGAACTGGGTAGGCCATTTCAACAATTAGTTCCCTGTTTCCGTGGCAACAAAACAACGACAAATCACATGACGTTCTATATTTTTATTGAAACATGTAGAAGTAGTACCGAGGGGAAGAATTTATGAAGTTGGGACTGTAAGAACCACTGTGCTATGTCTTTAGATACAAAAAAAATATACTGAACAAAACTGTAAGAGATTTTAATTAACAGCTAAACCATGTTTTTTTTCAACATATATAATGCAAATAACTAAATTATGATGTAATTATAATTATGTTAATTTAGGAAAATAATTAAAAGAACTATATTACATGGCGCAAACTGAAGCGATGTTTATGTCGCAAATTATTAGGTCAAAGGTCAGCCTAAAACTTCGGTCTGATGTCTGGCCTTCTTAAGTTTCAAACTCACTGTCCGCCGATGCAAAACAGCTGTCGTGTTTAGTTCATTGTTCCACTTCAATGCGCCACATGGTGGATCAAAAGATATATAGATATATAATATGCGGAGTCGCGATAGCTCAGTGGTTAGTGAACTGGACTACAAAGGACAAGAGGTAGGGTTCGATCCCAACCGACGGCTTCCGGGTTCACCCAGCCTTAAATGGGTACCGGATTTTTTCCTGGGAAAGTAAAGCGGCACGCGCGTAATACCGACCAAATTACCACAAAAATCATGTGCTGAAGGTCTGTAAAATGTATGGCCACTAACAGCATATTCCCTATACGTCACTTGGCGTGACGGGGGCACTTTACTACTTTTTTACTTTACGCAGGTGAGGGACAACACAAAATCAAAACGCCGTTGCGGCTCAGTATGTCTTTCTCACGAATGTAAAGTTCTAACCATATCAAATGTAAAGTAAGTAAAGTAAAGTACCCCCGTCACGCCAAGTGACGTACAGGGAATATGCTGTTAGTGGCCATAAATTTTACAGATCTTCGGCACTTGATTTTTGGGGTAATGTGGTTGGTATTACGCCCGTGCCGCTTTACTTTCCCAGAAAAAAATCTGGTACCCATTAAGGCTGGGTGAGCCCGGAAGCCGTCGGTTGGGATCGAACCCTACCTCATGTCCTTTGTAGTCCAGTTCACTAACCACTGAGCTATCACGGCTTTCCATATCAACTGTATCTACATGTATTTGTTCTTATTCTCATCCTTATCAGCTTTACAGCGGACTCGCATTTTTATGCATTTAACCATCTCATACGATTGCGTTCATCCGAGAACTAAAGAAAATTACCCAGTTTCGTCATATTCCTGACATAACAGCATATATAATGGTCGCGAATCATGGACAACCTCACAAACAATGAAAAAAGAGGGTTCATTCGAAATAAAATGCTAGATAAATCTTTCGAATACTTTTGATAATGAAAAATGGCAACGAAGACATTAAAAGATCTAAACATTAAAATGCTAAAGGCGTCTTAGAACGTGGGTTTTTACTAAGGTGATCATATTTTTGAAACCCTAATCTGGGACGGATTAATTTGACTTAAATTTTCCATCAATAAAATGCAATTTCTTCCGTCTTTTTCAAGTGAATAATACATATATTTTAAAACTAATTAAAACACCTAATAATATAGGCTTACAAGAGTTTTAAGAGCTATTGAATTAAACGTTATTGAGTTTCAGTTTCAGTATACAAGATTTTCCGTGTGCTGCCGGGGCCTCATTATGAGGGAAGTAAAGAGTAGTGACACTGTGACCTTCCAGGCATGTCGTAAGAGGCGACTAAGGAGGTTGATTGATGGCTTGACAAGCTGTCATTGTAAAAAGTATTGTTATGGAAACAGAGTCATAGATTTTAGAAACAGCGATCCCTGCAATATGTGCCATTTTGGCACGCAAGGTTTCTGTTTTTGGGATTGTGGTTCTGCCCTATGTGCCGTATTCGGCTAGAAAGGACAATAGATAAATACAAGATTTAAAACTTGCAGCGCATTTTACTGTTACTGTCTCGCCAAATGAACAGCCAGTTCAACTTTTTAAACATTTTCTACACAACAACGGAATAATGTATATTTTAAGTCGAAGAGAGGGGGGGGGGGGGTGGGGGTGGGTGATGTCCGCTCTTGACATCAGCAAAAGATATTTGAAGCGTTCATAGCCTCTCATTTGCCAGGCTCTGGTCTCGGGCGCGACCGAGCTCCCAGCGGTACAACTGGGCCGGGAGGAGGTGAGCCCCTATAGATGCAGGGCTAGAGCCCACCAACATGTGGTATACGCCATGGCCCTCATCTAATCACCCTCACTCTCCCTGGAGTGAGTGTCTTGTCTTCTATCTTATTACTATTTCTATAGAAACCCCTGTGGACCGGGTGAGAGCCTCAGCGAAACCGTCTCGAGACCATCTACTGGCATACTTGAAGACAAATGACTCTAGTACTGACTAGGAGACCATCTACTGGCATACTTGAAGACAAATGACTCTAGTACTGACTAGGAGACCATCTACTGGCATACTTGAAGACACATGACTCTAGTACTGACTAGGAGACCATCTACTGGCATACTTGAAGACAAATGACTCTAGTACTGACTAGTAGACCATCTACTGGCATACTTGAAGACAAATGACTCTAGTACTGACTAGGAGACCATCTACTGGCATACTTGAAGACAAATGACTCTAGTACTGACTAGGAGACCATCTACTGGCATACTTGAAGACAAATGACTCTAGTACTGACTAGGAGACCATCTACTGACATACTTGAAGACAAATGACGCTAGTACTGACTAGGAGACCATCTACTGGCATACTTGAAGACAAATGACTCTAGTACTGACTAGGAGACCATCTACTGACATACTTGAAGACAAATGACGCTAGTACTGACTAGAAATCCATCATGTTTCTTTTTAAAAGTCCTGTAGTACATCGCATAGACACAAGTGACCCAGGACGTGACGATCCTCTGTCGATACATTTGGCCACCATGTGATACACCTGAATGAACGGAGTAAGTGCCAGTGACAGTAGGTGGCGGGGAATGGGCTGTTGTGAATCCTGCTTGAATACAGGGCCTAGAAAGTGAACAAACGGATGGATGATATGTCAGCAGAGACAGAGACACAATACATGTCATGGATGGAATTGAGGCGAGGATTTGCAAAACTTTCACCCTGGGGTAGGAAGATAGCCCACATGTACCCCCAGTTTTAACAAAGCCATAAGCAGTTACAAAAGATGGAGAATAACATTAGTGTATCCAGTTAAAAAAATAAAAAACATGCACAGTAGCAACTTCCATAACATTTATACAGTTACAGAAGATGGAGTATAGTATTAGTGCATTCACATTGGTGTGACGGACCGTTGGTTGCACGCTTCAATGAAGCGTAAGTGATAGCGCTGTGGAAATATCGTTCTTAATGTTAAGAAGCACGTAACAGTTGGTACAACGGTAAGCTACATTAAAACTCCGTCAACCCTTTAATAATGGGATTCATATTTCATGCACGTGATGTATTTATTGCATAAACGATGGACACCGTCTTGAGCGGGCTATGCTGTTGTTTCATTAAACCAGTGAGCTTAGTGTATGACAATTTTTTTTTAAAAGGAAGAAAAAAGTGGTATGGTAACAGCTTTACGTGGTAATTAACAAAACAAAAGTCGACGTTTCGGCCAAGTAGGCTTCAGCTGGAACAACAAACAACAACACAAAAATATATATAAGGATATGTACACAAATTGTTGTCCCAGCTGAAGGTCTACTTGGCCGAAACGTCGACTTTGTTTTGTTAATTACCACGTAAAGCTGTTACCATACCACTTTTTTCTTCCTTTTTTAAAAATTACCATTATTATCAGCTTTACAGCAGCTTCGCATCACTATGCATCTTAGTGAATCTTGATGCATTTACTTCCGAGCTTAGTACTGACAAGAAGTCCATCATGTTTCTGTTTAGCAGTCCTGTAGTACATCGGATAGACACAAGTGACCCAGGACGTGATGATCCTCTGTCGATACATTTGGCCACCATGTGATACACCTGAATGAACGGAATAAGTGTCAGTGACAGTAGGTGGCGGGGAATGGGCTGTTGTGAATCCTGCTTGGACATGGATGGATGATATGTCAGCAGAGACAGAGACACAATACATGCCATGGATGGAATTGAGGCAAGGGTATGCAAAACCTTCACCCTAGGGTAGGAAGATAGCTCACAGGTACCCCCAGTTTTAACAATGTCATGTACATCAAGAATATAAACCAATACAAGCTCGGACGCCGCCTCGGTCAACAAGGTCTGCGCCAGACAGTGAGCGACCAGGCTGGACTGCGCGATAAATTAGCTACTGGAAGAAACTCAAACAACTCATACAAAAACCAGAAACCTCGGATTCAACAAACTTCAATATATAAATATTTTAATGGAAGAAAGAGCATGGAGATTGGTCAGAGTGAAAAAACAAATAAATTAAACATACTACAACTTAATATTTCAGGCCTCAAAAACAAGAAAACAGAGCTAACCAAAACCATGTACAAATACCAGATCCATATTGCCCTACTGCAGGAAACACTACACAAGAACATAGACATAGATATAGATATAACAGGTTACACCAGATATCCATGTAAGTGTACCAACAACTGCAGGGGTATAATCACCTACATCAAAATATACAGGGAGATGTAGCGTCACTAAATAATACCGAACTAACAGATGTTCAGAAAGCCACAATTTGGTTTGCATCCGGTAAATATAATATTTATAATGTTTACAACCCACCAGGCACAAATTGTAACATAACAGAACTTGATGAAGTCAACTACCATAGAACTATCTTGGCTGGAGATTTTAATGGACATTCAACACAATGGGGATATTCTAACTCAAATCCCACAGGAAAATACATAGAATATCTTTGTCAATCAATTAATCTTACTGTCATGCAGGACACACAATCAACACCAACTCTCCTACATAGAGCTCATCTCTCCCTTAGTAGACACGATTTGACCATTTGCTCTGCTGATCTCATAAGCTACTGCCACATTGAAGTTATTGATGACATAGGCAGTGATCACAGACCCATAGTCACCATAGTAGACACAAAAACAACAAAAATCCAAACAAAACAGAGAACTAGATGGAATTTCAAGAAAGCTGACTGGAAGAAAAATCCGACCAACTCCTGAACAATCTGACAGACAACAGCGTGGAAAAATTAAACGAGATGTTCACACAAATAATACTCAACACTGCAGAACAAACTATACCTAAAGGATGTAGAACACAATATCGACCATTTTGGAACACAGAACTGGAGACAGCAGTATCAGAAAAAAAGAAAGCAGAACAATACTTGAGCAGAACCCAACTTTGAATAATAAAATAAGCTATAACAAAGCTAGTGCTAAGGTCAAACTAGTTACTAAAAAAGCAAAGAAAGAGAGATGGCAAGAAACATGCAGTAAACTCGATTTGCGACATGAAGGAAATAAAGCATGGAGACTTATGCAACATTTGTCTGGTGATAAAAGAGAACCAAACCCTAAACCAATCAAATTTAATAATGAAATCATCAGCTCAAAAGCTTTAAAAATGTAATAGTTACTTTGCTTCAGTTAACAGAGCGAGCAAGCTTACAGATAGCGATAAAATCCATCTACGTAATTTAAAATTAATTGAAAGAGCCCCAGCAACAAATGTTGCAATATTTGAAGAAGATTTTAACACAAGGGAACTAGAAAAGGCATTAAGAAAATTAAAATGTGGAAAATCCCCTGGGCCTGGCAAGATACACAATGAGATGATGAAGTATCTCGGCAAGTCAGGTAAAGAAATATTACTGAGACTGATCAACAAGTCAAGGAAAGAAAGCACAATTCCCAAGACATGGAGAAATGCCTATATAGTGCCATTGCTAAAAAAAAGAACAAGCCTCCAGATGACCCCAGAAGCTATCGTCCCCTACCCTAACATCATGCATAAGTAAAATAGCTGAGAGTATGGTCAATAGCAGACTATAGTGGTATCTGGAAACCTCTAATACTCTGTGCTACAAACAAGCTGGTTTCAGGGCAGGCAATAAACACAGAAGACCAAATCTTCAGGTTAATACAACAGGTCTAAGATGGATTTCAGAATAGACAACATACTCTAGCCATCCTATAGTCCGTTCAGAAATTCATAATCACACCTGAATTAGTATTGCGTGATAACCGCTTGTTATTTTGGTTTCAAAATTTGCATGCAATCTTAGAATATTGATGACGTTATAGAAATATTTTTTGTTCTGAGAAATTTGATCTAGTCTAAAAGTTTTCTTCTTTAGGCTATATTAAATTCACCCTGTTCGAATTTGACACCATTTTAGGATATATACATTAATTTGGTGCGGTCGTTTACGTAAAATAGTTTGGCTATTGCAGAAACACTAACTTCAGGAAAATCCCGTGCACAAAACTGAATTGTTATTGAACGACATGACGCACCACGGCCCTGGCATTAATTACCGAAGGGAAGGCGTATCTTTATTAATTTTGTGAAGACTCAGTAGACAATTTGTTGACTTTAAATACCAACATTTATATCTAAATTACAATGAGTTTGAAATGCAAATTTATAACTATGCAAAATGTTACTTTTTTACTATATCAGCAATTGTAACCAATTGAATTCATGTTTGCAAATACACATAACGAACAACACCCACAATTAAGCACTATGTAGATACGCCTCTGACAAGAATTGCAGTAAACTGGAACATGTAACACGATTAATGTAAACTTTAAAATTTGAATCAACTTGTGTGATATCGTCATAAAAGATCAAAGGAATTCGCTGATGTGCAAAATCTGTTGTGTTTGTGGAATAAAAAATACCAAAATCTTTGCGTCATCAATATTCTAAGATTGCATGCAAATTTTTAAACAAAAATAACAAGCGGTTATGACGCAAAGCTATTTCAGGTGTGATTATGAATTTCTGAACGGACTATAGTAGACCTGCAGCAGGCTTATGATAGAGTCTGGCGTAAGGGGCTTTTATTGAAGATGAGAGATGCCGAAATACATGGGAAACTGTACAAGTGGGTCAAATATTTCCTAGTTGACAGAACAATACAAACTAAATTAAATGAATCCATTTCAGACAAAGAGGTGCTAGAAGGACTACCACAGGGACCACCACTCAGTTGTACCCTTATATATATATATATATATATATATATATATATATATATATATATATATATATATATATATATATATATATATATATATCAATGATCTGACCAAAACCCTGATAAATAAAAAAAGCTCTCTATGCGGATGATCTGGTCATGTGGAGTACGAATGAAAATATTAGAACAGCTGAAGCACAACTAAATAAAGACATGAGGCACCTAGAAGAATACTGTAATACCTGGAAAATAAAAATAAATATACAGAAACCAGTATATACAGTATTTACTAGAAGTAACAAAATAGCTAAGGCAAACATCAAACTCAATCTACAACACAATAGTCTACAAAAAGAGGAACACCTACATATTTAGCAATACAACTAGACCGACAATTGAACCTGTAGAAACACGTAGAGAATCTCACTAAGAAAGCAAAACACAAAGACACCAACTAATGAAAGTTGGAAGGCTTTCCAGTACCTTATGGGGAGCAGACAAAGAAACACTTAGAAATCTCTATCTGGGATATGTTCGCTCTGTTTTGGATCTTGGTAGCTCGCTCCTAGTGACATACAGTAAAACAACTAGCATGGCACTGGGCAAGATACAAAATAATGCATTACGACTCATCAGTGGTGCAATGAGGTCCACTCCAGTTGTAGCCTGCGAAATTCACTGCAATGTGGAACCTTTAGAGTTGAGGAGAAACAAAGCCGCTATGGTTCTCTATGAAAGACAAAAAAGAATGGAGAAGGACCACCATAACAGAAAATTAATAGATACATGGATGTCAGTATTACAACATGTTAGAAATATACAAGAGAAATTCTGTCTGCCTGAAAAACGACTACAAACATCAAGAGTCATCAAAGAAATCCCACCAAGAACGAATTTTAAAAATCCTGAAATATATGTAGAGATATATGACAGAACATATAAAAGGGCAGACCCAGTTTCAGTAACACTAGCAGCAAGGAAAACAATAGATACTAAATAGAGGACTGGATACATATATACACAGATGGTGCAGCCACTAACGCTACTTCAAAAGCTAAATATGGAATATTAATCCATTATCCAGATGGAACAGCAGAAGAAATATGTGGACCTTGTGGTGAAGTCTGTAATAATTATGACGCAGAAATAGCAGCTATAGAAACAGCAATTTATCATTTAAATACGATTTTCTATACCACACCATCAAAGAAAGCAAACACAGTCATATTTACAGATTCCAAATCGGCTCTGCAAGCACTGGGAAACAACACGAACAAATTAGAACTCACACAGCTTATCATAGATACAGACAAACACATTGAAACACATAACATAAGATTGGTAATGAAATGGATCCCGGGACGCTCAAATATACCAGGAAATGATAAGGCAGATACGTTAGCTAAGAGAGGATCCAGACAGACACAGATACATACATCCATCACACTAGACACAGCAAAACAAGTCATAAACTCCAGCAGTAGAGAGGAGTGGCTGAATGGATGGGCCTTAGGGAAAACAGAGAGAGAGCTTTTTAAATATATGACAAGACCAAATCCACAAGACAACATCAACAACCTAACAAGAAGAGACCAAACCACCATCTTCAGATTGAGAACAGGACATGTTATGCTGAATAACCACATTAATAGAATACAACAAAACCATATCCCAGTATGTCCACTCTGTAATCACCCACAAGAAACTGTAGAACATCACCTGTTTCAATGTCCAAAGCTCACTGACATCAGAACAACACTATTTCCTCAAAGACCCTCCAAACGGAACACTCTGTACGGAACCACATCAGAATTTAAAAATACCTGCAGATACTACTACATGGCATTGGGTCGAAGGGCATCAGCTCAAAGGTCACTGGATCCATAACAATAACAAGTCGGAGAGACGTTTACCAAATTCGGGACAGTAACAAATCCGGGACAAAGGTTGAAAAAAAACAGTAAAAAATCGGGACTGTACCGAAAAATCGGGACACTTTGTCATCTTGGTTTTTACCCATATGTGCTCGGTCATCAATCCAGAAGTGTTCGGAGACCCCTGTCTAATGTCGTCTCAAGCATCGTAATTCATGAGCGAGGCGCCATTCCTCGCCTTTCCAGAATGCAACCATGGTACCCATTTCTACCAGCGGCTGGGTCGACCGTGTAAACAATAAAAGAACTGGCTTATAAAAACCAATAGCCAGCAAAATTGGGCTTCTGATCAATCATTAAAAGACTAAGGTAATGAAAAGCTTAATTCCAACTGATGACAAAATATACATGGAAAACAAACCAGTGGAAGAGATCAATCACTTTATCTATCTTGGAAGTCGCATTGATCGAGAAGGGGATACAAGTAAAGATATTTGAACGAATTCAAAACAAACGAGGAAATTAGAGAAATCGCCAATCAACCACTAATATCTTCAGTAATAAAGAAAAGACGATGGTCATATGTTGGACATGTGATGGAAGAGATAATAACCGAATAACAAAGCAAGTCCTCATGTGGGTAACAGCGGGCAAGAGGAAAAGAGGCCGACCAGAGAGACACTGAGAAGAACATTGATCAGAGAGGCAAGAGCAGCAGGAATCGGCTCCCTCAATGAGATAGAGTTGCATGCACAGAACAGAGACAAATGGCGAGATTTGATAAAATATCTTTACAAGGATTGAAAACTGCTAGAATAAAAATTTAGATAAGAGAAAGAGTATCTGGGCCTATGCCCTATGGCCGGCTACGGCTCGAAAGGTCAATTGATAGATAGTTATAAAAATCGCTCTACAGAAGAAATTAAAATACTATGGCCACGTCAAGATCCCAGTGGAAAAGGACAATAATGGAAGGCGTGGTTCCCGGGTGAAGAACACAGATCAAGAAGGTGGTTTCAAGCCATCAAATAGACCTTGATCATGACAACAGAAGACAAGGTACCTGACAGCAACAGCACATAAAGCTGTCAGTGAATCATAGGTGATCGAAGAACCATAAAACCCCTATCCCACCTCTCGCAGACTTCTAGAAACAGACCAACCAGTCTAGTCTAGACAAGGGGTTGCAGAGGGAAGGCAACCGGTACGCACAAGTGCTATACTGAAGTCGGATGTTGTGGGTCGAAAGTGCAAATAAAACAAAACACAAAACATCCGCGCCCACTTAACGTTCTTTTTAAGGACAGGTGATGAAGATGCCTATTGCTTTAGTAGACATGAGGTGATCGTCACAGAGAGGGGGGAAGGGGGTGAGGGGTGGGATGGCATGACAATATCTATCTTTCGTTCGCCGGAAGTATTGTCTATATCTGCAATGTCGTTTCCTGTATAAATTTTACTGTGTTATGTAATTCTTGCAGTGGCCCATATAGTTTTGTCGGTAGTATTATATCTATGGGCAATGGATTTTCCTCAGTCTACTATATTCTGTGCAATCTTGAAGTATGTGTTCAGCAGTCTGGGGCGCCTGTCCACATGTACAAGTAGTTGATGTGCCGATCTTGAATTTTGTATACATGTGACTATGGAGTCGATTGTGTCCTGTTCTGAGGCGTATAATGATAACTTGTTCATATCTATTCATATTATAAAAGGCATCCTGATTTGGGGCCTGTGGTCCTCTGATTGATTTGATTATCTGTTTCTTATGATGGTATGTAACCGGTGTGACATGACAATAAAATGAGTGGGAGATCTGGCTAGAGACAGATTTTTTTTTTCGACTTTGATAAATGTAATAACGTCCCACAAAGGAGCTGCGACCCGCTGACGGTGGACCTGAATCTAGCTTGTTAATCCGTTGTTCGCTGGCGCCGTGTGCACAGTGGTCCCTTGCTGCTTGGCACATAGATAACTCCGTCTTTGGAAAGTACTCATATTTTTTTTCCCGTCCATGAGTAATTGACGTTTCAAGCCGGGACTATGCTGAGACCAGGGTGGTTGCCGCAGAGAGAAATCATAAATAAAAATCCCAACTGGTGCAGCCGAGATTTGAACCTACAACCTCTCTGTCTCGAGGCCGGCGTTTTGCATCGAGACCAACCAATCCCCCCCCCCCTTTTCCCGCCCACCCCAACGTTCTTTAAAGGAAGGACAACATAAAGTAGTAGTAGTCAGAATAAAAAGAGAGAAACAGAAGAATGTAAGATCAGACGCAGATACACCCATTTTACCCGGCATTCCTCATTTTACATTATTCAGCGCGCACCCGGAATAATCCAATTGTCTGTGGACGTTCTATTTATAGACAGGATTTTGTTTTCCAGCTACCGAGGAAGTCGCGGTACTAAACCACAATTGTGCACTCGCTTAGCCTGTAACCGTGCCAGTAAGGCGGGCTGGGCCCCTGTGTGGCGACTAGACGAAACAGACAACATTAGACCCGGTTTGACCTCGCGCCTACAGACCGGAATTTTAACTCTGGTGTTACGCGAATTTTCTTCACAGGCGGCTTTCACCTTGTATGGTTTTTGTACTGGGTTATTATGGTGCATGATGTCGGATCTGAGCTATCACGGCTGATGCCGTTAGAGCTACTCACGCCATAAGTCGTTTTCGATTTAAATCGATGGCTTCTGTATTCATCCAGCCTTAAATTGGCACTTCTTTTTTGTGACATAAAGACGGCACTGAGGTAATGCTGTCCATAGGTATGGTTATGGAAGGCCCCGGTATCACTGCAAACGAATTAAAATCCATAATTTCTCAACCGCCCGTGCCAGTGGAATCATCCGAATTCATATATCATCTCTCGAACAAAAAAAGGCAACTGCAGTCCCCATCATAGCAGTCTCAGCACACGCCAAAAGACATAAGGCGAAACCGCACTGAAAGTAAACACAGCCATCTGTTCCCCGCCATACGATATCCTCATCATCGTAAGCAATTGGAATATCGAAACAGCAACGCTGACCATGTTACTCGTTAATATGTCGATTGTAACAGAAAACTGTAGGTTTTCTCTGTTTAACACCACATTACCTTTACGCTACATGACGTGACGGAGTTCATTCTCCTTCGGCTCCTTGCTGTTTGTGCACTTTAGAACAATTTTTTTTTTAGTTCCAGACTTAGACACAGACCTAGTGTTTTTTTTTAAACAAAAATTTACCGGAACTCTTCCATCTGGTACAAGAGAATGTTAAAATACCAGGTCTCTGAAACTCTGGTCTAGTTGCATTTGTATTAGCATTCATTATTGTCAACAACCAAACATAACTATATCAACTTCCGGAAGTTCTAGTTTTCAGTTACTTGTAAATAATTGTCATTTTTTTTAAAAACATATTTCGGGACTGTAACGTCGTTTCATCATCATAATCAAGTACCGGGCCTGCTGGCGTAGGTGTTCATGTCTCTCCACAACTTTCGATCTCGACAGTTATTTATCAATTCTGTTCTTGACCTTCTGCCAAACCATTCTCTTAAGCTGTCTAGTATTTATTTCTCTTTGCTTCCCTCTATCTCTTCGTCCCTCAATTTTTCCAGTTGTTACAATATATTCCAGTTGTTCTCTTCTCATTACATGGCCAAAAAATTATGATTGTTTCTTCCTAATATTGGAAATTAGCTCTCTTTTTTCTGTGGCCTCTTTCAGAACATCTTCATTACTCTTCTTAGCTGTCCATGGTATTCTCAACATTCTTCTGTAAAACCACATTTCTACAGACTCCAGTTATTTTCTCGTCTGTTGTCCTATTGTCCATGATTCACATCCATATGTTAAGACTGGCTCTACATAACATTTAAGAACTTAAATGTCCTTTAAGTTTACTAGAACGCACATTTGCTCGTTTTAGCTGAAAATAACAAAAAGTTTAAGGTGAAAAAGTGGTGTGCCCTGAGCCATTGTGTCTCTTCGCTGGATATCATCACAAGATAGCAATTCAGTTCAAGTACATTCCTAAACATGAAGAGCATTTGTATTAACTCATGCAACACAGGTTTGTATTGTGTACAGATCCTTCCACGTCAGTCTCATTTTGGAGCACGTTCAATCTCCTCTGGGATCCAAGGAGTTATGCAAGTGTGTACTTAGCTCATGGCAGGATCATACAAGTTCATCCTTTGTAGGTGGTCAGTCTAAAACACCAGGATGAAAACATCAAGTAAAACGAGAAGCAGACAAACTCACAAAAACAGGTGGGAGCTGTCAGCAGTACAACCAACTACAGAACCTCAAGAAATAATGACAACCCCGAGACAAAGTAGGAAAAAAGAATGGAGAGAGTTATATTGAAAATATGAGCCAGGGTACGATAACTGAATAACTCAGCTAACGTGAGCAGACCTAGATATTCAGATTTAAAACAGATCAATGTGGTATCAGAGCACATCTACACAGATAAGACTCATTGATTTTACAACATGTGACAGACTCCAGAGCACATACTACAGGACTGCATCACTCTCAACACCATAAGAATACAAATGTAAAAGTAAAGTAAAGTACAAGTACACCCGTCACGCCAAGCGGCGTATAGGGAATATGGTGTTAGTGACGGTAGATTGGGCGGAAGAATCAGAAATGATCAACGGCCTAGAAACATTCCAAAAAAAGCCATGGAGAGAGGTTCTAACTATTGTTTTAGGAAAGAACTTAAAATAACTACATACAATATTAGGAGCTTATACCAACAAGGAAAATTAGAAAATCTTATGGTAGAAGCAGAACGATTAAACATGGAAACTAAGAATGGCAAAATGTTACATTTTCTCAATATTCCTGTATGCTGCAGAACATGGACATTAGACAAGAAAACATAAAACAAAATTAAAGCCTTTGAAATGTGGATTTATAGAAGACTATATAGAATTGGATGGAAAGAAAAGAAAACAAACGATGAAGTTTTAAAACAACTAAAAATTAAAGAGAACTACTAAACACAATTAGAACAAGACAAATTAAATTTTGGGGGCATGTTAAAAGACACAACAGCCTAATAAAAGTAATATTGGAAGGGAAAATACGAGGTAAAAGAGGCATAGGTAGACCAAAACTAACATGGACGAGTAACATCAAAATATGGACAAGTCAATCTATGACAATTTGCACCATCAAAGAAAGAGACAGAGTGGAATGACGCTCCATGGTAGCCACCTTCGTTGCGGAGACGGCACTCAATGATGATGGTGATGAACGTGAGCAGACCAAGATATTCAGATTCAAAACAGGCCAATGTTGCAACAGAGCACATCTACACAGATAAGACTTATTGACTTTACAACATGTGACAGACTCCAGAGCACATACTGCAGGACTGCATCACTCTCAACACCATAAGAATACAAATATAAAAGTAAAGTAAAGTACCCCCGTCACGCCAAGTGGCGTTAGGGAATATGGTGTTAGTGACATTCTATTTCCCATCTCACGGGTTACATTATATTTCCCACCTCACGGGTGACATTCTATTTCCCATCTCACGGGATATGTTATATTTCCCACCTCACGGGTGACATTCTATTTCCCATCTCACGGGTTACATTATATTTTCCACCTCACGGGTGACATTCTATTTCCCATCTCACGGGTTACATTATATTTCCACCTCACGGGTGACATTCTATTTCCCATCTCACAGGTGACATTCTATTTCCCACCTCACGGTTACATTATATTTACCATCTCACGGGTTACATTATATTTCCCACCTCACAGGTTACATTCTATTTACCATCTCACGGGTTACATTATATTTACCATCTCACGGGTTACATTCTATTTACCATCTCACAGGTTACATTCTATTTACCATCTCACGGGTTACATTCTATTTACCATCTCACAGGTTACATTCTATTTACCATCTCACGGGTACATTCTATTTACCATCTCACAGGTTACATTCTATTTACCATCTCACAGGTTACATTCTATTTACCATCTCACAGGTTACATTCTATTTACCATCTCACAGGTTACATTCTATTTACCATCTCACGGGTTACATTCTATTTACCACCTCACAGGTTACATTCTATTTACCATCTCACGGGTTACATTCTATTTACCATCTCACAGGTTACATTCTATTTACCATCTCACAGGTTACATTACATTTCCCATCTCACGGGTTACATTCTATTTCCCATCTCACGGGTTACATTCTGTTTCCTGTCTCACTCCTCTCTTTCAGTCTATCTGATGTGCAGTTTGCGCTCAAGAGTCCAGAAAGACAGGCCACCTACGATATGGTGAACTCCACACTGGGTCATAACATTTCACAACATAGTCCAGCTTACAAGTACTCAAACCATAGATTCGCTCCTGCGAGGCTGAACAGTCGCGGTAACGGTGCAGCTCACATAAATGTTGCCGCTTGCATCAACATGTCGACTCTCAATTTTAACTTACAAAATACAATTGTTTTTTGTCACGTGCACATTTCTTCATTTACATATTTCCAAACACCGTGGACTGGACTACTTTGATCTTCAATGCACCCCATCAAGGCCAGCTCCTTGTCGTGGGGATGGGGCTTAACAGTCACCAGGGACTGAAAACCAAGACTGGCCAGGCCTTCCTACACCCGTGCAAGACCACAGTCTGCTCTAGCAATTTTAAGTGCTGAAGTCGGAGGCAACCAGCCAAAAGGCGCACTACAAAAATCAGGATGCCACGCACTCACGCCAATGGGAAGCATGCCTATAACTGCAAATCGATATGGCACTCGCCCTGTGATGGACACTCAGGCAGGTGCAGCGCCGGGCCCTCAGCCTCGAAAGGGCCCAACCTATATTACTGGATGTCCTTCTCAATCGCTCTGTGGAGTCAGGGGGCGAGAGAATAGAGTTACTGGCCAACCCAAAATAAGACCACTCAAAATAATGCACTGGAATGCTGAAGGCATCAACAGCAAAAGAGATGGGTACAGTAAAAAGATAGAATTAGAAAATATCCTGCATGAAGAACAAGTAAGCATATGCTGTTTGCAGGAAACCCATCTAAACAACGACATAGCCTTGAAGATTAGGGGATACCAGTGCTACCGATCTGACAGGAAAAACAGACAAAAGGGCGGAATACTGACTCTTGTAAGGAACAACATTAATGTATGTCAGATTGAAGTGTATATGGATGGGGCGGAATATCAAATACTGCACCTCAGGACAGGAAATACAGACTTCCATCTACTAAACTACTACTGTCCGAGTGACCGCCCACTAGCACTAGACACAATTACATTAAAAGAAAGAATAATTGTATGTGGAGACTTTAACAGCCATTCACAGAGCTGGGGCTATGAAGATATGGACAAGAGAGGTGAAGAGCTTGAAAATTGGCAGGATGACAATGGGCTTATACTATTAAACCAGGCAACAGATCCACCAACATTCTATTCCAGATCATGGCATACCACATCTACACCAGACCTTGCTTTCCATTCACCAGACCTGGATTGGAATATCACACGTATTGTTGGGAAACAACTTGGAGGCAGCGACCACCGACCTGTCTTTTAGTGGTGCAAAATGAGGCCGTCAGGGAGAGCAGCACTCTCTCCAGATGGAATTACAAAAAGGCAGACTGGAAAATGTATCAACATTACACCAGTGTACTGACTAAAGATCTAAATACAGACAGAGACATTAACAAAATAGTTGATGAATTCAGTAGACTAATAATACAAGCTGCCAGTGAAACAATACCCAGAGGGCACGGAAACACTACAAACCATACTGGAATAGTGAACTAGAGCAACTGCACAATGACATGGAAACATCTCGAAAACAAGCAGAAAATAACCCCTGCCAGGAACACCACAATAACTATCAGCATGCTAAAGCCAAATTTCAATGGGCTAAACTACAAGCCAGACGGAGAAGTTGGAAAGAGAAAACAGAGTACATGAATCTAGAACGAGACACAAGAAAAGTGTGGAAGCTTGTAAAACAGCTGAATGATGAGGGTACAGAAGGGAACACAAAAATTACCCTGAAGAAGGATGGAAACATTCTAACAGGTAAACATGCAGCAAATCACTTTGCAGACTCCTTTGCAAATGACAACAATATTGAAATTAGCCTAGAGAAACGTCAAGAGACCCGTCTAAAACAACAAAATGCAAGACAAGAAGAGACTGCACATGAAGTCATGGAAATACCCATTACACAAAGAGAGCTAGAGCTGGCAATATCCAAATTAAAAATGAAAAAGTCACCAGGTAGTGATGGAGTGTCTAATGAAATGATTAAGAACTTGGGAACTGCAGCTAAAGCAAAACTACTGCAGATCTACAACATTTGCTGGATCACAGGTAAAGTGCCACAGGCATGGAGAGAAGCAATTATGATACCATTACTAAAGCCAGGAAAAGATGGTTCAATGACATCCAGCTATAGACCAATCAGCCTTACAAGCTGTTTGTGTAAAACAATGGAACGTATAATCAATCTCAGACTGCAGTGGTACCTGGAAAGTGAAAATCTCCTTGTCCCACAACAAGCAGGCTTTAGACAGTGTTACTCTACCGAAGATCAGGCAACCTATCTTTCCCAGGAAATTGAGGATGCGTTTCAAGAAAAGAAACTGGTACTAGCAGCATGGATAGACCTAAAGAAAGCATTTGATAAGGTATGGAAGGAAGGGCTTTTGAAGAAACTGAGAAATTATGGAGTAAATGGCAGGATGTACAAATGGGTCAAAGCATACCTGCATAACAGGAGAGCCAGAGTGCAACTGGATGGTCTTAAGAGTAAGAAGGTCTTACTGCGCCAGGGCGTTCCACAGGGAGGGGTACTATCTCCAACACTTTTTCTGATCTACATCAATGACCTAGTTACTGAACTACCACATGGTATCAAAGTGGCAATGTATGCAGATGACTTGGTAATGTGGTGCACAGAGGAGTATGCAACAGTGGCCTCCAAATTGTTACAAAGAGCTATGAATGCACTGAATTCATGGACAAATAGATGGTGTATCAGCATCAATACAGACAAATGCAGTACTACACTTTTCACTCTTTCCCCAAACAAAAAGCAGGAGCCATCTATATAAACAATGAGCCTGTGAAAGAAGACATACAGGCTACGTATCTCGGAGTTACATTTGATAACAAACTATCTTGGAAACAGCAGATAAATAAGGCAACCCAAAAAGCAAGGAGAAAATTGGCTATTCTAAGAAAGCTGTGTGGAACTACGTGGGGTGCGAGTGGGAAAATACTCAGTAAAGTTTACCAACAGAGTATACGCCCACATTTAGAATATGGATCATCTGCATGGTGTTCAGCATCAAACACCACACTTCAAGAACTGGATAAAGTACAAAACCAGGCACTTAGGGTCATCACAGGAGCAATGAAATCAACACCAATATTAGAGATGGAGAAATTGTGGAGGATACCAGCACTGAGAGAACGGAGGGACACAAAGGTGCTGATACAGGCAGAAAAATTTGCTTGCATGCCGAGACATCCAATGAAGGACCGATTCCAAAATCTTGCATTGGGACGACTTAAGAGAAGCAGTTTTATCCACCAAGCCAAGCGTATTAGTAGACAAACACCAGACATGCCAAGAGCTGTTAACCCCCTACTGCCCATACCAGAACAGACTCCCTGGACAGAGGAATCTGGATTATCAGTTCAAATACGGACAGAAGTGAAAGGAATAGTTGATAAAGAGGAACAGAATAGTCTACAGCGAAAAACAATAACTCTCAGTTTCCTGGATGAAGAATACCCACAAGACCTATGGATTCGTGTGTATACAGATGGATCAGCACAGAATGCAGTAAAAAATGGGGAGCAGGTGCATATATAGAATACCCAAATAACACTAGGGATATGAATAAAATAGCAACAGGGAAATATTGTCACAATTATGATGCAGAAATACAAGCAATAAAGTTAGCAATAGAAAAACTGCTGAACATTAATCTTAGCCCGCAGCCTGTAGTGTTTTTGACAGATGCAAGATCAGTACTCCAGGCACTACAATCCAGAAAATTACCACATCTGCAGACCTTATTGACTGAACTCTGCAAGCACCACAGGGTTGCCCTGCAGTGGATCCCATCTCACTGTGGAATACCAGGAAATGAGAAAGCAGATCAGTTGGCAAAGGAAGGTTCAACAGGCACACAACTAGATACACCTGTTACATACCATCATAAGAAACAGATAATCAAATCAATCAGAGGACCACAAGCCCCAAATCAGGATGCCTTTTATAATATGAATAGATATGAACAAGTTATCATTATACGTCTCAGAACAGGACACAATCGACTCCATAGTCACATGTATACAAAATTCAAGATCGGCACCTCAACTACTTGTACATGTGGACAGGCGCCCCAGACTGCTGAACACATACTTCAAGACTGCACTGAATATAGTAGACTGAGGAAAATCCATTGGCCCATAGATACAACACTACAGACAAAACTATATGGGCCACTGCAAGAATTACAAAGACAGTAACATTTATACAGGAAACGACATTGCAGATATAGACAATGCTTCAGGCGAACGAAAGATAGATAGATAGATAGATCTTCAATGCAGTTTATGGCTTACACCTGGACTCCATCTTGCAGTTATGCTCGTGTTTCCCCACCAAGATAATGACGCCACGCTGATTCAATGCCACCAGTGGTGACAGCTGCTATATTTAAATAAGGCTACCGTATTTTCCAAGCCTAATCTGGGACATCATCATCATCATTGAGTGCCGTCTCCGCGTCGAAGGTTGGCTACCATGGGGCGCCATTCCACTCTGTCTCTTGCTTTGATGGTGTAGATTGTCATAGGTTGACTTGTCCATCGTTTGGTGTTATTCGTCCATTTTAGTCTTGGTCTGCCTCTGCCTCTTTTACCTTGTATTTTCTCTTCCAGTATTATTTTTATTAGGCTGTTGTGTCTTTTAACATGGCCCATAAATTTCATTTGTCTTGTTCTAATTGGGTTTAGTAGTTCTCCTTTCATTATTAGTTGTTTTAAAACTTCGTCGTTTGTTTTCTTTTCTTTCCATCAAATTCTATCCATTCTTCTAAAAATCCACATTTCAATGGCTTCAATTTTCTGTTCTGTTTTTTCGTCTAATGTCCATGTTTCTGCCCCATACAAGAATATTGAGAAGATGTAACATTTTGCTGTTCTTAGATTTAGCCCTGGTGTTATTTGTTGTGATGATAGTATATTTTTAATGGTATTAACATTATTTTTTATTAATTTATTAAATTTATTACAAATCTGGGACAGGAGAATTAAATGTTACCTTTCCACAAGTGGAAATAAAGTACCTTTTTTAACTTCAGAACATGTTTCTTAACTTTGCCTTTAACTTTTTGTGGGTGTCTCTTCATACAATTCATTAAAATTGTATTTTCTGAATATGTATATATTTCCTCTTATCCCTTTTAATGCATCTTCTCACTTCTTTGTTCACCTCTGTGTAAGCTTCCTGTGTCTTGGCTTTATTACTTCTTGTTTTGCTTTTATTTATGTCTGCTTTCTTGTTCTTTCTTTCTTTAATTTTATCCAGAGTCTCTGCTGTCATCCATGCCTTATTCTGGCGTTCTCTTTTCCCCAGTGTTTCTTCGCATGTCTCTTTCCATATATTTTTTACCTGTTTCCAATGATCTTCTATATTTATTGTATTTTCTAGTTGTTGGAGGACTTGGTATTTGTTTGATATTGTGACTTCGAATTTATCTTTAATTCCTTGTTCTTTAAGAAACCCTACATTGAAATACTTTCTGCCCTTATTCGTTGTAGTATACCTTTTTAATTTAATTTTAAATTTGGCTAACAGAAGATGATGATCAGAAGCTATATCTGCCCCTCTATATACTTTTACATCCTGTAAGGATGACTTAAACTTATTATTAATACATATGTGATCAATTTGGTTTTCCGTTCTATGATCTGGTGACACCCATGTAGCTTTGTGTATTCTTTTATGTTGGAATATTGTTCCTCCTAGGCTCATTTGATTAAGGGCGCAGAAATTCACAAATATCTCTCCATTCTCGTTTATATCTCCAAGTCCATGTTTTCCCATAATCTCTTCGAAGCCTCTGTTGTCTGATCCTACCTTAGCATTTAGGTCTCCCATCAAGATTATAATATCCTTGGCTCGTCTTGCATCCATCTGGCATTGTAGCTGTTTATAAAAATCATCTTTAACTGAGTCATCTTTATCGTTGGTTGGTGCATAGCATTGTATAATGTGTAATTTTATTTTGTTTTTGGTTGTTCTAAATGTTGCTCTCACCAGTCTTGGTCCCACTGCCTCCCATTCTATTAGTGTCTTCTGTGCATTCTTTGATAGCATTATAGCTACCCCTTCGCTATGTTGTGCTCTTGGTTCCTGGTGTCCTGATGATAAAATCATCTCCCCTGTATTCAATTTTATTCTCTCCGCTCCCAGCCATCTTGTTTCACACATTCCCAGAATATCTATCTTGTAGTTGGTCATTTCTGCTGCCACTTGTGCCGCTTTTCCCTGTTCGTTAAGGGTACGAACATTCCAGGTGCCAATTCTGGATGATTTCCTGGTAGACAAAGGGTGCGTCGGCAACCCGGACTCCCTATGGCTTTCTCCGGATTGCGTCATACATCTCTTAGACAGAGAGCCCTTCTCTTTCCTGGTTGACGGATTTACTTTATCTTTCTTTGACTTGTTCATGTTTGTGAAGTTTTTTCGGCTTATTTTTTTACAGTATGGGATAGCCAGTCCCATGCCTAACCCTCCTTTCTCGCCTCTTACGAACATGCCTGGTAGGGTACAGCGCCGCTATTCTTTACTTCCTTTCGGGCCCCGGCAGCGCACGGGCGTTTCTGAAAATTGTTATAATAATTATTGAAAAAAATCATTTTAAACACTTCTTCTTAATGTCATTTTCAAGTAAATAACATGAATTTACAGCACTTAACAGAGTCATTTTTTTTTTTGCAACGTCATTTTGATTTTGTTTTGCTCATCGCCTACCTAAAGCTATTATCATAATCATCATGTGCCATAACGGTTGGTGTAGGAGATCATGTCCTTCAACAAATTTCTATCCACAGTGCATCATTTCTAAAGCTTGCTTGCTTGCGTTCGTCCAATGACTAAAGGAATACACCTCTAAGTCGCCGTAAAAGGACGTAAAGTGGTGCGTATACGCTGTGTTGTTATAAAGTAAAGAGCCCCCGTCACGTCAAGTGGCGTATAGGGAAATATGATGTCAGTGACCATAATTTTTACAGATCTTCGGCGCATGATTTTTGGGGTAACATGGTCGGTATTACGCCCGTGTCGCTTGACCTTTCCGGAAAAAAAATCCGGCACCCATTAAAGGCTGGGTGAACCTGGAAGCCGTCGATCAAGATAGAACCTGACCTCTTGTTCTTTGTAGTCCAGTTCACTAACCACTGAGCTATCGCGGCTACGTTGTGTTGTGGTTTGCAGTAAAACTGTGATATTTGCACCTTTCGGCCCAACAGATCCGACTTCATCATGTTATTTTTGAGTACCAGGGTGTCTATCCTCTTCGATCCTTCCTCACTTTGTCAGATTGGACAGGTTAGTCTCTTTCTGGATATACCGCGAAGAGGTGGAACAGGGTGTGGATGGTTCTAGTTCATCGATCCTGGCGCAAGCCATCAGTTGCGGGCCGCTGGCAGTTTCCATCTCTGGCCATGTGAGGCACTTTTCCTCCGCACGTGTGCACGTGGTTAGAAAAAAAAAAATATATACCCGCGGTCGACCAAGCCGCTGACAGAAATAGGTACCAGGTTTTACTCTGGGAAGGTGAGGAATGTCGCATTACATCGTGAGTTTCGATGCTTGAAGCGGCGCTATCCAGAAGTCACCGAACATTTCTGGATAGGTAGCCCAGTACATGTGAGTGAAAACTGGCGTGCTAAGACGTTGATTTAAGTCTCGTAATTTACCTCAATTTTTACCTTTAGTTAAAATTATTCGAATCATCAAGCACCGGGCCTGCTGACGTAGGTGAGCATGTCTCTCCACAACTTTCGATCTCGACAGTTATTTATCATTTTTGTTGTTGACCATCTGCCAATTCATTCTCTTAAGTTGTCTGGTATTTATTCTTTTTGCTTCCCTCTATCTCTTCATCCCGCAATTTTTCCAGTTGTTACAATATCAGTTGTTCTCTTCTCATCACACGGCCAAAAAAATGATGATTGTCTCTTCCTAATATTGGAAATTAGCTCTCTTTTTGCTTTGACCTTTTTCAGAACATTTGGATTACTCTTCTTAGCTGTCCATGGTATTCTCAACATTCTTCTGTAAAACCACATTTCTACAGACTCCAGTGATTTTCTTGTCTGTTGCCCTATTGTCCATGATTCACATCCATATGTCAAGACTGGCTATTCAATATAATATACTTAATTTGTGTTGCCGGGCAGTCTTAAAGTTGGTCTCGTGACAAGAAGGAGCTGGGTTCAAAGTTCACCAGAAGTGGTGGGGATTTTTCAAAAATAGAAAAAAATGAATACGTGGTTTCTGTATGAGGTTATCCTCCCCTGATCTCCTTGGTTATTGAGATAAAAATGTCTAGTCTTCTCGGATAACGGCAATAAACACGAGGTTCCGTGTGCACTCACGCACATTGAAAAACCCTTCAAAGAGAGGACCCTATATCCAATAGAGTAAGCCGAGCAAAATCATCAGCAAAAACCTACCGACACCATGGATCCCAGGCCGTGCGACGGAGTTCGTGCAAGTGATCAGGATTCTCCTCGGATTCTCTTGCAGCAAATATTGATTATTCCGATGTGTAATGATCATGACCCTAATAACATACACACATAAATGAACTTAATTAAACCAAAAAAGGTGACAACCTGTAATGATTTGGGAACCAATTCAGAGGGAGAGGTATATTTACAGCACGCGGAAAAAAATGACAAATATTCAACAACAGAAGAAAGAAAAGAACAATATATTGTCCGAAAGAGGATCGAACCCGTACTCCTTGGCACAGCGCCTTGCCGCGAAAAGCTAAACGCCATGGAACATGTATTGATTGGCTGATTATCGCCTCGAAAGTTTCCCTCTATAATAATATTCATGTATTGTTATTTGGAGGCGAAGGCGCGCCTCCCAGCACCAGAGCTGGAAGTTGTCAGCGACCCACAGCTGATGGCTTGCGCCAGGATCGGTGAACCAAAACCATCAAGACCCTGCTCTACCTCTCCGCGGTGCCTCTAGTATCAGACTAACCTGTCTAGTCTGGCCAAGCGAGCAGGGATCGAAGAGGGAAGAACAGAGTATACGCCCACATTTAGAATATGGATCATCTGCATGGTGCTCAGCATCAAACACCACACTGCAAGAACTGGACAAAGTACAAAACCAGGCACTTAGGGTCATCACAGGAGCAATGAAATCAACACCAATATTGGAGATGGAGAAATTGTGGAGGATACCAGCACTGAGAGAACGGAGGGACACAAAGGTGCTGATACAGGCAGAAAAATGTGCTTGCATGCCGAGACATCAAATGAAGGACCGATGCCAAAACCTTGCATTGGGACGACTTAAGAGAAGCAGTTTTATCCACCAATTCAAGCGTATTAGTAGACAAACACCACACATGCCAAGAGTTGTTAAACCCCCTACTACCCATACCAGAACAGACTCCCTGGACAGAGGAATCAGGATTATCAATACAAATACGGACAAAGTGAAAGGAATAGTTGACAAAGAGGAACATAATAGTCTACAGCGAAAAACAATATCTCTCAGTTTCCTGGATGAAGAATACCCACAAGACCTATGGATTCGTGTGTACACAGATGGATCAGCACAGACTGCAGTAAAGAATGAGGGACCAGGTGCATATATAGAGCACCCAAATAACACTAGGGATATGAATAAAATAGCAACAGGGAAATATTGTCACAATTATGATGCAGAAATACAAGCAATAAAGTTGGCAATAGAAAAACTGCTGAACAGTAATCTTAGCCCACAGCCTGTAGTGTTTTTGACAGATGCAAGATCAGTACTCCAGGCACTACAATCCAGAAAATTACCACATCTGCAGACCTTACTGACTGAACTCTGCAAGCACCAATGAGTTGCCCTGCAGTGGATCCCGTCTCACTGTGGAATACCAGGAAATGAGGAAACAGATCAGTTGGCAAAGGAAGGTTCAACAGGCACACAACTAGATACACCGGTTACATACCATCATAAGAAACAGATAATCAAATCAATCAGAGGACCACAAGCCCCAAATCAGGAAGCCTTTCATAATATGAAAAAATATGAACAAGTTATCATTTTACGCCTCAGAACAGGACACAATCAACTCCATAGTCACATGTATACAAAATTCAAGATCGGCACATCAACTACTTGTACATGTGGACAGGCGCCCCAGACTGCTGAGCACATACTTCAAGACTGCACAGAATATAGTAGACTGAGGAAAATCATTGGCCTATAGATACAACACTACCGACAAAACTATATGGGCCACTGCAAGAATGACAAAAGACAGTAAAATTTATACAGAAAACGACATTGCAGATATAGACAATACTTCAGGCGAACGAAAGATAGATAGACAGAAGAGGGAAGACAACCCGGTACTCAAAAATGTCGTGCTGAAGTCGGATGTGTTGGGCCGAAAGGAGCAAATATAACAGTTATACTGCAAACCACAACACAACGCAGACACGCCCACTCAACGTCCTATTAAGGGCGGATGACGAAGAGGAATTCTACAGTCTACGAATACTTTAGATATACTTCAGTCATCTGGCGAACGTAAGCAAGCAAGCATTGTTATGGGTCTCCAAAGGTTTGGGAACCACTACAACTGAAACTTAACTGTCGCTAAGCAAGCTCCCCTTCTCCCAGTGTAATATCGTTATCACGGAGTAAACATCGGCAGAAATTGACGCACAATTCCCTATTACTTCACTATTCAAGTAGCTTTCAACCCGTAAAGATTGTTTTTATGTGCACTCATGTTCCTGGTATGACCGTGTATTTCAAATATGCAGAGAACCAGCCTGTTACCCTACCATACATTAACCCCCAAACACACAAACATATTAAAAATGTATTTTCTGTAACATTCAAACAACGCGTCGAGGCAATCAATCATTCGAACATTGTGCTATCAATTCTAGACCAGGACGGTAGACACCAGAACAATAAGAAACCTAAGCACTAGCGAAATGCAATGTATTAGACGCATGAAAGAAAACAGATTAAGAGATAAAATAAGAAGTGAAGAGCTGAAAAAAACCTGGGAATAATTTAAGCAGAAAGGCATATGAGGGAAGAATGAATAAGAAAAGTGAAATAATATATATATATATATATATATATATATATATATATATATATATATATATATATATATATACACACATATATATACATATATGGTAACAACAAAGAAAAATACATCATTGCAATGCACAATAAAGACCCATGGAACAGTATTAAAACAGGTAAATGAATTTAAATATCTAGGAACATTGTTAGCATCAGATGGTAGATGTACAACAAAGGTGAGATGCAGAATGGTTAAGGCAGCAGCAGCTTTCCCAAAAATGCGGTAGATTCTGTGCAGCCCATTTTTGACAATAGAAACAAGAAAAGAGTTCTTATACGTTATGTAGAACCAGTCTTAACATATGAGTTTGAATCATGGACAATAGAACAATAGACAAGAATATCACTGGAGGCTGTTGAAATGTAAGTTTTACAGAAGAATGTTGAGAATACCATGGACAGCTAAGAAGAGTAATGAAAGCGTTCTGAAAGAGGCCAAGCAAAAAGAGAGAGGATATTCAATATTAGGAAGAAACAATCATCATTGTTTGGCCATGTAATGAGAAGAGAACAGCTGGAATATATTGTAACAACTGGAAAAATTGAGGACGAAGAGATAGAGGGAAGCAAAGAGAAAAAAATACCAGACAGCTTAAGATAATGGTTTTGGCAGAATATCAACAACAGAAATGGTAAATAATAGTTGAGATCGGAAGTTGTGGAGAGACATAATCATCTACGTCAGCAGGCACGGTATTTGATAATGATGATGATGATCTATATATATACTCTGCTTCTTATAGTCCAGTGTGTTCTTCCACAACTCGTATTTATTTAGAATAATTTCTTTTTGTCTCCCTATCTATCTATCTATCTATCTATCTATCTATCTATCTATCTATCTATCTATCTATCTATCTATCTATCTATCTATCTACATACCTACCTACCTACCTACCTACCTACCTACCTACCTACCTACCTACCTACCTACCTACCTATCTATCTATCTATCTATCTATCTATCTATCTATCTATCTATCTATCTATCTATCTATCTATCTATCTATCTATCTATCTATCTATCTATCTATCTATCTATCTATCTATCTATCTATCTATCTATCTATCTATCTATCTATCTATCTCACTCTCTTTCTCTTTCCTCTTTTTTTTCTTTCGACGTTCTTTCTTTTTTTCGACGACCCCCAGGCAGAAATCGTCATTAGCCTGAGTTGTCACAGCTAACTAGTATTGCCAGACTATTTTCATGTTCTGCTCCGTTATCACGCCGGTTACACCTCTTCGTCATCCACCTTTATAAATGAATTAGTCAGCTTAGATGCGCTTAGGTTTGATTTTTAGCAAGTTGGCGTATGCCTCTTTTGGCTCAGGATGTGCAATTTTACTGCGGCATATTTGTTGCTGGGAGCCGCGATAGCTCAGTGGTTAGTGAACTGGACTACAACGGACAAGGGGTAGGGTTCGATCCCAACCGACGGCTTCAGGGTTCACCCAGCCTTAAATGGGTACCGGATTTTTTTTCTGGGAAAGTAAAGCAGCACGGGCGTAATACCGACCACATTACCCCAAAAATCATGTGCTGAAGTTCTGTAAAATATAGGGTTACTAACACCATATTTCCCTATTCGCCACTTGGCGTGACGGGGGTACTTTACTTTTTTTTATATATTTTGTTGCTGGTTTCGCTTCCTTCTTCATTACTTAAACTCTTAGCCAGGTGGAGCAGAATCCTGACCAGATACAATTATATCTACTCTACGATAAAACACGTCTAAGCTCATATAACGCTCTTTTATTAACGGACTATGGAAGTAATCGTCTGGCAGAAAGAAAGAAAGAATGGAAGAAAGTAAGTGAAGAAGGAAGGAGGGAAGGGAGGAAGGAAGGAAGGAAGGAAGGAAGGAAGGAAGGAAGGAAGGAAGGAAGGAAGGAAGGAAGGAAGGAAGGACGAAAGACAGCAAGGAAGAAAGGAAGGAAGGAAGGAAGGAAGGAAGGAAGGAAGGAAGGAAGGAAGGAAGGAAGGAAGGAAGGAAGGAAGGAAGGAAGGAAGGAAGGAAGGAAGGAAGGAAGGAAGGAAGGAAGGAAGGAAGGAAGGAAGGAAGGAAGGAAGGACAAAAGACAGCAAGGAAGAAAAGAAGAAAGGAAGGCAGGAAGAAGGAACCATTTAATTTTTTTTGCCACCAAAGACAGAAGAGTATGAAGATAAAAAATAAACAGGAAACATGTTGCCCAATTTCTTATTTAAAAAGTAAAGTGCCCCGTCACGCCAAGTGGCGTATAGGGAATATGGTGTTAGTGAACATAAATTTAACAGACATTCAGCACATGGTTTTCGGGGTAATGTGGTCGGTATTACGCCCGTGCCGCTTTACTTTCTCAGAAAAAAAATCCGGTACCCATTAACGGCTGGGTGAACCCGGAAGCCGTCGGTTGGGATCGAACCTTATCTCTTGTCCTTTGTAGTCTAGTTCACTAGCCACTGAGCAATCGCGGCTCCAATTTCTTATTGGTATAAATTATTTTTCTGCAACATCATTACCTATAATTCAACTGATGATTTTCATCAGAAAATGAAGTTCAAAGATGGAAGTGTTCACACTCCATCGCACTTTTATTCACACAGGCGGTTACACTTTATGTATCAAAGGAAAGTTCAAGGTTTTCATGGTATTTCCGGAAATAATTAATGGAATATTATCGGAGAGGAAAGTTATACCGACCCTCGCTATCGCACCGGCGCTCTTGCTCTTCAAACATAACCTTATCTGCTAACATCGCAAATGTTAAGCTAAATGTTAATTGCTAAAAAAAAAACTCAAAAGATAGGAGATGTATATTTATATATCAAAAGGGTCGAAACACTCGCTTCACGGGTCCCCTTCTGATGCTCAGATTGCCTCCTGCTGTGAAGCTCTGTACATAGAGCTTTCTATAATCATCATTATGTATATACTAGAAGGAAGAAACATTCGACATGTGAAGAAAATAAATAAATAAAAATGTGAAGAAAATAAATGAATAAAAATGGGAAGAAAATAAATGAATAAAAATGTGAAGAAAATAAATAAATAAAAATGTGAAGAAAATAAATAAATAAAAATGTGAAGAAAATAAATAAATAAAAAATGTGAAGAAAATAAATAAATAAAAATGTGAAGAAAATAAATGAATAAAAATGTGAAGAAAATAAATAAATAAAAATGTGAAGAAAATAAATGAATAAAAATGTGAAGAAAATAAATGAATAAAAATGTGAAGAAAATAAATAAATAAAAATGTGAAGAAAATAAATGAAGAAAAATGTGAAGAAAATAAATAAATAAAAATGTGAAGAAAATAAATAGATAAAAATGTGAAGAAAATAAATAAATAAAAATGTGAAGAAAATAAATAAATAAAAATGTGAAGAAAATAAATAAATAAAATGTGAAGAAAATAAATAAATAAAAATAGTAATAAAATTATAGTTGTATTCCAAATAGTCAGGACAAGGGCTTATTTCATTACAAATGTAACTATTTTCTATATTCTATAAGGACGGAGAGAGACCAAATGGCAAACCAGTGTTGAGATATAAGGATGTTTGCAGAGATTCCTTGATGGAATTTTCTATTCAAAAGAAACTGGGAAAATCTGGCATCAGATCGGAGCACGTGGAGAGCAAAAAGAAAAAAAAACAGCACATCAACATTCAAGGAAGTAATTATGTTAAAATCAGAAGAGAAAAGGCGCGCGAGAAGGAAGATGAGGCCAGGCACCACAAACGAATCTTGTTCATTCTGATTTGTAGGAGTGTGTGTTACACGCCATTACTTGCTCCTGATACTAGCCTTACAGCAGCACTGTAATTATTTGTCTTTTCTTCTTCTTCTACCTTTTTTAGCTCCCTGTGGAGCATAGGTCTTCAACAAACACTTTCCAATTCGTTCTGTTTTTTTTTGCCATTCTTTTAAGATAATTCCATGTTTTCCCCATCATCTTCATCTCTGCTTCTATGGCTTCCGCAGTGTGTGTCCTATCCAGCGCCATCTTCTTCGCTGTATCTCTTTATCCACTGATATTTGACTGGTACATTTCCATAATTCTATGTTAGTGATTTTGTCCTGCCATTTCCATCTTTTTTTTTTCTGCGTAAGCATCCATTAATGAAAGTCTGTATCTTCATGACTGTCATTTTGTTTTCCATGTTCACAGCCATATAATAGGACCGAGTTAACATTTGAGTTGAAAATTTTTATTTTTGTATTTAACCTAATTTCTCTGGATTTCCATATGTTTCCCATTGCAACGAAAGTTCCTCTTGCTTTTGACATCTTTATTTTGGAATCATTTTCTGTTCCTCCCTCTTTATCTATATTACTGCCCAGATATATGTAAGATTGTACGTCTAGTTGAGGTATTTCTCCTAATTTTATATGGTTATTGCCAACTGCATTAATTCTCATAATGTTGGTCTTATCTCTATTTATCTTCAGTCCTAGCTGTTGTGATCTCCCATCAAGTATGCTCATTTTATCCTGCATCTGTTGATGGCTGTGTGATAGGAGAGCTATGTCATCAGCAAAGTCTAAATCATCAAGTTGTTTGGTCAGTGACCACTGGATTCCATTTATGTTGTTTTGAGTTATTTTCATAATCCAATCTATGGCCAGTAGAAAGAGAAATGAAGACAGAAGGCATCCTTGCCTTACTCCTGATCTTATTTCAAATGCTTCTGTAAACTGTCCTTCATGCACCACACTACATTTTGTCCCTTCATACATTGTTTTTATCAGGTTAATAAAATTTATGGGGTTAATAAAATGTGCCTGTTCACTATCCAATATTGTCTTATTCAGCCACGAGAGAAACTGCTCTGTAAAACAGTATCTAACTGAAGACGCAATATATTACATAAATTTTTGACCGACAGTCATGATTGCTTGTTACCAACCAGCTGTTAAAACGTAAAGGCCATATAAACATCATCATCGAGTGCCGTCTCCGCATCGAAGGTTGGCTACCATGGAGCGCCATTCCACTCTTTCTCTTGCTTTGATGGTGCAGATTGTCATAGGGTGACTTGTCCATCTTTGATGAAACTCGTCCATGTTAGTATTGGTCTGCCTCTTTTACCTTGTATTTTCCCTTCCAAAATTACTTTTATTAGGCTGTTGTGTCTTTTAACATGCCCCAAAAGTTTTATTTGTCTTGTTCTAATTCTGTTTATTAGTTCTCTTTTCATTTTTAGTTGTTTTAAAACTTCATCGTTTGTTTTCTTTTCTTTCCATCCAATTGTACGTATTCTTCTATAAATCCACATTTCAAAGGCTTCAATTTTCTGTTCTGTTTTCTTGTCTAATGTCCTTATAAACTGTTAATCAAAATTACTGCTATTTCTTCCCTGATATCCCTCACGTTTCTCCTACAATACACCCTATAAATGACTGCTACAATACACCCAACAAATGACTGCTACAATACACCCAACAAATGACTGCTACAATACACCCAACAAATGACTGCTACAATACACCCAACAAATGACTGCTACAATACACCCAACAAATGACTGCTACAATACACCCAACAAATGACTGCTACTATACACCCAACAAATGACTGCTACAATACACCCAACAAATGACTCCTACAATACACCCAACAAATGACTGCTACTATACACCCAACAAATGACTGCTACAATACACCCAACAAATGACTCCTACAATACACCCAACAAATGACTGCTACTATACACCCAACAAATGACTGCTACAATACACCCAACAAATGACTGCTACAATACACCCAACAAATGACTCCTACTATACACCCAACAAATGACTGCTACTATACACCCAACAAATGACTGCTACTATACACCCAACAAATGACTCCTACAATACACCCAACAAATGACTGCTACTATACACCCAACAAATGACTGCTACTATACACCCAACAAATGACTGCTACTATACACCCAACAAATGACTCCTACAATACACCCAACAAATGACTGCTACTATACACCCAACAAATCACTGCTACTATACACCCAACAAATGACTGCTACTATACACCCAACAAATGACTGCTACAATACACCCAACAAATGACTGCTACTACACACCCAACAAATGACTGCTACAATACACCAAACAAATCACTGCTACAGATCAATTACGAAGGTCCATGTTTTCCTACATCCCTAAGCTCCGCTCGGTAGAAACACCGACACCGGAAGAGAGTAGAGCTTAGAAAGAAAAGATCGAGTTATCTCATATAGTCAAGCTGGACCACACTTAATTTCTTATGAATTGACATATTCTTTATACACGAATACTATTATTTATTACCAAAAAACAATACAATATCATTATTTGGTTATTTGGTTATGGTAGGCCCCGGCATCACTGCAAAGGAATTAAAATCCATAATTGCTCAACTGCCCGTGCCAGCGTAATCATCCGAATCTCATCTCCCAAACAAAGAAAGGTAACTGTAGTCCCCATCGTAGCAGTCTCAGCACACGCCAAAAGACATAAGGCGAAACCGCTCAGAAAGTGAACACAGCCAACTGTTCCCTGTCATACGATATCATCATTCATCGTAAACAATTGGAATATCGAAACATGATCAAAACGGATGAGACACACAGCTCACAATATCAATTTGTACCAAGCCACAGAAAGTGCCCTCAATAGAAAACACATTGTTGACTTAAGCCTGCGACGCCTAGTGGCAAAAAGTAGAACAGGATAAAAGAAAGAAGGAAAGATGATTTATTATTATTATTATTATTATTGAGTTATTAGCGGGTCATCATCATTGCACTCCGAACATGTATTATTTGGTGCCCCCACGTGCCGTAGAGCTAATTGACTG
The DNA here is from genome assembly GCA_032433765.1 of Megaustenia siamemsis. Taxonomy (NCBI): domain Eukaryota; kingdom Metazoa; phylum Mollusca; class Gastropoda; order Stylommatophora; family Ariophantidae; genus Megaustenia; species Megaustenia siamemsis. The sequence continues at coordinate 33,430,627 of JAVIAB010000088.1, read as the reverse complement.
GAGGTGGCCAGTCTATTAACGTGGAAACGGTTTCTGGACCGCAACTGAGTGAGTGCACGTGAGTCTAGACCACCCACTGCGTCAACCTTCAGCGACCATATCAATCACGACGGCAGTAAGTATTCAGATGAAGTCCAAAAGACTACATTGGAGGAGGAAAACTAGAAAAATTATTATTATTATTATTATTATTATTATTATTAGACCAAATAAAATAGAGGCAAAAATATAAAATCTTCCATTTAATGTAAACTGACAGTAACGTAAAGTATAGAGCTCCAGTGACATGAATCACTATTTTTAAAACTCTGTAACTAGTTCCTTACAAATATTTCTCAAATTTAGATGCAATGCTAATCAAGGATATGCTATTCTATAGCTAGCAAATGTTACTAATACGAGTGGAATGTACATTTGCCATGTTATTTAAGACGTATGTTGTTATGTATTATATAATTAGTTCAATTATATGTTCAACAATATCAATATATCAAACACTCTGGACTTTGATCTTCAGATACATGGCACTTGACGTTTTGTCAACATTGGATAGACAGATTCCACTTTAGACCTTAGAATGAACAATGTGCATCTGTTTTGCCTGGACTCCTGTCATGCGACTGGTGTATTCTGAATTAAACATAACCTCTTCCTCGAATGTTGCCATGCCATTGTTTGTTGTTGTTGTTGTTGTTATTATTATATTGTTTAGCATATGCTACGATCTGGACGCCAGATTTGTCCATGTTTTTTCACTGGCCCATGGCTTGAATGACTGAAAATGAACACTCTACGATTACTGGAAAAAAAGCAAAAGAGCTGTCACTTATTTGATTCCACTTCACTATTCTTAGAAATATAAATTCCCCAATTACTAGAAAAGGCACAAACTGGCACAAGAAGAGTGATGACCGAGTCAGATTCATGTCCAGCTTGTGAGAAATCAAAGGGTTCTAGCAGATGCAAATACACGAAACCAAGAACTGATAAAAGGTGGTCGAGTTATATGCGAGATTGTCTACGCCCATGGATTTCATGATGATGATAGCGATAACGAGATGGTATTCTCTAATAATGAATACCGGTTAACGAAATAAAGATCCAAGTACTAATAAGATGTTGATATAGAGGACCTAGTATTGCTCTGTCGCTAGTTCGGACAAGTTCTAATTTCTAGATTCTAGAGGAACCAACTGTAAGCCATCGCGCAGGTTTAAGAGGGAAAATCATCGTGTGTCATGAAATTGTTCTTATCCCTCCATCATGAAACAGAACAAAGAGCCAAGAACACACAATCGTTGGACCCGGAAGAAGAAGAAGTGGAGAAGTCAAGCATATCAGGAAAGGAGAGTAACAATAAAGCTGGGCACAGTAAGTGGGGTTTGAAAGATTCAACCTCCGTATAAGCAGCAAATCACAATTATGTTTGTTATGTACATGGTTAAAGTAGTTTAAGAACCCCTCTGTACATGGCTAACGTAGTTTAAGAACCCTCTGTACATGGTTAAAGTAGTTTAAGAACCCCTCTGTACATGGCTAACGTAGTTTAAGAACCCTTCTGTACATGTTTAACGTAGTTTAAAACCCCTCTGTATATGGTTAACGTAGTTTAAGAACCCCTCTGTACATGGTTAACGTAGTTTAAGAATCCCTCTGTACATAGTTAACGATACCAAGTTTAAGAACCCCTCTGTACATGGTTAACGTAATTTAAGAACCCCTCTGTACATGGTTAACGTAGTTTAAGAACCCCTCTGTACATGGTTAACGTAGTTTAAGAACCCCTCTGTACATGGTTAACGTAGTTTAAGAACCCCTCTGTACATGGTTAACGTAGTTTAAGAACCCCTCTGTACATAGTTAACGATATCAAGTTTAAGAACCCCTCTGTACACGGTTAACGCAGTTTAAGAACCTCTCTGTACATGGTTAACGCAGTTTAAGAACCTCTCTGTACATAGTTAACAACGATACCAAGTTTAAGAACCCCTCTGTGCATGGCTAACAACGATACCAAGTTTTAGAACCCCTCTGTACATGGCTAACAACGATACCAAGTTTAAGAACCCCTCTGTACATAGTTAACAACGATACCAAGTTTAAGAACTCCTCTGTACATGGCTAACAACGATACCAAGTTTAAGAACCCCTCTGTGCATAGTTAACAACGATACCAAGTTTAAGAACCGCCATGCTAGTACATTCACAAAAGTTGTATCTTTTCCCACTGGCACTGCTTGATCTCCGGGTTTCATAAACCAAACTTCCTTCCTTACCGCAACTATGCTAGGGAAGCCAACCGTTCATACCAGAATAGCAGAATACCACGAGAGTACGGAGTGTGTGTCACCAGGGGCGTTACTGCTAGTCAGATTGTGTGAGGGTATTGGATTCATGAGGTGTATTTCAACTTAACGGAGAAATTTTTTTATATATTTTTTTTAAAATAATGGTATGGTTAAAGCTTTACGTAATTAACTGACGACATACAGTTGAACGACGTTTCGGCTCAAGAGGTCTTCAGTGGGAACAATAAACAACATACACTCAGTATATAAGTAAATAAAATTAGCCCTAACTCATCATCATCATGTACCATACCGGTTGGCGTAGGCGATCATGTCATTCCACAATCTTCTACTTACAGTGCATCGTATCAGTTCTGTTGTTGATTCCATTCCATACCATGACACCAAGTTATCCAGTATCTTTTCTCTTTGTCGTCCGCGATATCCCTTTCCCTTTATTTTGTCAGTTGTAACCAAGTATTCCAACCTTCCTCTTCTCATGACGTGTCAGAAAAATGCTGATTGTTTTTTTCTGATGTTTTTTAGGAGCTGCCTTTTGTATTGACCTCCTTGAGAACTTCCTCATTGGTCTTTTTAGCTGTCCAGGAAACTTTCAACATTCTTCTGAGAAATCCCATCTCTGTGGCCTCTAATCGTCTTTTCATTTTTCATTTCTTTGTCTACTGTCTATGATTCGCTTCCATAGGTCAGAATTGGTTCTATATAGCACCGATGAACTCTCTTTCTCATTTCTATTGACATAGATTTGTTGCATAAGATATTTTTCATTTTCTGAAATGCTATTTTTGCCTGAGCTATTCTACTTTTTATTTCCGTGGTGCATCTTCCATCCGATGCTATTATTGTGCCCAAGTATTTGACGCGTTGCGCTTGTTTCAAATTTGTCCTGTTTATTTTTATGCTTCATGATGGTGATGATTGTTTCTTCGATATGACCATTACTTCTGTTTTCTTACTATTCAGACTGAGACCTTTCTTGTTGCTTTCTTTTACTATTATGTCTATCATTTCTTGTAGTTCATTCTCTGCCTCTGCTATTAAGACTGTGTCATCCGCACATCGCAAATTATTTACGTTGTGACCGTTGACTTCAATTCCTTTTTTGTCTACTATTGATCTCATAATATGTTCGCTGTAAAGTGAAAACAAATCCGTCGACAGAACACAGCCTTGTCTGACTCCTTGTTTTATAAGTTGAAATTGTCCCTACCTAACTAAGTAAAAATGAAACATCCAAAACAAAATAATTTCGAACTGGAATTTGGCCTATTGAGCCGAAAAAAAAACTTTCAAATTTTGTCCATTAATTACGTAAAGTTTTAACCTTACTATATTTCACCTTTTTTTTTTTACTCCTTCAATCAGCTTTACTGCAGCTTCGCATTTGTGTGTATTTCTTTACCTTGATACATTACTTCTGAAGCGTGCATCTTAAAATATCATTAACTCTTTCAGTACGGACGGTTTTTGTCAATCCAGCGGCACATAATTCAGAGACAACATTTTTCATGGTTTTAAATATCAGTCTACATGTTTATATCTATCTGAACCCTAAAATATGATATCAGCATTTTTAGATAATTGAACAAGGAATTAAATTGCATCAATACCAAGATGATACAAGAAATATAAAATATACTGTTTGATGACAGTTTACGTTAATCAAATTGAGAGTGACGCACTGTGCAGCTAAACGTACGTGACCGAAATTGACATGGCGCATAGTACGTCGAAACGTAAGGAAAGAGTTAACTCTGCATGCAGGGAATCTAGCCAGCTTCTTAACGCTTTAAATCCGAAATCGGAGGCGAAGGAGCGCCTCACAACACCAGAGCTGGAAGTTGTCAGCGACCCACAGCTGATGGCTTGCGCCATCTCGGTGAACCAGAACTATCCAGACCCTGCTCCACCTCTCCGTGGTGCCTCTATTAACAGACTAACCTGTCTAGTCTGGCCAAGCGAATAGGGATCGAAGAGGGGGGGGACAACCCGGTACTCAAAAATGTCATGCTGAAGACGGATGTGTTGGGCCGAAAGGTGCAAATATAACAGTTATACTTTAAACCACAACACAACGCAGACACGCCCACTTAACGTCCTGTTAATGGCGGATGATGAAGAGGTACACTCCTTTAGTCATCGGGCGAACGCAAGCAAGCAAGCAAATCCGAAATTATTATGTCGATTAGATGTAAATTAACAGACTTCAAACGGTGGAAGGACTGCGTGATCAAGAGGTAAATCGCTGAACTCTGAACAGGAAGATCCAGGGTTCGAAACAGGCCACGGGCGATGGTAATTTTTCATTTTGAATACGTGGGTTTTCTGTGGCTTTATCTTTCCTGGTCTCTGGGTAGAGAGATCCCTCTCGGTAACGTCGAAATACAGGGGTCTAGTCTGCACTGCAGCAGGCTAAAGAACATTGGCAATTAAAAGTATTTTAAAAAAGTAGGCCAAAAATGGCGTCTGACAATTGTCACGCCAATCTACCAAAGACGGGTGTGTCAGGCCTAAAAGACGGAGATACCAAGGCTATGTCGTAAACCAGCGACACATCCACGCGAACTTAACGGGTGAAGGCTAAGGAAGTATTTCAGGTGAAGGGGTAAACTTGGGGAAAAAAATATCCCAAATAATCAACAACAGAATAAAAATGAACCATAACGGGTTCGATCCTGCTTCGGACCATCTCATGTTCTTTGTTATTTGTGTTTTTTTTAAATTCTGTTGTTGATTATTTGTTATTTTTTTCCGAATGTTGTGAACGTACCTCTTCCTCAGCTTCTTTCAGTTCTTCAGTTCTAATTTTGTCTCTCAGGCTGTTTCCTGTCATTCGTCTTCATCTCGGTCGTTGTTGCTTCTTATTGTTCTTGAGTCTGGGGTACAAGTCTAGCAATGGAAGCAAAACGTTGGAATGAATTGAATGAAGATTGTATTGTAGAGTGCCCGTTTTGCCTCGGGTTATTTCCTTGTTGAAGGAAGACATAATAGGAATCACGAAAAAAGGCACCAAAAACAGACACAGAGAGAAAGTACATAGCAGAAAAACATATAAACGACAACTACCCACATGACTCCTGATTACACATATACACAGATGGGTCTGCTACAAATGTCACCAGAAATGGAAGAGGGGTGTGTTCTTGAGGCTGAATAACCAGGAAGCAGATCACTAAGTCAATAGCTACTGGGAAATTCTCGAACAACTATAAAGTAGAAACTGAAGCCCTCAAATACGCTGCAAAACTGGCTACCAACATAAAAATAACGTGCACAAAAAATTGGTGATACTGACTGATGCACTGTCAGTTCTAACAGCTCTAAACACCCCCAAGAACAGTGAGCTAGATGACTTGAGAACAACCCTAGACCAACTGCAATAACTTCCACAGAGTGGTCATTCAGTGGATACCTTCACATTGTAATATATACGGAAACGAGGGTGCAGACAAACTAGCTAAGAAGAGAGGAAGATTACCACAAGAGAATCACCAGGTCAGTTACGACGAAGCCAATTAAAATCATTAAAGCAGTGGCGTATACTGGTTTTGGGGTCTGGGCTACCGCTGACATAATAAATAAAAACATATATTATATTCACTTGGCTAACATAAAGTAATATTTTCTAATGACTTCACTACATTTTAAATTACTTACTTATTTATGTTAATTATATCCGTCTTGTTTGGGACGAAAATGTCTTGATGACTTTGTCATTGAAAGTACTGTTGGGTTGGTTTCTAAGTTTCTGAGGGAATTATTTCTCAATGGACATTAATGCCAAACCAGATAAGCGTTCTTGTGTCAGAGTTGAGCGACAATAAGATTTGATTCTCTTGAGAGCAGAAAAAGTTTTTTTTCTACAGATGCTGATGCGCATAACATAGTTATAAATAGCTAAGGAAGTTCAGGTAATGAGACATAGTTTCACTTTCACTTTGTGACAATTCTAATCGGCTGGAGCTAGAAAATAACCAACGAAACCACATTCATCTAGCGGCAACAGCCCCTAAATAAATTTTAATTCCCATTTCTGAATGTCATGGTCGTTAATACTTAGTCCGGATAGAGGAAAAATGTACCGCTGACTCCTAGAGATTTAAATGTAGAATAGTTATAACATTCACAAACGTTATAGTGGCCAGAGGAAAACCTTGCTTTAATAAATGCAAATCAAACCCAAAAAAATCATATTGGCCTACGGAATGTGTAATAGAATATTTGAAAATTTGTAATATAATTATTTTAAAAAATATAATAAATTAGCATTTCCTTTTGTGTTTCGTTAATATGTTCAGGCTACCGGCGGTAGCTGCGGTAGCATAGAGAATACGCCACTGCATTAAAAGCCAGTACTATGAAAAATGGAAATAAGAACACCTAAAGTATAACGAGAGTGACGGATACCTCCAACTATCCAAGGAGGGATCAAGTCATCATACTTCGCCTACGCACTGGCCACAACAGAATGAGAAACCACATATTCACCAAACTCAAAATAGGAATTACTAGCCAGTGCCACTGTACCCTGGACAACATGACAACAAAACATGTTCTACAGGATTGCCCCCAGTACACAGACATGAGAAGGACAATGTGGTCCACACCCACCTCCCTGGAAGAGAAACTATACGGGGCAACCGAATCACTTAAAAAGACAGCTGCCTTCATAAGAGAGTCCGGAATCCTAGTCTGAAAGAGCCATGATCGCAGAAGAATTTCCTTCTTGGACAATATTCGTGATAACTGTATGATTTGGCAAACTTTTGAAGCATCTTAAGTCTAATTCTGCTGTTTGTGAATTGTTGTCTGTCACTCGAATTCCTAGATATTTAAATTCCTTCACTTGTTTCACTTGTCTGTTGCCCATCGTTATGTAGATGTTCTTTTTCTCTTTTATGATATTTATGATTTCTGTTTTGTTGATTTTCATGCTGAATTGGTTGCCTTTCATGTTAAAACTATTTAAGTGTTCATGTAGGTCTTCTATTTTCCCCCATGTATTAGTACCTGCTTGTCTGCAGATGGAAGCTCATTAATCCCTTCTGTCTCCGAGGGTTGGCTAACTTACATATGTAATCCATGTTTCCGTGCCATGACACCTAGCTATCTGGTATCTTTTCGGTATACTTGTATTTTACCAGTTATAACCAAGAATCCCATTTTCCTCTTCTCACGTTGTGCCCCAAAAATGTCCGTTATTTCTCCCTGATGCTTTTTGTGATTGTATAGCAAAAAATAAATCGTTACAGTTTTACAGTTCTGTAACAAACTGTACTGAAAACTCTCCAATGAACGTTTGTTCTAGGCTCTCTATTTAACTGCCTCTAGGGTCTGGTTACGCCTCTGTAGAGATGAGTTGGTAAAGAACGATGGCCAGACGAGGGAGAGATGGTATGTGTGAAAGAGAGATACCAGCACGTGTCAAGCTGACAAAAGACCTGGCAAAATATGTCTATTGCGTTTCTGAATTATTTTTCAGAAAAAAAAAAATTATTTGCTTTCGTCGGAATGATCTATGATTTATACTTATTCTCAAAGAACAAACATTATAAAATAAGCTTATTCGTTTATTTATTTATTTTTTCGTTTCTTTTTTTTGTGTGCAGAAGGATATGGACAATTCTTACACAGACCAAATTACTGCAGGCCCCTCGACTCTCTTCTCACCGACATTCGCGTCTGCTGCTCAGTCAGACGGTTATTCCCAATTTGTGAAATGAGTTATCGATTTGGACCTTGTTTCTCCATTCCTCTTACTCTCTCTCTCTCTCTCTCTCTTTCTCTCAGCCTCTTATTACGCATATAGCCTTGAGCAAAAACGCAAAATCAAACATGAAGCAGTTTTCATCTTTCATGCCAGGTCTCTGTGCATGTCACTGCAATGTAACTGATTAGCCTCTTCAAGACTGGTGGGTTGTCTTGCAGGTTTGACGTTTACGTCAAGCTTAGCTGTGTTTAATCAATCACAATATATATGGAGTTACCAAACCACAATGGAGACGCCAACGAAGCAATGAGACACCAATGCTGTAAGGAGGTAATAAATCAATACAGAGATAGCAAAGCAACATGGAAACACAGATCAATATTGAGGCAATAAGTTTGTATGGAGACATCTCGGTTTGGGAGATGTCACTAATTATGGAGATAGCATCTCAACATGGAGACAGTAGCTTGCAATGAAGATTGTTTCTAAACACGGAGGCAGTAGCACAACATGGAGACAATAGCACAACATGGGGACAGTAGCTCAATATGGAGACAGTAGCTCAACATGGGGACAGTAGCTTGCAATGAAGATTGTTTCTAAACACGGAGGCAGTAGCACAACATGGAGACAATAGCACAACATGGGGACAGTAGCTCAATATGGAGATAGCATCTCAACATGGAGACAGTAGCTTGCAATGAAGATTGTTTCTAAACACGGAGGCAGTAACACAACATGGAGACAATAGCACAACATGGGGACAGTAGCTCAATATGGAGACAGTAGCTCAACATGGGGACAGTAGCTTGCAATGAAGATTGTTTCTAAACACGGAGGCAGTAGCACAACATGGAGACAATAGCACAACATGGGCACAGTAGCTCAATATGGAGACAGTAGCTCAACATGGAGACAGTAGCTTGCAATGAAGATTGTTTCTAAACACGGAGGCAGTAGCACAACATGGAGACAATAGCACAACATGGGGACAGTAGCTCAATATGGAGACAGTAGCTCAACATGGGGACAGTAGCTCAATATGGAGACAGTAGCTCAATATGGAGACAGTAGCTCAATATGGAGACAGTAGCACAACATGGGGACAGTAGCTCAATATGGAGACAGTAGCTCAATATGGAGACAGTAGCTCAACATGGGGACAGTAGCACAACATGGAGACAGTAGCTCAACATGGGGACAGTAGCTCAATATGGAGACAGTAGCTCAACATGGGGACAGTAGCTCAATATGGAGACAGTAGCTCAATATGGAGACAGTAGCTCAACATGGGGACAGTAGCTCAATATGGAGACAGTAGCTCAACATGGGGACAGTAGCTCAATATGGAGACAGTAGCACAACATGGAAACAGTAGCACAACATGGGGACAGTAGCTCAATATGGAGACAGTAGCTCAACATAGGAACAGTAGCTCAATATGGAGACAGTAGCACAACATGGAGACAGTAGCTCAATATGGAGACAGTAGCTCAATATGGAGACAACAGAACGCCATTGAGATAGTAGTACAACACGGTGATTATAGCTCAACATGGAGACACCAACTAAATATAGAAACAGTAGTACAACTGGAAACACCATCTCAACATAGAGACTATAATTCAGTATGGGGAAATCATTAAGAGAAAATAATAATATATAAATGTATGTTACATCTAGTTGGTACAAAAAATGAAAACAAAAATAAACGTTTCCACCTTATGTCTTCATCAGCAAACTAGATAACCTAAACAATAAACAAACACAACATTTAATTACATTAACACCGTAGTAAAGTTACTGGTATTACATAGGTGGAGACGAACCCTACTTCGATTTAATCGGTCAGATACTCAACAGATAGACACTAACCAAACATTGACACAGATTCAATATGCAGACATCGCATTAAACATCAAGAAGACAAAAATGATGTTGCCTAAGCACGTATCTATTCTTGAAGACGATGTTTACCGTTTCTATTGTTTGCTTTTCCTGAAGATGGCCGAAAACAAAAACGTGGGAGCTGTCAAATGTAGAGTTTAGAGGTACATCAAAACTCCCAGCGGTTCTAATTAATACATTGCACCTCCACCTCCTCATTTCCCCCTATTTACCCTAATCTGAGATTTCTCTGCCACCCCGGATTTGGATCAACCTATTCTCCACCCGCCCCATTTCTCCCTTACCACCCTCGGTTCTCACCTCCCCCGACCCACACACACACACAGAGTATCACATACAGTCTCACACACTCATACCTTGTCCACAACACTACAAACTCCTCAATCATCTTCACGGTATGCGTATGTTTACACATGTACGTAACCAGTTCCCGCCAGCTCATCCACTACACACTGTCAGCGCGAATTTGACGTGCACACACACTGATGGATACAGCAACGGTTCTCAAATCTGAGATTATAACGGCATTCCTTCTACCAGGAACTCACCGAATTTGTTCCTATGTTTCTTACACATAACAGTTACTGTTTTATTATTTGCTCTTTAAGTTTTATTCTTTTTTTTTTTTTCATTGTTATGTTTTTTTTCCATATCTCCTATTCTTATTCTATATTTATTCATTTTCTCTTTCTTTGTCGTCTTTTACTCTTTTTTTTCCTTTCGCTTTTGGTTTCTATGTCCTCCATCCTCGCAACCTTGCAAAGAGCTTGTTATAAGTTATGTTATAGTTAACATATGGGCTATGTTATAAGTTATGTTATAGTTAACATATGGGCTATGTTATAAGTTATGTTATAGTTAACATATGGGCTATGTTATAAGTTATGTTATAGTTAACATATGGGCTATGTTATAAGTTATGTTATAGTTAACATATGGGCTATGTTATAAGTTATGTTATAGTTAACATATGGACTATGTTATAAGTTATGTATTAGTTATCATATGGGCTGTGTTATAAGTTATATATTTGTTATCATAGGGGCTGTGCTATAAGTTATGTATTAGTTATCATATGGGCAGTGCTATAAGTTATGTCACCACCTACACTTATGGGCTGTTATACGGTGGTGTGTTATATGATATGTTACATCCTAATCATGGATGTATAAGTTATGTATTAGTTATCATATGGGCTGTTATAAGTTAAATCACAACTTACATATGGGCTGCATTATAAGTTATATCACAACTTACATATGGGCTGTGTCATGTTACATCTTAAATATGGAATGTGCTATAAGTTAAGTCATGGGAGTTTGTCTTGTTCTCATTTGGATGGTAGTCGATCTTGTTCTCGGTTGAATGGGAGTTTGTCTTGTTCTCATTTGGATGGTAGTCGATCTTGTTCTCGGTTGAATGGGAGTTTGTCTTGTTCTCATTTGGATGATAGTCGATCTTGTTCTCGGTTGAATGGGAGTTTGTCTTGTTCTCATTTGGATGGTAGTCGATCTTGTTCTCGGTTGAATGGGAGTTTGTCTTGTTCTCATTTGGATGGTAGTCGATCTTGTTCTCGGTTGAATGGGAGTTTGTCTTGTTCTCATTTGGATGGTAGTCGATCTTGTTCTCGGTTGAATGGGAGTTTGTCTTGTTCTCATTTGGATGATAGTCGATCTTGTTCTCGGTTGAAAGGGAGTTTGTCTTTTTCTCATTTGGATGGGAGTTTGTCTTGATCTCAGTTGAATGGGAGTTTGTCTTGTACTCATTTGGATGGGAGTTTGTCTTGATCTCAGTTAAATGAGAGTTTGTCTTTTTCTCAGTTGAATCGAAGTTTGTCTTGTTCTCAATTGAATTGAAGTTTGTCTTGTTCTCAGTTGAATCGAAGTGTGTCTTGTTCTCAGTTGAATCGAAGTTTGTCTTGTTCTCAGTTGAATCGAAGTTTGTCTTGTTCTCAGTTGAATCGAAGTTTGTCTTGTTCTCAGTTGAATCGAAATTTGTCTTGTTCTCAGTTGAATCGAAATTTGTCTTGTTCTCAGTTGAATCGAAGTTTGTCTTGTTCTCAGTTGAATCGAAGTGTGTCTTGTTCTCAGTTGAATCGAAGTTTGTCTTGTTCTCAGTTGAATCGAAGTGTGTCTTGTTCTCAGTTGAATCGAAGTGTGTCTTGTTCTCAGTTGAATCGAAATTTGTCTTGTTCTCAGTTGAATCGAAGTGTGTCTTGTTCTCAGTTGAATCGAAATTTGTCTTGTTCTCAGTTGAATCGAAATTTGTCTTGTTCTCAGTTGGTAAAATCATGTCTTTTTATAGGCTTTTGTTTCTCTCTCTGGCACGATCCGTTCAACCCCAGACTAAATATTCTGGGTTATACCAGACACAAACGACCAGACACAAACGACCAGACACAAACGACCAGACACAAAACGACCAGACACAAACGACCAGACACAAACGACCAGACACAAACGACCAAAATTAATAGTTAAATCTACTTTAAGATAGTACCAATGCGCAGATGAATAAATGAATATTGAAGAAAAAAAAAGTATTTTGTAGTTTCGGAAAATGCATATTTCTGTATTTTTTTGTATAGCAGCTGTTTGATTGTGTCATGGGGTGTTTGGCCTTGTCTGGTTTATGAACAGCGAGTACTGGTGCAGCAAGTAACAATGACAAATTAGGTATACCGTCATGTAGAACTTGGAAAAATCCCCACACAACCAACACCAGAAAAATACAGCGAACAATAGACACCCCACACTTGGATCAAACCCGTACTCATGCTCACAGTGCATTGCCACGAATGATCTGCATTTCATCACTACCAGCTAAGTAGCCTAAATATGTTGCTATCACTTGCGATATCTTTCAGAACAGATCTACAAGAAAGTTCTGAAAGTACACAGCTGTATCGTATTTCCTTTAAAAAAAAAACCGTACGAAGGACATCGGAACCGATAGCAACTTTTTAAAAGCTTGCATTGATGGCGTGGCGTTGAAGTGCAGGTCTATCTTGGACAAAATGCTGTGTCGCGGAGTAAGGGTTCAATCCTAGCCCGGGATGTGTACTGTTCTCTGCATTTTCCCCTTTTTAGTTTGTGTATTTTTCCAGATACTACATTCATATCATAGTTCATAATTTGTTTGTTACCCTCTCGCTTCGTTTCATTCATAAAATTGACTTATAATTGTCTTCTATTATCCAAATAGTTCGGCGACTTGTTTGTTACACTGATCCACAGTCACGTGCGTCAAGCATGCAAATATTGAATCTTAACTACATTCATTTGGGAGCCGCGATAGCTCAGTGGTTAGTGAACTGGACTACAAAGGACAAGAGATAGGGTTCGATCCCAACCGACGGCTTCCGGGTTCACTCAGCCTTAAATGGGTACCGGATTTTTTTCTGGGAAAGTAAAGCAGCACGGGCGTAATACCGACCACATTATCCCAAAAATCATGTGCAGAAGGTCTGTAAAATATAGGGTCACTAACACCATATTTCCCTATACGCCACTTGGCGTGATGGTGTACTTTTTTTTTTTTAACTTCATTAATTTAATCATTTTGAAACCTTCATTCTAAACTGTAACAACTTAATAGAACCTGTTCACGGATGACTAGAACAAGAATGTAAATTTACTGCAATAAATTGTGTTCAAAGTTAAACAAAAATATAAAGAGACCCGTCACGCTAAGTTGGCTATAGGGAATATAGTGTTAGTAGAAAATAATTTTTTACAGACTTTCGGCACAGATTTTTAGGGTAATGTGGTTGATATTACACCCGTGTCACTTTACTTTCTCAGACAAAAATTCGGTACCCATTAGAAGCTGGGTGAACCAGAAGCTGTCGATCAGGATCGAACCCGACCTCTTGTTCTTTGTAGTCCAGTTCACTAACCACTGAGCTATCGCAGCTTCCTAACTTTTGTGTGTTTATTCAAGGTATGACTATTTAATGCCATGAAAATTGTACTAACATCAAAACAAATAACACCAGGTCTAAAACTAAGAAAAGCAAAGTTATTTTTTCTCAACAGTGCAGAGTGCAGAAACAAAGACATTATGCAAGAAAATTTAACAGAAAATTGAAGCCTTTTGAAATGTGGATTCATAGAAAAATTGTATGGAAACAAACGAGAACAAACAATACAGTCTTAAAACAACCAAAAATGAAAAGAGAACTACTAAATACAATTCAAACAAGACAAATGAAGTTTTTGGGGCCTGTTAAAAGACACAGCAGCCTACTAAAGGTAATCTTGGAAGGGAAATTACAAGGTAAAAGAGGCAGAGACAGACCATGACTAGCAAAGACGAGTAACATCAAAAGATGGACAAGTCAGCCTATGGCAACCTACATTAATAAAGCAAGAGACAGAGCGGAATGGCGCTCCATGGTAGCTAACCTTCGATGCGGAGACGGTACTCAATGATGATGACTATTAATATGGAACTATGGCACACTAGAAAGTTGATTTCACCCTCTCCCCCCCCCCCCCCAAACCCGCCTTGCTACAGGGCTACAAGATTCTCATGGACACACGCTCTGTAATACCTTTAATCTGACTAGCTTTAGTTGCCATGATGGTTACCCACAGTCCTTTGGATGGGAGACAAAGATCGCGGTCTTTTTATCCTTTGTTGGCTTCTCCTGCTGATAGGTTTCCTTGTTTTTCTAAATTCTATAAACCCATCGTTTTCGTGGTTGACCCTTCGGTCTGGTCTGGTGTTCTTTAACTTTTAGGCCCATGCGAATTGTCTGTCTGATCACGTGGTCAAGCCATTTCGTCGTTTCTTTATCACACGCATTAATACTATAATCACGACCTTTCATGACGACTGTCCACTTTGAGCTAAGAAAACACCTCTTTTAATCGTGCAGCATTCCTTGTTTTCTCTCTCCTTTCACACTCTCTCTGCATTTAAATTAATGGTTCTTTCTTTAAGCCTTTATGATCAATACACGTGAGATGCGATGCTTGAGAAAAGTAACAAACAACACAAGAAGAGATAGAATACCAAATGAAACCATAAGAAAAATGGTAGGAACAAAACCCTGCCAAGAATATATAGAACAACAACAACTTAAATGGTTTGGCCACCTGGTCAGAATGAATCCGCACCAATCACCATCAAGGGCGTTCTTCTCAAGAACGCATGGAAAAATTTCCATGAAGGAAAATCACTAATTCAGACAGTTCGAGCAGCTCAAGAACGACAAATGATATAACCACGACACCTTTTAGGTATCAGTGAAAAGAGAAAAGAAGAAGAATACTTTATGCCTTTACGATCAATGCTTCGCAAGTTATTTCCGACTTCCACTGACTTTCACAACAAAAATAGACTTCACTTGTTTCAATCTCAAAGTGGATTTAATCTGAATTCCTAACAAATTGTGCTGTGTTTATGACAGGAGATGTGGGAAAACTCCACTCATTCTTCTTACAGATATTATTTTGGTGTGGTTCCAATTTGTGACATCGTCATCATTTTTGAGTGCCGTCTCCGCATCGAAGATTGGCTACCATGGAGCGCCATTACGCTCTGTCTCTTGCTTTGATGGTGCAGGTTGTCATAGGCTGATTTGTCCGTCTTTGATGTTACTCAACCATGATAGTATTGGTCTACCTCTTCATCTTTACGTCTTTTGTAATTCTTGCAGTGGTCCATATAGTTTTGTCTGTAGTGCTGTATCTAGGGCCAATGGATTTTCCTCAGTCTACTATATTCAGTGCAGTCTTGATGTATGTGTTCAGCAGTCTGGGGCACCTGTCCACATGTACAAGTAATTGAGGTGCCGATATTGAATTTTGTATACATGTGACCATGGAGTCGGTTGTGTCCTGTTCTAAGGCGTATAATGATAACTTGTTCATATCTATTCATATTATGAAAGGCATCCTGATTTGGGGCTTGTGGTCCTTTGATTGATTTGATTATCTGTTTCTTATAATGGTATGTAACCGGTGTACCTAGTTGTGTGCCTGTTGAACCTTCCTTTGCCAACTGATCCGCTTTCTCATTTCCTGGTATTCCACAGTGAGATGGGATCCACCGCAGGGCAACCCTGTGGTGCTTGCAGACTTCAGTCAATAAGGTCTGCAGATGTGGTAATTTTCTGGATTGTAATGCCTGGAGTACTGATCTTACATCTGTCAAAAACACTACAGGCTGCGGGCTAAGATTACTGTTCAGCAATTTTTCTATTGCCAACTTTATTGCTTGTATTTCTGCATCATAATTGTGACAATATTTCCCTGTTGCTATTGTATCCATATCACTAGTGTTATTTGGGTACTCTATATATGCACCTGCTACCCATTCTTTATTGCATTATGTGCTGATCCATCTGTGTACACACGAATCCATAGGTCTTGTGGGTATTCTTCATCCAGGAACTGAGAGTTATTGTATCTCGCTGTAGACTAATCTGTTCCTCTTTGTCAACTATTTCTTTCACTTCTGTCCGTATTTGAACTGATAATCCTGATTCATCTGTCCAGGGAGTCTGTTCTGTTATGGGCAGTAGGGGGTTAACAACTCTTGACATGTCTGGTGTTTGTCTACTAATACGCTTGGCTTGGTGGATAAAACTGCTTCTCTTAAGCCGTCCTAATGCAAGATTTTGGAATCGGTCCTTCATTGGATGTATCGGCATGCAAGCAAATTTTTCTGCCTGTATCAGCACCTTTGTGTCCCTCCATTCTCTCAGTGCTGGTATCCTCCACAATTTCTCCATCTCTAATATTGGTGTTGATTTCATTGCTCCTGTGATGACCCTGAGTGCCTGGTTTTGTACTTTGTCCAGTTCTTGCAGTATGGTGTTTGATGCTGGGCACCATGCAGATGATCCATATTCTATATGTGGGCGTATACTCTGTTGGTGAGCTTTGCTGAGTATTTTCCCACTCGCACCCCATGTGGTTCCACACATCTTTCTTAGAATATACAAATTCCTCCTTGCTTTTTGGGTTGCCTTATTTATCTGCTATTTCCAAGATAGTTTGTTATCAAATGTAACTCCGAGATACATAGCTTGTATGTCTTCTTTCACAGGCTCATTGTTTATGTAGATGGCTCCTGCTTTTTGTTTTGGGGAGAGTGAAAAGTGTAGCACTGCATTTGTCTGTATTGATGTTGATACACCATCTATTTGTCCATTAATTCAGTGCATTCATAGCTCTTTGTAGCAATTTGGAGGCCACCATTGCATACTCCTCAGTGCACCACATTACCAAGTCATCTGCATACATTGCCACTTTGATGCCATGTGGTAGTTCAGTAACTAGGTCATTGATGTAGATCAGAAAAGTGTTGGAGATAGTACCCCTCCCTGTGGAACGCCCTGGCGCAGTAAGACCTTCTTACTCTTAAGACCATCCAGTTGCACTCTGGCTCTCCTGTTATGCTGGTATGCTTTGACCCATTTGTACATCCTGCCATTTACTCCATAATTTCTCAGTTTTTTTTTTCAAAAGCCCTTCCTTTCATACCTAAATTCAAATATCTGACACTGCACAATAATATGACTATTCCAGCTCCGTTAATTTAAATACTATTGATGTTTTAGTTGTTTAATGTTTATGATAATAAATGTGTCCAAACATATATAAACAATAATAAATATATATTACAAATAATAACAAATAAATATGATTAAATAGGGAAACTTCCGAGGCGAGAATAGGGAATAATAGAAGAAAAAGGTATGTGTTAGCACGCCTTCGTGTAAGACACTGCTCACAATAGCTAATTTTTAATTAGCTGAGTGGCAGTGTACCAAGCGTTCAGCTTCTCGTGGCAAGGCGCAGTGCCATGGAGTACGGGTTCGATCCTGTTTCGGACCATATATTGTTGCATATATATTGGAGCATAGGTATTCAACAAACACTTTCAGCTCCATGTGGAGCATAGGTCTTCAACAAACACTTTCAACTCCCTGTGGAGCATATGTCTTCAACAAACACTTTCAACTCCCTGTGGAGCATAGGTCTTCAATAAACACTTTCAACTCTCTGTGGAGCATAGGTCTTTAACAAACACTTTCAACTCCCTGTGGAGCATAGATCTTCATTAGACACTTTCAACTCCCTGTGGAGCATAGGTCTTCAACAAACACTTTCAAGCTTTTCTGTTTCATGCTATTCCTTTAAGATCGTTCCATGTCTTCCCCATCATCTTCATCTCTGCTCCTATCTGTCTTCTCCGAGAATATTTCGATCTTCCTCGCTGTCTTTTTCCTTGGGGATTCAAAAAAGGGCCCGTCATGTAATACTCTCAGTTGGCTTTCGCAATGTGTGTCCTATCCAGTGCTATCGTCTTCGCTGTATCTCTTTATCCACTGGTATTTGACTGGTACATTTCTATAATTCTATGTTAGTAATTTTGTCCTGCCATTTCCATCATTTTATCATGCGTAAGCATCCATTAATGAAGGTCTGTATCTTTATGATTGCCATTTTTTTGGGTTCTCCATGTTTCACACACAATCATATAATAGGACGGACAACATTGGAGTAGAAAATGTTAATTATTGTATTTAACCTAACTTCTGTGGATTTCCATGTTTCCCAGTGCTACGAATGATACTCTTGCTTTTGATATTCTCCTTTTGGTATCATTCTCTGTTTCTCCCTCTTTGTCAACACTCATCATCATCATGTGCCATACCGGTTGCCGTAGGCGATCATGTCCTTCCACAATCTTCTATCTACCGTGCATCGTACAACTTCCGGTGTTGACTGTTTTCCATGCCATGACACAAATCATTGTTGTCAATAGTACTGCCCAGATAGAAAGGCGCAAATATCACAGTTACACTGCAAACCACAACACAACGCAGAAACACCCACTTAACGTCATTTTAAGGGCGGATGACAAAGAGAAATTCTACAGTCTACAAATACTCTAAAATACTTTTGTCATCGGGCGAACGCAAGCAAGCACTGCCCAGATAGATGTAAGATTGGAGGTTTTTCCTGGCAGGGGGCAGTGCCAAGGAGTGCGGGTTCGATCCTGCTTCGGATCATATGTTGTTCTTTGTTTTATTTCTGCTGTTGATTATTTCTAATTTTTTTCCGAGTGCTGTAAACATACATCTTCCCCTGAATTCATTCGATATATGTCAGATTGTACGTCTAGTTGCGCTATTTCTGTAGAGCTGTCTTACAAATGACACAAATTGCTGTCGCGCCGATTAAAGAGTGTTAATTTTATTTTATTTTTGCCTGGAACAGATTGAAAACAAACGAGGAAATTAGAGAAATCGCCAATCAACCACTATTATCTTCAGTAATAAAGAAAAGACGATGGGCATATGTTGAACATGTGATGAGAAGAGATAATAACCGAATAGCAAAGCAAGCCCTCATATGGGAAACAACAGGTAAGAGAAAAAGAGGAAGACCCAGATAGACACTGAACTGAAAAGAACATTGATGAGAGAGGCAAGAGCAGCAGGATTCGGCTCCCTCAATGAGATAGAGCTGCTTGCACAGAACAGAGACAAATGGCGAGATTTGATAAAATATCTTTATTAGATACTGAATAATTAAAGAATATCTGTAAAAGAATTTACAACTACCTGGGATATACTATAACCAATGATGGAAAATGCAAAACTGAAATAAACAAAAGAATATTTATGGCAAAAAGTAATTTTATGCCATGAAAAATATACTAACAACAAAACAAATATCAGCAGGGCTGAAACTAAGAATGGCAAAATGTTACATCTTCTCAATATTCCTGTATGGTGCAGAAACATGGACATTAGACAAGAAAACAGAACATAAAATTGAAGCCTTTGAAATGTGGATTTATAGAAGAATAGGTAGAATTGGATGGAAACAAAAGATAACAAACGATAAAGTTTTAAAACAACTGAAAATAAAAAGAGAACTGCTAAATACAATTAAGACAAGACAAATGAAATTTTGGGGGAATGTTAAAAGACACAACAGCCTACTAAAAGTAATATTGGAAGGAAAAATACAAGGTAAAAGAGGCAGAGACAGACCAAGACTTACATGGACGAGTAACATCAAAAGATGGTCACGTCAATCTATGACAGCCTGCACCATCAAAGCAAGAAACAAAGTACAATGAAGATCCATGGTAGCCAACCTTCGTTGCAGAGAAGGCACACGATGATGATGATGATCTTTAAAAGAATTGAAAACTGCTAGAGTAAAAATTCAGATAAGAGAAGGAGTATCTTGGTCTACGCCCAATGGGCCGGCTACGGCTCGAAAGGTCAATAGATAGATAGATAGAATTTTATTTTATTTTTTTTTACATGAAAAGACTGTTCCTGGTGGTTAAAAAAAAAAAAGAAAGGACAGAAATGACGTTTTTAAATGAGACGGACCAATAGCTTGAGAATCACATACACCAGAATTGTCTTTTAAAATGGCGCCCACGCTGCAGCAAAACTGACGCCTTGTGCCTCCCACCTCCTATTACGCTTGAGGTTTTTCACCCCTACACCCTTTACACCCCCGCCCCACGCAACAAAACTTCACTTACACAACACTGTCCCCTCCCAGCCCTCGCCGGCTCCTCGTCTTTCACACAGACCACGTGCTAGCCTGCTGTATCGACTATAAGGCCGCATAATTTATGTAAAACAGGCAGGAAGTGGGCGGTCAGGTCAGCTACTCGCGCATCTGTCTGTCTGGTACCGCTAGCTTTTCACGTCACAAAGTGGTTCTAAAACCTTTGTTGCTCAATACACCGCAGTCTTTTATATACAACAGTCGCTCATTGACAAATCTAACACAGAGCATGAGATAAGATTAGACAGGCGTAAGAAGGGAGAATGTGAAAAGAGAATTGCTTTAAGTGAGCGTAGATGTGCCGTGCTGAGGTTTATTTGCGCCTTTAGCCCCAACACATCCGACTTTAGCAATGAATTTTTTTTTTTAGCACGGGGTATCCTTCCCTCTTAATTCCCAACTCGGATGGCCAGGCTGGAGATCTGTTTCATGGAGCACCTCTGGAAGATGGAGCAGGGTCTTGATCAGCTGTTTATTTATCGGCTGCTGACGCACGCAGTCAGCTGTGGGTCGCTGACCGCACTCGAGTTGTCGTTTCTGCGTCTTGACTCTTTGATGATGATATGGATGAGAAGAATAAAAATGTCAAAATTGCAGTTTTTAATTTTTTTTTCCTCCTCCGTTTTATGCGTACCACCAACTGGGTCAGAATAAACAGGTCATCAAATTACCACTAAAAATATGACGCAATCTTTATCAACACCACGTGCACGCAAAGTTGGAAGTTAAACACAAAACTGGTTTATGGTGTCATTCATCATCATTGGGTGCCTTCTCCGCATCGAAGGTTGGCTATCATGGAGCGCCATTCCACTCTGTCTCTTGCTTTGATGGTGCAGATTGTCATAGGCTGACTTGTCCATCTTTTGATGTTACTCGTCCATGTTAGTCTTGGTCTGCCTCTGCCTCTTTTACCTTGTATTTTTCCCTCTAATATTACTTTTATTAGACTATTGTGTCTTTTAACATGACCAAAAATTTCATTTGTCTTGCTCTAATTGTGTTTAGTAGTTCTTATTTCACCCTTAGTCGTCCTAAAACTTCCTCGTTGTTTTCTTTTCTTTCCATCCAATTCTACAAGAATATAAGAGTGTACGGTGTACTTGTGTAGACAAATAGTTAGCTGCATGATCACATATTCTACAAGAATATAAGAGTGTACGGTGTACTTGTGTAGACAAATAGTTAGCTGCATGATCACATATTCTACAAGAATATAAGAGTGTACGGTGTACTTGTGTAGACAAATAGTTAGCTGCATGATCACATATTCTACAAGAATATAAGAGTGTACGGTGTACTTGTGTAGACAAATAGTTAGCTGCATGATCACATATTCTACAAGAATATAAGAGTGTACGGTGTACTTGTGTAGACAAATAGTTAGCTGCATGATCACATATTCTACAAGAATATAAGAGTGTACGGTGTACTTGTGTAGACAAATAGTTAGCTGCATGATCACATATTCTACAAGAATATAAGAGTGTACGGTGTACTTGTGTAGACAAATAGTTAGCTGCATGATCACATATTCTACAAGAATATAAGAGTGTACGGTGTACTTGTGTAGACAAATAGTTAGCTGCATGATCACATATTCTACAAGAATATAAGAGTGTACGGTGTACTTGTGTAGACAAATAGTTAGCTGCATGATCACATATTCTACAAGAATATAAGAGTGTACGGTGTACTTGTGTAGACAAATAGTTAGCTGCATGATCACATATTCTACAAGAATATAAGAGTGTACGGTGTACTTGTGTAGACAAATAGTTAGCGGCATGATCACATATTCTACAAGAATATAAGAGTGTACGGTGTACTTGTGTAGACAAATAGTTAGCTGCATGATCACATATTCTACAAGAATATAAGAGTGTACGGTGTACTTGTGTATACAAATAGTTAGCGGCATGATCACATATTCTACAAGAATATAAGAGTGTACGGTGTACTTGTGTAGACAAATAGTTAGCTGCATGATCACATATTCTACAAGAATATAAGAGTGTACGGTGTACTTGTGTAGACAAATAGTTAGCGGCATGATCACATATTCTACAAGAATATAAGAGTGTACGGTGTACTTGTGTATACACATAGTTAGCTGCATGATCACATATTCTACAAGAATATAAGAGTGTACGGTGTACTTGTGTAGACAAATAGTTAGCTGCATGATCACATATTCTACAAGAATATAAGAGTGTACGGTGTACTTGTGTAGACAAATAGTTAGCGGCATGATCACATATTCTACAAGAATATAAGAGTGTACGGTGTACTTGTGTAGACAAATAGTTAGCGGCATGATCACATATTCTACAAGAATATAAGAGTGTACGGTGTACTTGTGTAGACAAATAGTTAGCTGCATGATCACATATTCTACAAGAATATAAGAGTGTACGGTGTACTTGTGTAGACAAATAGTTAGCGGCATGATCACATATTCTACAAGAATATAAGAGTGTACGGTGTACTTGTGTAGACAAATAGTTAGCGGCATGATCACATATTCTACAAGAATATAAGAGTGTACGGTGTACTTGTGTAGACAAATAGTTAGCTGCATGATCACATATTCTACAAGAATATAAGAGTGTACGGTGTACTTGTGTAGACAAATAGTTAGCTGCATGATCACATATTCTACAAGAATATAAGAGTGTACGGTGTACTTGTGTAGACAAATAGTTAGCGGCATGATCACATATTCTACAAGAATATAAGAGTGTACGGTGTACTTGTGTAGACAAATAGTTAGCTGCATGATCACATATTCTACAAGAATATAAGAGTGTACGGTGTACTTGTGTAGACAAATAGTTAGCTGCATGATCACATATTCTACAAGAATATAAGAGTGTACGGTGTACTTGTGTAGACAAATAGTTAGCTGCATGATCACATATTCTACAAGAATATAAGAGTGTACGGTGTACTTGTGTAGACAAATAGTTAGCTGCATGATCACATATTCTACAAGACTAGAACCATTAGTCTCGTTCGCTAAACACCGAGTCTTGTCTTGTCCTGGCCTGTGAGCGGTTTTTGTCTATTTCTCGGCGAGGAACGACCAGTTCAACCCCAGACTGTTTTCTACGTTATATGAGACCACGTTTGGCATCCAGAAATGGGAGAGAAAACTTCTTTGGTTTAGTGCCCATGCACAAACTGTGTAGTCAGGGAATTAGAATCACTCACAGTAGTTTGTCAATGATGCTTTAGTTCATTGACTCATTAGCACCGTTCCAGGAAAGGGAGCTGCGATAGCTCAGTGGTTAGTGAACTGGACTACAAAGGACAAGAGGTAGGGTTCGGTCCCAACCGACGGTTTCCGGATTCACCCAGCCTTAAATGGGTACCGGATTTTTTTCTGATAAGTAAATCAGCACGGGCGTAATACCGACCACATTACCCCCCCCCCCCCCCACGAAAATAAAATCATATGATGCAGGTCTATAGATTTTATGGTCACTAACACCATATTCCCTATATGCCACGTGGCGTGACGGGGGTACTTTACTTACTCCAGGATGATACAGCACATATGTTTCTTCTACTATACATTCACAACAGCCTAATACAAGTCATATTAGAAGGGAAAATACAAGGTAAAAAGGTAGAGGCAGACCAAGACTAACATTGACGAGTAACATCAAAAGATGGACAAGTCAGCCTATGACAATCTGCAACATCAAAGCAAGAGACAGAGTGGAATGGCGCTCCATGGTAGCCACCTTCGATGCGGAGACGGCACTCAATAATGATGATTATATATATATATATATATATATATATATATATATATATATATATATATATATATATATATATATATTTACAACGATAATTCTTATCCCCGCGCCCAACCCCACCCAAGCTTATAGCCTACTGATGTCCCTTTTTTTTAGTGAATGTTTCAACAGCCATATGTAGTAGTAAGGTTGACAAGTAAAGAGAAATAAATAGAATAACCTGGCATTGCTACAGCTTTATAAATGCCGTACATGATGGAAAGCACAAAATCAAAACGACAAAGTTGAAACCGCACCATTATATTTTTCTTTTCAACCTTATCATCAGCTCTATAGCAGAGTCGCTTTTCTAAAGCCTTTACCCATATAGCAGTAGTAGTAAGGCCGGGGACAGAAAAGAAAATCACAAAAAACTCCACACTTGTGACGTCTACATCTATGCGTGCTACAGACGACTGACGTCATTCTAGTACCCACACCGCCCCTGTTCGCAAGGCTGGAAAACGTCACAAAATTCGAGTTTTCATTTTTACCCGCTGGACCTACTACAAATGAAAGTAAAGACATAAAAATACGAAGCTGCTGTAAAGCTGATGATTTCTTGTAATGCTGTACCTTACCTATGATAGATAAGTAACAATACCCCGCCCTCCTCTTTTTTCTTTTAATTTTTACCACCATAGATGGATGTAGTCTACCTTGTGAAGTGTAAGAACCCCTGATACAACAAGCTACAGACGTAATGAAACCAGGTTCCACTACAACACAGCTGTGGTTTCCTCTATAGATCTCTGATTGTTGATTACTGTCACGGCCGCTGTTAAACGGGGCTAGGGAAAGCGGTTGCTGACGTAACCGATGGCTGTTCACCTCGGCGGTCTGTAGTTGTTCCGGCTGTCCGGGCTGTTGCAAGGCTCCAAGCAGCAACTACGAGTGCATTTTGGAAAGACTTTAACACTACATAAAGCAAAAAAAGGGAGGGGGGGACATTTTATTTTGGTGCATGACTACAGTCTCTACTAAACAACACTTTTAATTAAATTCTCATTCACTGGGTAAAGACTGTCCCTTAGCATATGTTATCGTTGCATAGGGATGAAATATTATTATTAAAGTACTAATCACACTGTAAGTAGGTCAGAACATTTTTTAGAGGCAGGGATTATTTCTCTACCGTCCTATAATTTAGCTTCCCCAACTCACCAAACGAAGCACTTCCGCTCATTTTTAATTCAGCTGTAAATACAAAACGGCATCAAGCAGATAAACTCGTAGAGAGGCGAGACGGACTCAAGCTGGCTGGACTGGAAGACTTCAAGCTGTGATCCACGGCGTTTAGTTATCGCAAAACCAGCGCTACCACAGCGCTACTGACGCTCTTCGACTAATTTTCTTTCTTCACTTCATTAGTTTAACTGCAGTTTAATTCTCGTTGTGAAATAGTTTTCGGGTATTGGATGCCCCAACTGCTATGAAACTGATTCAACGAATAGATTAGTAAAATAGATCTATTGTTCTTTGTCTCTATCCTTCTAAGTAAAATAGTTATATCGTTCTCAGTAAAGTAGTTCTATCGTTCTCAGTAAAGTAGTTCTATCGTTCTCAGTAAAGTAGTTCTATCGTTCTCAGTAAAGTAGTTCTATCGTTCTCAGTAAAGTAGTTCTATCGTTCTCAGTAAAGTAGTTCTATCGTTCTCACTAAAGTAGTTCTATCGTTCTCAGTAAAGTAGTTCTATCGTTCTCACTAAAGTAGTTCTGTCTTCAATCTGTTGACGTTGCCAAGTTATATTGTTTGTCATTCGAGCTCGTTCAGTTCCACTTCCATTCAAGTCACCTCAGCATAGAGAAAATGTAACTCTATAATGAGTTTTGTAACTGGAAGAAATCGGACCATAAGAATTCAAGGTGGATAGCAAGATTGTTAATTCCTTTAACTTCTTGATATTCACCATTTATTGCTGGCACATTTGTTTGCTTTTATTAGGCAGTCGAATTAACTGAGAAATTGTGGCCGCTGTTCCTCCTCTGCCATTTTGTGATTTCAGATAATTACTAATTTTCGTGTTTATCTCCGTATATATCCGTTATTTTGTACTAGACGAAAGCTTTTGCTGAAACGCTGTAGATTTTCCGTTCTCTCTATTATAATAGATCATTCAAACAATTTTTTTTTTTTTTTTTTTTTTTTTTTACATTTGCTTTTATCTCAAAGTGCCATTTTAGTTATATAGCAAGCACGGGTTTATTTTTAGCAAAACGTAAACTGAAACTCAATTACTTTGTCCCATAAAATGAGACATTTGTCCTGCAGCAGGCTCTTGCAAGGTCATGTGTACTGATCTTTGTGGAGTGAATGTTGTGTTTTATTAAATTACATCAAAACAAATAACACCAGGACTAAAACTAAGAATAGCAAAATGTTATATCTTCTCAATATTCCTGTATGGTGCAGAAACATGGACAGTAGACAAGAAAACAGAACAGAAAATTGAAGCCTGTGAAATGTGGATTTATAGAAGAATAAGTAGAATTTGATGGACAATAGAAAAGAAAACAAACAATGAAGTTTTAAAAAAAAAACTAAAAATGAAAAGAGAACTACTAAACACAATTCAAACAAGATAAATTAGATTGTTGGGCCATGTTAAAAGACACAACAGCCTACCAAAATTAACATTGGAAGGGAAAATACAAGGTAAAAGAGGCAGACCAGGCTAACATGGACGAGTAACATCAAAAGATGGACAAGTCAGACTATGACAACCTGCACTATGAAAGCAAGGCACAGAGCGGAGTGACGCTCCATTACGTAGCCAACCTTCGATGCGGAGACGGCACTCAATGACGAATGAAATTACATCTTTAAACAATTGCTTGTACTTGTTCTGACAAAAATATAATTCACAAAAAACATGATTTAGTTTAGATTAGTCGATGGTGCATCCGAGGCTGGTGACTCCAGTCCTGTGTATTTATTTGTTATTCGTCGGTGCTTCCCTGCGCAGCGGTCCATTCTGGCATCCCCCGTTTTGACTTGACGTTCGCGCAGGCTGAACATGGTTGGAGATTCACGATCTTTGACTGGGTCATTGGCGCATGCATCCTGCCTCCTTGAGGACACTCAGAATGTCAAACCGGTCCATTGCACGTCCGCCGTCCGCTGCAGCTGTTGCAGCCAGGCTGTCAGCTCGTTCGTTTCCTCTCACACCGAAGGGTCCAGTAACGAAAATGAAACCGATCTCAGTCAGACCTGAGCTTTTTTGCGACTCCAACCACTGCCCTCGTGCCCAGCCTCCTTCTATTTTCCTGAGCCACTCATCGAATTACTCAGAAAACATACTAGAGTAAACGACCATTTTCTAGCCAGGCCATTGCTTTAATTACGCCATGGTCAAATTACTGGTAGTTGCCGCGAAAGCACCTCTTTCCTCCTTTACCGTTCACACAATATATATATATATATATATATATATAGTTCATGAAATGTTCAGATTGAATAGGTTCATGAAATGTTCTAATTGAACAGGTTCATGAAATGTTCTGTTTGAATAGGTTCATGAAATGTTCTGATTGAACATGTTCATAAAATGTTCTGATTGATTAGGCTCGTTAAATGCTGTGATTGAATAAGCTTTTGAAAAATCCTGACGTCACATAGTCTATATGCCTCAAGCTATGCTACCAGCCCATATATTTCAAACAAAAGGTGGACAGAGTGGTCTAAGGAAAGACGTCAGCCTCTGGAGAAGAAGGTCTAGGGTTTAAAACCCGCGGTGGGAATCTTTCACTTCGAATCAGTGGCTTCCTCGTAGACTTACTCTCCCTACGTCTCTGGGAGGAGATGAGATGTCTATACCTCTCGGATTCGGATAACGGCGAAAAACAGGAGAGCTCGTGTTCATGCGCGCACGTTAAGGAAGCCTTGGCTGTTTAAAGTCGAAAACAATAGGCAAAGAAAAAACTAAACTGGTTACTGGACAAAAATTGGTAAATGTAAAGTAAAGTACGTAAAGTAAAGTACGTAAAGATAAAGTACGAGACTTGAATCGGCGTCTTAGCACGCGAGTTTCCACTCATATGTGCTCGGCCGCCTATCCAGAAGTGTTCGGAGATTTCTGGATAGTGTCGCCTCAAGCATCGAAACTTAGATGCGAGGCGATATTCCTCACCTTCCCAGGGTAATACCCTGGTACCCATTTCTGCCAACGGCTGGGCCATCCGTGGGTTTTTTGTTTTTTCTAACCACAAGTATAATTCACACTTCTCCCAGCGGGAATCGAACACGGGTTGTCCGAAGTCCAGTCGGGTGGTTTTCCCAACTAGGCTACCAAGACCCCAAGTATGAGTAAGTAGGCCTAAAGTTTCAGATATCGTGGCTTTGTCGTAAAATAGTGCCACAGTGTACCAATGCGACTGAGCGGGTGCGTGCTAAGAAAG
Source organism: Megaustenia siamemsis (assembly GCA_032433765.1). Classification (NCBI taxonomy): domain Eukaryota; kingdom Metazoa; phylum Mollusca; class Gastropoda; order Stylommatophora; family Ariophantidae; genus Megaustenia; species Megaustenia siamemsis. The sequence goes on along the minus strand of JAVIAB010000088.1, from coordinate 33,401,938 downwards.
CTCAAATAAAAACCTCTTCACATCTAGTCATGGAGAGCTGGAAGCTGTCAGCGACTCATAGCTGATGGATTACGCCAGGATCGGTGGACCAGAATCATCCAGACCCTATCCACTTCTTTGCGGTTTCTCTATAAACGGACTAACCAGTCTAATCTGGTCAAGCGATTAGGGATCAGAGAGTGAGGGCAAAGTGGTACCCACAAATGCTGCCCTTAAGTCGGATTTGGTTATTTGGTTATGGAAGGCCCCGGTATCACTGCAAACGAATTAAAATCCATAATTGCTCAACCGCCCGTGCCACTGGAATCATCCGAATTACTAACTCATCTCCCAAACAAAGAACGGTAAATGTAGTCCCCATCATAGCAGTCTCAGCACACGCCAAAAGAGATAAGGCGAAACCGCATAGAAAGTGAACACAGCCAACTGTTCCATGTTATATGATATCAGCATTCATCGCAATCCATTAATCCGTTGTTAATCCGTTTTTCCCTGCCAGCCATGTGCACAGATGTCCCTCGTCGCACAGACAGATAACACCGTCTTCGGAGGTACTCATATTTTTCCCGTCGATGAGTAATTGACGTTTCAAGAAGGGCATCGCTGCTGAAACCAGGGCTGGTTGCCGCAAAGAGTTAATTACAAATAAAAAATTACAGCTGGTGCATCCGGAATTTGAACTCACAACCTCTCTGTCTCGAGACCGGCGTCTTGCTTCGAGACCACCCAGTCCCCCAGTCGGATGTGTTGGGTTGAATAAAAGAAACAAATATCGCAGCTCTACTGCAAACCCCATCACACCGCACCTACGCTTAACGCCTCTTTAAGGATTGACAACGAAGAGGGCGCTCAACTCATTTAGTTGTCACCGGATGCCTGCCGGAAAGAAATTGAAAAACGACTTGAAAATCCATTTTTTGTGCAGTGTCATAAACTGGAACCACTCCGGTAACATTCATTTTAAGAACGAGGACAATGTTTATACCTCTACTCTACATCTTTTATGACCTTTTGACACCTTGGACAAATCTTTCTTCCTCTACTTCACATCTTTTATGACCTTTTGACATCTTGGACAAATCTTTCTTCCTCTACTTCACATCTTTTATGACCTTTTGACACCTTGAACAAATCTTTCTTCCTCTATTTCACATCTTTTATGACCTTTTGACACCTTGGACAAATCTTTCTTCCTCTACTTCACATCTTTTATGACCTTTTGACATCTTGGACAAGTCTTTCTACCTCTACTTCTTATTTTTGATGGTCTTTTGACACCTTGGACAAATCTTTCTACCCCTCATCTACATCTTTTATGATCATTTGACACGATGGACAAATCTCTCTACTTTACATCTTTTATGGTCTTTTGACACCTTGGACAAATCTTTCTACCCCTCATCTACATCTTTTATGATCATTTGACACGATGGACAAATCTCTCTACTTTACATCTTTTATGGTCTTTTGACACCTTGGACAAATCTTTCTACCCCTCATCTACATCTTTTATGATCATTTGACACGATGGGCAAATCTCTCTACTTTCCATCTTTTATGGCCCTTTGACATCTTGGACAAATCTGTCTTCCTCTACTTAAGGCCTATTCTTCCACAAATACTGGCAAGCTTCAAAGACTGAAACTAAAATGCCACATTGTGGTAGGAGCAAGCATCCGCGTAAATAATATAACATCTGCCGTCGGCTTTATCAATGTGACATCAGACATCACTAGGAGAACCAGGCGTGAGACACTCATGACCACTGGCTTGAATAGTTTCTCTCAACGCTTCAGTATAAAGGGAGATAAGAGGTCAGTGAGTTAAGTCGGTAAATGCGCGCAGTTTGTTATCAATTATATTGGTCTTATTTTTCTTCTTACTCTTTCCCGTTTTAATTTTCTACTTCTTCGTCGTCATCATTGTCATCATCATCTCCTTTTTCTACTTCATCATCATCATCTTCTTCTACTTCATCATCATCATGTCTTCTTTTTCTTCTACTTCATCGTAATCATCTTCTTCTCCTACTTCTTCATCGACACCATAATCATCTTTTTCATCATCTTCTTCTACTTCTTTATCGTCATCATTATCATCTTCTTTATCGTCATCTTCTTTATCGTCATCTTCTTCTACTTCCTCATCATCATCGTAATCATCGTCAACATAATCATCATCTTTTTCTTAATCGAAGCCACTGTCATCTTCTTCTCCTACCTCTTCATCGTCATAATAATTATCTTCTTCATCGATGTCATCATCATCTTCTTCTCGCTCGCTGTCCTTTAATGTGCACACAATAAGTCTAATTAATTGAACATATCATGTTCTTGTGTTCGAGAGTTATTCGTGGTCTTGAACATTTTAATGGCGAGGGTATCTGGGATATTGTTCGGTTTATAATTGACGAAGACTGTAGTCATCCAGCAATATGTGTCCGGCTGTCTTTGCGGTATGTCTACATTCGCATATGGATGTAAGACCAGCCTTAGTTTATGTAAGTGTTTAGTCTATTGTGTTCCATTTAAAGACAAAGACGGTGGACAGTAACAGCTGAAAGCTGCCACAAAATCACAGCTGATGGCTTGTGCTCGGAACGGTGAACTGGGACATGAGGGAGTACGGGGAAATGAAAGAGCGGACAGGTTGGCTAGCTGCGCTATTATTGAGGACGGTCAACCAATGGATCGGGCAGACATCATCAATGCCCTCCAAGATGTGGGAAGAGTACAGGACTTCGACAAGCATGAGTCACGTCAATCCTTCGGATGAAAGAGATGGGAGTTAAGATGTGCACAGCAAGATAGGAGAAACTTAGTGGGCGTGTGAGAAGACAAATTAACCAACACAGAGCTGGAGTCGCAGTCGCTGGACGCTTCGAGACTTGCTAAGGAGGGAATCTGAGCACCTATGGACATGTTCTGAGTGCAATGATGATGACCCGCAAATAATTCAATAACGGTGAACTAGAACTATCCAGATCCTACTCCACCTCTTCGTGGTGCCTCTAGTAACAGACTGACTAGTTTAGTCTAACCAACTGAGTAGGGATAGGGTAGGTAACACTACTCAAAAATGCCATGCAGAAGACGGATGTGTAGCAGCTAAAGGCGTAAATATTAGTTTTACTGTAAAACGGAGAGCCGCGATAGCTCAGTGGTTAGTTTAACTGGACTACAAAGAACAAGGGGTCGGGTTCGATCCTGATCGACCGCTTTCAGGTTCACCCAGCCTTTAATGGGTACCGAGATTTTTTGGGGGAAAGTAAAGCAGCACGCTGGGGAAAAGAGAACACCAGAATAAGGCATGGATGACAGCAGAGACCCTGGATAAAATTAAAGAAAGAAAAAATAAGAAAGCAGACATAAAAGCAAAACGAGAAGTAATAAAGCCAAGGCACAGGAAGCTTACACAGAGGTGAACAAAGAAGTGAGAATATGCATTAAAGGGGATAAGAGGAAATATATAGATGAACTAGAAAGGCAGAAAAAGCAGCAAATAAAGGGAATATGAAAGAACTGTACAACAGCACAAAGAAATTAAGTGGAAAATACAAACAGATCAATGCCTTTATTAAAGATAAGAAATGAAATCTGCTTAGTAATATAAAGGAACAAATGGAGAGATGGAAAGAGCACTTTGAAGAACTTTTGAATAGACCTGGCTCAAATAATCCTCCAGATATACTACCAGCAGAAGAAGAGTTACACGTTATTCTGGAAAACCAAGCAAAGAAGAAATAATGAAAACCATCAAACTATTAAAAAATGGTAAAGCCACAGGACCAGATGAAATTCCTTCGGAAGCCATCAAAGCAGACATTAACACCTCTACCAAGATGCTACATAATCTATTAGATAAAATTTGGGAGAGGGAATAAATACATAAAGACTGGAAAGAAGGTTATATGATCAAACCACCAAAGAAAGGAAGTTTACAGGAGTGCACAAATTATAGGGGAATTATGCTACTTTCAGGGCCAGGAAAAATATTAAACATAATCATTCTGGAGAGACTAAAAGAGGCCATAGAGAAACATTTGGGAGATGAACAAGCAGGTTTTAGGAAGAACAGATCATGTGCTGATCAAATAACTACTCTACGTATAATAATTGAACAAAGTTTAGAACTAAAATCCCCACTTTATATTGGATTCATAAATTACGAAAAGGCATTTGATAGTTTAGACAGAAGAATGCTTTGGAAGTTGCTGAGTCATTACGGAATACCCATAAAGTTTATTAACCTGATAAAAACAATGTATGAAGGAACGAAATGTAGTGTGGTGCATGAAGGACAGCTTACAGAAGCATTTAAAATAAGAACAGGAGTAAGGCAGGGATGCCTTCTGTCTCCATTTCTCTTTCTACTGGCCATAGATTGGATTATGAAAATAACTCAAAACAAAAGAAATGGAATCCAGTGATCACTGACCAAACAACTTGATGATTTAGACTTTGCTGATGACATAGCTCTCCTATCACACAGCCATCAACAGATGCAGGATAAAATGAGCATACTTGGTGAGAGATCACAACAACTAGGACTGAAAATTAATAGAGATAAGACCAGCATTATGAGAATTAATACAGTTGGCAATAACCAAATAAAAGTAGGAGAAATACCTCTATTAGATGTACAATCTTACATATATCAGGGCAGTAATATAGATAAAGAGGGAGAAACAGAAAATGATACCAAAATAAGGATATCAAAAGCAAGAGGAGTTTTCATTGCACTGGGAAACATATGGAAATCCAAAGAAATTATGTTATATACAAAAATAACAATTTTCAACTCAAATGTTAAGGGTGTCCTATTATATGGCTGTAAAACATGGAGAACAACAAAATTTACAATCATGATGATACAGACTTTCATTAATGGATGCTTACGCAGAATAAAAGGATGGAAATAGCAGGACAAAATCACTAACATGGTATTATGTAAAGGTACCAGTCAAACACCAGTGGATAAAGAGATACAGTGAAGGCGATGGCGCTGGATAGGACACACACTACGGAAGCCAACTGAGAGTATTACACATCAGGCCCTTTTTTGGAATCCCCAGGGGAAAAGGCAAAGAGGAAGACCAAGGAATTTCCTGGAGAAGACAGATAGAAGCAGAGATGAAGATGATGGGGAAGTCATGGAATGATCTTAAAAGAACGGCAAAAGACAGAACGACTTGGAAAGCGTTTGTTGAAGACCAATGCTCTACTGGGAGCTAAAAAGGAAGAAGAATAAGAAGAAATCAGCACGGGCGTAATACTGACCACATTACCCACAAAAAATCATGTGCTGAAAGTCTGTAAAAATTATGGTCATTAACACCATGTTCCCTAGACTCCACTTGGCGTAGGTTGTTCCCAACCTTTTTTTTGACTGTAAAACGACAACACAACGCATTTACGTCCACGTAACGATGTTTTAAGGACTGCTGGCGAAGAGGTATGTCTTTAGTTTAGTCTTCGGGTGAAGGCAAAGACGAGGAAATATTCCGATCTGAGATAGAGGAGGGCCATCTGTTTTGTTCGCTCGGGATATTCGTATTTATCCTGCTGACTGATTGATCTTTATAATAGCTTCGATGAGGATATTCCTATTATTGGGCCGTGAAACAGGAAAAAAGCCATACAGGTGAAAACAGATATATACCTATGTTTCATAGATTATACCAAAGCATTTGACAAATTAAAGCACCAAGAAATAATCAAAATTTTAGAAAGCATAAACGTAGACAGCAAAGATCTAAGAATAATAAAGAACATGTACAGGCAAAAAAAAAAAAAAAAAAAAAAACAGCGGCCATAAGAACTGGAAACCAATTGGGAAAGTTTCAACAAATAAAACAGGGTGTTAGGCAAGGTTGTGTGCTGTCACCAGATTTGGTTAATATGTATAGTGAGATTATTTTAAGATCCATAAGGGGCATGCCTGGAATAACAATTGGAGGTCATAATATAAATAATGTAAGGTATGCTGATGATACAGTCTTAATCCTAAGAGTGAAAATGAGTTACAAGAAATGTTAGACATTATAGTGAAAGAAAGCAAAAATAAAGGACTCAGCCTTAATAGCAGAAAGACAGAGGTAATGGTTACAACAAACAAAAAGACATCATCTCAGTGCAAAATATAGACAAGTGGAACAATATTAAAACAGGTAAATGAATTTAAATATTTGGGAACTTTGTTAACCTCAGACGGAAGATGTACAAAAGAGGTGAGATGCAGAATGGCTCAGGCAAAAGCAGCTTTCCAAAAAATGAGGAAGATACTATGCAATCCATTTTTGACAATAGAAACAGGGAAAATAGTTCTTAAATGTTATGTAGAGCCAGTCTTAACATATGGATGCGAATCATGGACAATAGGACAACAGACAAGAAAATCACTGGAGTATCTAGAAATGTGGTTTTACAGAGGAATGTTGAGAATACCATGCGCAGCTAAGAAGAGTAATGAAACGTTCTGAAAGAGGTCAAAGAAAAAAGAGAGCTAATTTCCAATCTTAGGAAGAAACAATCATAATTCTTTTGGCCATGTAATGAGAAGAGAACAGCTGGAATATATTGTAACAACTGGAAAAATTGAGGGACGAAAAGATTGTGAGGGAAGCAAAGAGAAAAGATAGCAGACAGCTTAAGAGAATGGCTTGGCAGAAGGCCAAGAACAGAAATGATAAATAAATGTTGAGATCGAAAGCTGTGGAGAGACATGATCACCTACGCCTGTAGGCCCGGTACTTGATGATGATGATAAAACAGGAGAACATATTCCTATTATAGGGCTGTGAATCACAAACAAGAAAAATGACAATCAGGGAGATTCAGACCCTTATTTATCGATGCTTGCGCAGAATAAAAAGATGGACATGACAGAGCTAAACCACTAAAATAGAATTATATAAAATTACCAGTCAATTACCAATGGATAAAGAGGAGAAGGTGTGTGGACTGCGGAAGCAAACAGAGATTAATACATGACTGGCCCTTTTTTGGAATTGCCAGGAGAAAACACAAAGAGGAAGACAAAATATTCTTGGCGAAGACAGGTGAAAAGATCGATGAAGATGATTGGAAAAATGGAATAATCTTAAAATAATGGTAAGAAACAGAATGACTTGGAAATTGTTTGCTGAAGAAGTATGATCCACATGGAGTTGAAGGGAAGAAGGAGAAAAAAGAAATAAGAAGAAATAGAAGAAGAGGCAGAAGAAGGATACGTCTCTCTTGAAATGTGATAGTTTATTCTTTGAGTTCCTGTACTTCTACTCTTTTGCTAATATGTCAGCTCTCATTTCTGGATATGCCACATTGATGGTATCTTTTGCTAATATGTCAGCTCTCATTTCTAGATATGCCACATTGATGGTATCTTTTGCTAATATGTCAGCTCTCATTTCTAGATATGCCACATTGATGGTATCTTTTGCTAATATGTCAGCTCTCATTTCTAGATATGCCACATTGATGGTATCTTTTGCTAATATGTCAGCTCTCATTTCTTGATATGCCACATTGATGGTATCTTTTGCTAATATGTCAGCTCTCATTTCTAGATATGCCACATTGATGGTATCTTTTGCTAATATGTCAGCTCTCATTTCTAAATATGCTCAATTGATTGCATCTTTTGCTAATATGTCAGCTCTCATTTCTAGATATGCCACATTGATGGTATCTTTTGCTAATATATCAGCTCTCATTTCTAGATATGCCACATTGATGGTATCTTTTGCTAATATGTCAGCTCTCATTTCTAGATATGCCACATTGATGGTATCTTTTGCTAATATGTCAGCTCTCATTTCTAGATATGCCACATTGATGGTATCTTTTGCTAATATGTCAGCTCTCATTTCTAGATATGCCACATTGATGGTATCTTTTGCTAATATGTCAGCTCTCATTTCTAAATATGCTCAATTGATTGCATCTTTTGCTAATATGTCAGCTCTCATTTCTAGATAAGCCACATTGATGGTGTCTTTTGCTAATATGTCAGCTCTCATTTCTAGATATGCCACATTGATGGTATCTTTTGCTAATATGTCAGCTCTCATTTCTAGATATGCCACATTGATGGTATCTTTTGCTAATATGTCAGCTCTCATTTCTAGATATGCCACATTGATGGTATCTTTTGCTATTATGTCAGCTCTCATTACTAGATATGCCACATTGATGGTATCTTTTGCTAATATGTCAGCTCTCATTTCTAGATATGCCACATTGATGGTATCTTTTGCTAATATGTCAGCTCTCATTTCTATATATGCCACATTGATGGTATCTTTTGCTAATATGTCAGCTCTCATTTCTAGATATGCCACATTGATGGTATTTTTTTACTAATATGTCAGCTCTCATTTCTAGATATGCCACATTGATGGTATCTTTTGCTAATATGTCAGCTCTCATTACTAGATATGCCACATTGATGGTATCTTTTGCTAATATGTCAGCTCTCATTTCTAGATATGCCACATTGATGGTATCTTTTGCTAATATGTCAGCTCTCATTTCTAGATATGCCACATTGATGGTATCTTTTGCTAATATGTCAGCTCTCAGTACTAGATATGCCACATTGATGGTATCTTTTGCTAATATGTCAGCTCTCATTACTAGATATGCCACATGGATGGTATCTTTTGCTAATATGTCAGCTCTCATTTCTAGATATGCCACATTGATTGTATCCGCGGTAGCGTTTTCCTTCTTTTGGTGTTCGCAGTATTTACGGCTTTATTCACGATGTCAAACCAAACCGCCAGATGCCAAACGTGTAGAGTTCCCTTTGATACAGTCGCTAAAATCAGTGACTTTCTTGCTTGGTCATATCGGGACTAAGTCTCAAATATATAATACGTCCCTGGTGAGCTTTTGCTAGACGAATCATTTTGATGGGTAGGTATGTTTACAACACTCTGAACAATTCACACACACAAACAACAAAAGAAAACAGAAAGAACAATATATATAATCGAAAAGGATGGAACCCGTACGCCTCAACACATCGCCTTTGCCACGAGAGACTTTGCATTACAGAACGCTGCCAACTAAGACCTAAAAAAAAATTGCTGTCACTTTCTATGCCTTTCACGCATGTGTACACGTGACTATAACATGGGATTGCGATCACAACTAGGGAGCAGGTTGTACATCTCTATTTTATGTTCTAGCTAGTGTATCATCGCTGATTGCTGAAAGCGGCAGTAACGTTGTATAAGAAACCGACTTGCAGGCAATAGCATTTGGTTTTATTTCTGATCTCTACTGTACTGTTTATGGTCTGTATTTTAGTAGCACAAATTGGAGTAGAAGGTTCTGGATGAGTTGATGCAATGAATGCATGTAATGACTTGGTCGTTCACAGGTTCATATGAATCGTATGTACTAGGCGTGGAATGTGATCAACGCAATGAGAGTTCCTTCCTTCCTTCCTTCCTTCCTTCCTTCCTTCCTTCCTTCCTTCCTTCCTTCCTTCCTTCCTTCCTTCCTTCCTTCCTTCCTTCCTTCCTTCCTTCCTTCCTTCCTTCCTTCCTTCCTTCCTTCCTTCCTTCCTTCCTTCCTTCCTTCCTTCCTTCTTTCGTTCTTTCTTTCTTTCCTTCCTTCCTTCCACCCTTCCTTCCTACTTCCTCTTCACTCCATCCTTCCTCCATTCCTTCCTTCCTTCCCTCCTAAGGCTAGGTGAGCCCGAAAGCCGTCGATTAGGATCAAACTAGGCCTAATTGTCCTTTGTAGTCCACATCACTAACCACTGAGCTATCGCGGCTTCCACCTAATTATCATATTTAGAGTTAACTATTAATCATCATGTTTTTGAAAGTCCACTTGTTTTGGAAACAGCCGGTAGCTCACTGGTTAGACAGCTTGACAACTAAGGAAAGTGGTCGGGTGCTCCTTGACCACCAAACATTCTGTGTTTTTTCCTGGAAAAGTAGTAGTTTGGTCATGATTCCGACCACATAACACGTGCCGTTATTGTCATTGAAAAAAACATGGTCACCAATGATGATAGGAAACTCTTTATACAGAGCTTCGTTGCATGAGGCAATCTGATCATCAGAAGTGGTGGACCCGTCGAGCAAGTTTTTCGGTTCTTTAGCTTTTAGACACACTGGGAGAAGGGAGTGTATCCGCCTGGGTCATGACCTCCATGACGTCCGCATGTTCTTTCTTATACTCATGCTCCCAAAGTCTTAAGGCCTGGAGAGAAGCATTTACTTGTTTCTGGCACTTGATGATGTTATCTTCTCAGGAGGCAGTAATAGAGCTCTGATCTCAATTCAAAATCAAAACAATAACTGACAATAAACACTATCGCGGGTAATGCTTCACGAAAGGAGATGAAGTGGCCAATGCTCTTAGTCTGCTGGCACAACCAACCATCTGAATATATATATATATATATATATATATATATATATATATATTGGATTTTGGTGTGTGAGAGAGTAAGATTGTTTTTTTTTTTTTTTGGAAGGAGAAAGGGCGGTTGGGAGGAAGAAAGAAAGAGGGAAGATATGAGTACGGAACTGCCGGCTCTCTAGTTTTCCGTTAAAAATTAACGGACGGGCAAGTATCGCCAGAGTCCTTGACCTCTTGTTACAAAAACACCGCCTCTCCTAGTTCAGCCTCGGTATTTCCTCCCCAACCCCCAACCCCTTTTTCCCCTTCTCCTCCCCTTTGCGAGTCGTTGCAATCTGAACGACCTTGAACCGCGGTTGCATGCAATCATAAGAATGACTCAGAACAATTGGGCGCAACTTGTGACGGACAGAAAGACAAACAAGCACACCAGGCAGGACGTAGAACTGTGTGGCGATGCTGTCAGCAGTCAGTGTAGATATCATCATCATCATTGGGTGCCGACTCCGCATCGAAGGTTGGCTACCATGGAGCGTCATTCCGTTCCTTCTCTTGCTTTGATGGTGCAGGTTGTCATAGGCTAATGTTTCCATATTTTGATGTCGCTCCTCCATGTTAGAGGTTAGATAACAAACACGACAAAACTTCAAAGTGATCAGCTGTTACTAATCACCCTCTCTCCTCTTTGGAATTCCCAGTTTCCTAAATAACCCGCCTATTCTCCCGATCTACCACTCTCCTCTCCTTTCATAAACAACTCTTATTTTATTTTAGATTCTTCATTATTAGTTAGCAATATCGGACTTATTTCTTTTACTTACATATCTGTTTGTTGTTTGTTTGTTGTTTATTTATGCTGAAGGCATATTGACCCGAAACGTCGTTTAAATTTGTGTCGTCCATTAATCACGTAAAGCTTTAACCATATATATATTTTGTTGTTGTTGTTTTCACTTCCCCTTCTTACAAGCTTCCAGGATACTCAGCATAGGTGGCGCTGTGTCAAGAAGTACGGTTCGATCTTTCTTCCGGTGTTTTGTTTTTCTTGTTTTTTCCTGCTGAAGGCCTATTTGGCCGAAACGTCGTTTAGTCTGTGTCGTCCACTTATCACGTAAAGCTTCTAACATACCATTTTTCTGTATTTTTTAATTTTTCCGTGTTGTTTTTCTGTTGTTTATTTGTGACTTGTCTTTGAGAGTGTTGTAAACATACCTCTTCCCTTGCAATGATTCGCTGATACCTTGACATCTGTTTCTTCTTTTGCCGTCTTTTCCTGTTGAAGCTTTCTAGCATCAACACGGTAGCTATCATCATCATCGAGTGTCATCTCTGCAACGAAATGTTGGCTACCATGGAGCGCCATTCTACTCTGTCTCTTGCTTTGATGGTGCAGGTTGTCATAGGCTGATTTGTCCATCTTTTGATGTTACTCGTCCATGTTAGTCTTGGTCTGCCTCTGCCTCTTTTATCCAGTATTTTCCCTTCCAATTTTAGTAGGTTGTTGTGTCTTTTAACATGGCCCAAAATCTCATTTGTCTTGTTCTAATTGTGTTTATTAGTTCTCTTTTAATTTTTAGTTGTTTTAAAACTTTATCGTTTTTTTTTCTTTACATCCAATTCTACATATTCTTCTATATATCCACATTTCAAAGGCTTCAATTCTCTGTTCTGTTTCCTTGTCTAATGTCCATGTTTCTGCACCATACAGAAATATTGAGAAGATATAACAGTTTGCTATTCTTAGCTTTAGCCCTGGTGTTATTTGTTTTCATGTTAGTACTGTATATTTTTCATGACATTAAAATTACTTTTTGCCTTTCCTATTCTTTTGTTTATTTCAGTTTTACATTTTCCATCATGGTTATAGTATGTCCAATGTTGCTGTAGCTCTGAACGAAAACTATAACACAGCATTAACTTCATCACGTAGTGTCCTGGCTGGGACTGTCATTGGCTTTGGCCAAATGCGATTTCTACCATCTGGGTCTAATGGTTACTTTAACTGTGTAATATATTTGTAGTCTTCTCTTTAAAAAGGGAGCCGCGATAGCTCAGTGGTTAGTGAACTGGATTACAAAAGACAAGGGGTAGAGTTTGATCCCAACCGACGGCTTCCAGGTTCACCCAGCCTTAAATGGGTACTGGATTTTTTTTTCTGGGAAAGTAAAGCGGCACGGGCGTAAAACCGACCACATTATCCCAAAAATCATGTGCTGAAGGTGTGTAAAATTTATGGTCACTGACACCATATTCTCTATACGCCACTTGGCGTGATTCGGGCTCTTTACTTCTACTACGAATTTCTCTTTAAAAGAGTGGTATGCTGGTCCGATGGGGGGATTTCTAATAATTAAGAGAGATGTTTCTTGGGTCTCTTCGTCCTTCATACAGATAGTCTCGTGACTGGGTGGTCTAGAACCTATGAATCCTGGGTTCGAAACTGATTGAAAATAGTGAGTTGGTGTAGGGGAGGGGGAGGATTTTCATGAATTTGGCGGTCTGTTTTATGCTACACTCTTGCAGCCGGTGCTCTCTATGACTTCTTGTAGTCGGTACTCTCTATGACTTCTTGTAGCCGGTACTCTCTATGGCATCTTGTAGCCGGTACTCTCTATGATTTCTTGCAGCCGATACGCTATGATTTTTTGCAGCCGGTACACTATGACTTCTTGTAGCCGGTGCATAGTGACTTCTTGCAGCCAGTACACTATGACTTCTTGCAGCCGGTACACAGTGACTTCTTGCAGCCGATACACTGTGACTTCTTGTAGCCTGTACACACTGTGACTTCTTGCAGCCGGTACATTCTGTGACTTCTTGTAACCGATACACTCTGTGACTTCTTGTAGCCTGTACACTTTGTGACTTCTTGTAGCCTGTACACTCTGTGACTTCTTGTAGCCGGTACATTATGTAACTTCTTGTAGTCGGTACACTCTGTGACTTCTTGTAGCCGGTACTCTCTATGACATCTTGTAACCGGTACTCTCTATGATTTCTTGCAGCCGATACGCTATGATTTTTTGCAGCCGGTACACTATGACTTCTTGTAGCCGGTGCATAGTGACTTCTTGCAGACAGTACACTATGACTTCTTGCAGCCGGTACACAGTGACTTCTTGCAGCCGATACACTGTGACTTCTTGTAGCCTGTACACACTGTGACTTCTTGCAGCCGGTACATTCTGTGACTTCTTGTAACCGATACACTCTGTGACTTCTTGTAGCCTGTACACTTTGTGACTTCTTGTAGCCTGTACACTCTGTGACTTCTTGTAGCCGGTACATTATGTAACTTCTTGTAGTCGGTACACTCTGTGACTTCTTGTAGCCGGTACATTCTGTAACTTCTTGTAGTCGGTACATTCTGTAACTTCTTGTAGTCGGTACATTCTGTGACTTCTTGTAGCCGGTACATTCTGTAACTTCTTGTAGTCGGTACATTCTGTAACTTCTTGTAGTCGGTACATTCTGTGACTTCTTGTAGCCGGTACATTCTGTAACTTCTTGTAGTCGGTACACTCTGTGACTTCTTGTAACCGATACACTCTGTGACTTCTTGTAACCGATACACTCTGTGACTTCTAGTAACCGATACACTCTGTGACTTCTAGTAACCGATACACTTTGTAACTTATTGTAGCCTGTACACTCTATGACTTCTTGTAACCGGTACATTCTATGGCTTTTTGTAGCCGATACACTCTGTAACTTCTTGTAACCGGTACATTCTGTGGCTTATTATAGTCAATACATTCTATGGCTTTTTGTAGCCGATACACTCTAGGATTACTTGTAGCCGGTACGCAGTTATCATTATCATCCTGTGCTGTTTCAGCATCGAAGGTTGGCTACCACGAAAAGGAAAGCATTTCCACCATTTCGTTTTGTGATGTTGCAGTCTCATATCATTCTCTTACATCACCTTTTCAAGCTCTCAATCCACTTTAGTCTTTGTTTGTCCCTACCTCGTCTTCTTCATGTTTTCCCTTCCAGGATGACGTCAGTAAGTTCTTGTGCCTCTTTCATCATCATCATCGTCAAGACCAAGATCATCATTGACATCATCATCACGTGCCATGCCGGTTGGCGTTGGCGATCATCTCTCTCCACATCTCTCGGTCCTTAACACATGTCATAATTTCAGTCAGAGAACTTTTTATTATGCCATTGTATAAGCTGTTCTAACATATGGATGTGAATCATGGACAATAGGACAACAAACAAGAAAATCACTGGAGTCTGTAGAAATGTAGTTTTACAGAAGAATGTTGAGAATACCATGGACAGCTAAGAAGGGTAATAAAAAGTGTCCAAGCATTTTGAGGCCTGCACTTGTTTCAGATTTGTCCTGTTTATTTTTATGTTGCATGATAGTGATGTTTTATTTCCTCGATATGCCCATTACTTTTGTTTCCTTACTGTTTAGGCTGAGATCTTTCTTTTCTCTCATTAGTATGTCTATTATTTCTTGTAGTTCATTCTCCAACTCTATAAAATTGGTTGTGTTTTGTTGGTTGTTAGAACTGGAATGTAGTAGAAATTGGAATGCCTCGCCCGCAGTGACACCAATAAGTTATAAAGTCTAAATTCTCGGTCCTTGCTATTAAGACCGTGTTATTCGCGTATCACAAGTTGTTTACGATATTTCATTACAATACAAGGGGGGACTGGTTGATCTCGAGGCAAGACGCCGACCTCGAGCCAGAGAGTTTGTAGGTTCAAATCCCGGCTGCACCATTGGAATTTTAATTTCTGATTTCTCTCTGCGAAAAGCACCTCTGGTCTCAGCAGCGAGGCCCAGCTTGAAACCTCAATTACTCAACAAATATGATTACCTCTGATAGGAGGTTTCTGCCTATGCGGCGAGGGATCAATGTGCACACATTGTCAGGGGAAAAACGGATTAACACGCACAAATTCAGTTCCTATTCTCTAGAGACTTTGTCAGAGGTAGCAACGGGCGAATTCTCGACCCCTGGTTCAGCTGAGCTGTTATCACACATTTCCAGCTAGCTTCTTTTTATAAACTAATATTTTATTAATATATATATATTCATGGGAGCCGCGATAGCTCAGTGGTTAGTGAACTAGACTACAAAGGACAAGAGATAGGGTTCGATCCCAACCGACGGCTTCCGGTTCACCCAACTTTTAATTGGTACCGGATTTTTTTCTGGGAAAGTGAAGCGACACGGGCGTAATACCGACCACATTACCCCAAAAATCATGTGCCGAAGGTCTGTAAAATTTATGGTCACTAACACCATATTCCCTATACGCCACTTGGCGTGATGTGGGCTCATTACTTTTTACTTATATCTACCCATGTTGATAATATCTTCCTACTTCTGTTCTCTCAATTTTGTTTCTCAGATATGAATATACAGTTTACATAGAGAAGATGGTTTCAGTGAACATATTTTTGCCCTGACCACGCCACATTTTTTGAGTGACGTGGTCGGTATTACTCCAGGCCGTTTTTACTTGCCAGAAATTACTGGTACCCTTTTCTGGAGGCTGGACGAATTCCAGAACCTTGTCGTCACAGAAACAAATTCTGCCACTTCTGGGAATCAAACCCGGACCAAGCGGTCGTAACCACCCAGCCACCGAAGCTCCTTCTCGAATATAGTAAAAGTAAGTAAAGTACCCCCGTCACGCCAAGCGGCGTATAGGGAAATATGGTGTTAGTGACCCTATATTTTACAGACCTTCAGCACATGATTTTTGGTGTAATGTGGTTGGTATTACGCCCGTGCTGCTTTACTTTCCAAGAAAAAAATCCGGTACCCATTTAAGGCTGGGTGAACCCGGAAGCTGTCGATTGGGATCGAACTCTACCCCTTGTCCTTTGTAGTCCAGTTCACTAACCTTCTCGAATTTAATTCTGTTGATATTGTATGCTTAGTTCGCTCAATGACTAAAATTGTATACTTCGTCATCATCCGCACTTAAAAGGACGTTGAATAGGCGTGTCTACGTTGTGTTGTGGTTTGCAGTATAACTGTGATATTTGCGACTTTCGGCCCAACACATCCGACTTCAGCTTGACATTTTTGAGTACAGTGTTGTCTTCCTTTTTCGATCCCTACTCGCTTGGCCAGACTAGACATGTTAGTCTGTTACTGGAGGCACCGCGGATAAGTGGAGCAGTGTCTGGTTGGTTTTGGTTCATTGATCCTGGCGCAGAGGTGCGCGTGGCCGTGCGGCTAAAACCATTGTTCCGCTGGCTGAAAAGCCGACGTTCGGTGTTCGAAGCCCGAGGTAGACAGAAAGGATTTTTTCTATTGGGGGTGAAATAAAAATCCTGAGTCTCACACGTCGTGGCGACTGCTTGACCAAGCGGCCTTTATCCCTCTGGTTCTATCGTTGCCCCCCGACATACACCAGCAATGGTACCAGTGGCGTATACTTAATATAAGCAAGGCAAGCATTGCATGCCTTCAAGAGTTGCGAAAATGATAAACCAGTCAGTGATCTATCCCCCATCCAAACTTAGCCCTTACAGCATTGCTCAAAAATATATTTTAAAATGTTTTTCTCACAAATCTGAATTTTTCCAAAAATTAGTGCTGGCAACACTGACGTTAAAAGAAAATTGTATATGTCCAATCGTTTTTTATGATAGTTGAACTAGCCCGCTCTGAAGCAATTTTGAAGTTGCTTTCGTTAAAATAGTCCCTTTACATATAAGCGCAGTGATATACTGTGTGTGTTTTATTAAATCCGTGTCTCCACAGTAAGCTTGCGATGAAAAAAAAATAAATACATTTTATGATTCAATCACTATTATAACAATTTAGCACTGGCAAATAATAAATTGATTGATGAACATTTATTTACTGGTGTGAAACAGTGCAATTTCTATGTTCTAGTACTTTTATTTGAATGTTAAACTAATGATAACAATGCAAGCAATTATAATCTTGAATGCCTACACACACACTTGTTTAGTAAACCATTTCTGGTCATTTTTGGTACACGTCACGTGATTTTACTCAACACACACGCACATTTACACAGCGATGTGGTTTCGATTTCAAACCTTCAGAATTCAAAACTTCAAACGTGATTTTAATCAGCTGATATTTAATATTTTGTGTTTGTACAGAAACATGTTGTATTGCTATTGTTAATTACTAAACTTAGTATATTTGTTTACTGTAGTTATTATGGCTGATTCTATTAATGACGTTGTAGATTTATTTGAGCGACCGTTTCAATCGCGAACATTTAATGAAAAATTGGACTTGGTAAAAAAGGGCAGACCGATTCCTGCGTTAAGCAGTTTGAAACGAGAAGGAACAAAATGTGTCCGTTCATTTAACAATGATTTATATAAGAAAGTCGTTTGGCTTTGTGGTTCGGAATCATTATGTCAGTTATTTTGCTGGCCATGTATATTGTTTGTAAATGACACTTCGCCTTGGAACAGCAGACAACGCGGGTATTCTGATTTAAATAATTGACATAACGCTATTTCAAGACACGAAAAGTCTGAAAGTCATATTCACGCTTGGATAGCGTTACAAGTGTTTGGCTCCAGCAGAATTGATGTTCAATTGGATTTTCAGAAAAAAGAAAGTATTATGAAACACAATGAAACAGTTAAAGAAAATCGAGAAATCCTAAAGAGGTTAATTGCTGTTACTTGTTTTTTAGGAAAACAAGAATTAGCTTTTCGTGGTCACAGCGAGGGGAGTGATTCCACTAATCGTGGGAACTACATTGAAGCTTTAAATTTATTAGCAGAGTTTGATGAAAAATTGCATCAGCATCTCATGACGTCAAATATATTCACGGGTCTTTCCCCATTAATACAGAACGATCTTATCCAAAGTGTGAACAATGTAATAACTGCAGAAGTGAAATTTCAGATTCAATCGTCCAGATTTGTCGCCATCCTAATTGACGAGACCTCTGATGTAACAAACTTGTCTCAGCTGTCAGTTGTTTTTAGATATATTTATAATGGTAATATTTACGAAAGATTTATTGGCTTTCATGACGTTAGCTCTGACAGATCTGCACAAGCATTGTCAAAACTGGCTTTAGACAGTCTTGATCAATTTGACTGTAGAGAAAAACTAGTAGCACAAACTTATGATGGTGCAGCAGTAATGGCAGTCCAATTGAATGGTGTGCAGACGAGAGTTAGGGAAGTTGTTTCTCAGGCATTATTCATCCATTGCTATGCACACAAACTTAATTTAGTACTTTCTCAAGCTGTCTCATGCATAAGTGCGTGTAGAATATTCTTTTCGTCACTTAGCAGTTTTGCTTCATTTTTTACTCATTCAGCAAAGAGAACACATTTGTTGGACACCATAGTGAAAAAACGGTTTCCCAAGCTGGCGGCAACCAGATGGAATTATTCCAGTCGTTTAGTACAGACTGTTTCTGAATATCATAATGAATTAATAGATTTATTTGAATGCATTTTGGAACGACCTGGTGATTGGGATTACGCAACAATTAATGAAGCAGTTGGATTTCTGTCAAACCTAGGAGATTTTGAATTCAATTTTCTTTTGGCTGTGTTCACCGATATTTTTTCGATGACAGATGTTGTATTTAATATCCTTCAGTCAAATTCACTGGACATCACATATTGCTCTAGAGAGATAGTTGAGTTAAAAGAAAAATTGTTCACAATGCGCAATACTGGCTTTGATTCAATTTGGGCCAAAATAGAGTTCAAGTGTGGTCCTCCAACAAAGAGAAGAAAGCGAGAATCCTCAGTTATCCCAAAGGATGAGTACAGAAGGCTGTATTGTGAAATTCATGATACGGTAAACTGCCAGTTACAAAGCCGGTTTGATTCTCTGTCAGATTTGTCATTTCTTGACATTTTTGACTGTAAGAAATTTTTAACATTTTCAAAAGAGTTTCCAGAAGAGCAGTTTTCCAAACTGAACGGAATATATGGGAAATATTTTGATATAGTAAGACTGAGATCTGAATTAAAGGCAATGTTTGTATCCCAACACTTTAAAGAAATGTATGTGTCCGACATTCATAGATTTCTTTTGAACAAAGGACTTCACAGTGGTCTTCCAGAACTTCATAAACTTTGTGAATTAATATTGACAATTCCTGCATCGTCGTCTTCAGTGGAACGTTCGTTTTCTGCATTAAAACGCATTAAAAATTTCATAAGGAACTCGCAGGGGCAATGTCGTCTTTCTGCTCTATCAATGATGTCAATTGAAAAACACCTTCTTGTAGAGATGAAAGGCAATGATGACTTTTATAACAAAGTAACAGAGGACTTTAGCAGAAAGAGCCGCAGAATAGAACTGAACTTCAAATAACTGGGTGAGTAGAAAATTATCATTTTTTAAAAGTTGCATGCTCTCTTTCAGACCCCAGGATACGCCACTGAATGGTACTATGTGTCGTAAAGATAGATGGATAGATCCTGGCGCAAGCCATCAACAGTGGATCGCTGACAACTTCCAGCTCTGGTGCTGTGATGCGTGCCTTCGCCACCGATATTTATACATTAATAGATGTTATGGTCCGTTTCTATGGGTGCATCAACTTTATAGTTTGATCATATCGACACATTTACGATCAATTGATTTCGCTATGTCCAGAGATACGCCAAGTGGCGTATAGGGAATATTACGTTAGTGACCATAAATTTTACAGACTTTCGGCACATGCTTTTTAGGGTAATGTCATCGGTATTACGCCCGTGCTGCTTTACTTTTCCAGAAAAAATCCGGTACCCATTTAAGACTGGGTGAACCCGGAAGCCGTCGGTTGGGATCGAACTCTACCTCCTGTCCTTTGTGGTCCAGTTCACTTACCACTAAGCTATCGCGGCTCCCACTTGTGCTGTATTTGAGTTATATTTGTATTTATTACATCGAGAGAAGGAAATGCTATGGAAGAACACCCAGACAGAAACCACGGGGCAGTGTGAGGCCCAACAGACCTGGGCTGCATCCAACCTACGAGAAGGAAAGGCTATGGAAGAACACCCAGACAGAAACCACGGGCAGTGTGAGGCCCAACAGACCTGGGCTGCATCCAACCTACGAGAAGGAAATCTCCAACGTCAAACATAGATTCAGTCTACTGAAGGAGTGTGTCAGCCACGGCGTAGGTTTCGAGGAAACAATCAGGACACACACGCATATATCAGTATTGACCATGCGACCAGCTCATCGTGTGTCATGAAGTTGTCCATATCCCTCCATATACAAGTACTGACCATGCGATCAGCTCATCGTGTGTCATGATGGTGTCCATATCCCTCCATATACAAGTACTGACCATGCGACCAGCTCATCGTGTGTCATGATGTTGTCCATATCCCTCCATATACAAGTACTGACCATGCGACCAGCTCATCGTGTGTCATGATGTTGTCCATATCCCTCCATATACAAGTACTGACCATGCGACCAGCTCATCGTGTGTCATGATGTTGTCCATATCCCTCCATTATGAAACAAGACAAAGAGTCAAGTTCGCATGACCACAAGACTTGAACATTGAAGGTTTATTGCGATGAATAATTTAAGTAAACAAATCAATAAATGTTGAGCGACTTAGTTGTGTGGTAGTTATGTCTGGGGTTGACGATCATCATCTTTTTATCTTTTTCAGCTTCTACTATTTCATTTGCCGTTTCGATATCTGGGCGTATCTGAGATGTTACCTGTAATGGTGGCGATATCTTGTGACCTGCAGTCCAGAATATCCGATATCAGCATGTCATTCTTTGTTTACAGATAAACTTTTTAAAGCCGAAACGTCATGTAGTTTAGTTATTGCCCACACACTGTCTGTAAAGCAGTAACAGAGTTGAATTTTTTATTTGCGTTACTCCAAAATACCATTACCGCTACTCCGAATAGGATCTCTATATATTTATGCCAGTGTTCATAGGATCTTCACGAGCTTTGCCTCCTTGATACAAATAGTCAGCTATGAGTCTCTGAACACGGTCAGCCCAGGCCCTATTTGATGACAACAACACTCAATATGAATGTTTTCACAAGAATCTATATTCAGAGATGAGTAAACAGCGAATGTTTCATGGTCCTGCTTCTTCCGTTTGGAAATGTCCCGTCATCTTATTTGACTGATCAATAGGTCTTAAATTAAAACTCAGGCCTGAACACCTCGTGGCGACAGCACTGGACAAGCGGTCTAAATTCTCCGTTTCTATATGTCACACCGGCAGACACCAGTTATGTGAAAATGCCGTCAAGATAGTTCTTTTATATAAAAAAAAAAATATACACGAGTTAGCAGAATGTTCTCAATATTCCTGTATGGTGCAGAAACATGGACATTAGACCAGAAAACAGAACAGAAAAGTGAAACCTTTGAAATGTGGATCTATAAAAGAATAGGTAAATTGGATGGAAAGAAAAGAAAACAAACGACGAAGTTTTAAAACAACTAAAAATGAAAAGAGAACTACTAAACACAGTTAGAACAAGACAAATGAAATTTTTGGGGCACGTTAAAAGGCACAACAGCCTAACAAAAGTAATATTGGAAGGGAAAATACTAGGTAAAAGAGGCAGACCAAGACTAACATGGACGAGTAATATCAAAAGATGGACAAGTCAGCCTATGCCAATCTGACCCATCAAAGCAAGAGACAGAGTGGAATGGCGCTCCATGGTAGCCAACCTTCGATGCGGAGACGGTACTCGATGATGATGATACACGGGTGCCCACTCACTACAGAACCCGGCTTTTGTTAACTACTAAACGATGATATTACAAGGAAGTTTGAACGAAATTATTGAGGAAATGTTGGGGTTCGGTACATGCTGTGATATTAATTGTACTTTGTGTCCGCGCGCGTGTATGTGAGACTGCGTGTAGCGAGGAGTGTACGGTTTGTTTACAACTTCACTTCCTGTCTGCCCAATTGACGCATGTCGACAGCACATAAACAGAGCACAGGTGCCTCGAGAAACTCGTCAAGACGATCATTAAGTCGGCTAAAGACGCTCACACTCCAACACGATCCACACGTCTGCAACCAACTGCAGGTTATCAGGGTGAATCTCAGAACGTGGGAGTTTGAAAACAAGTGCAGAAGCAGGATGGAGCAACGCTGGGAAAGTAGTAAAGGTAATGTACGAGACTTGAATCGGCGTTCTAGCACGCGAGTTTTCACCCATATGTGCTCGCCCGACTATCAAAAGTGTTCGGATACTTCTGGATAGTGTCGCTTCAAGCATCGAAACTCACGATGCGAGGGGGGGTTCCTCACCTTCCCAGAGTACTACTACCCTGGTACCCATTTCTACCAGCGGCTAGGTCGACCGCGGGAGTATTTTTTTCCAAGCACAAGTACATAAGTGGGAAAATAATAACACGCTCTATCATGTAGTATTGAAAGATTGTTTAATGTGCCTATGCAATCTTCCATATTTATTTTTTTAACTTGTTAACCATATACAACGTGAAAATATTGTTAATGGAGTTTTCAATATTATTTCTCCAGTACGTTTCCCCGGCAGACCCTAGTGATGGAAACATGTCGTAAAGATAGTTTTAAAAAATACTTTTATTACTTCCGTTCTCATTCTGCGCTAGTCCGACTATCGCTACTCTATATCCTTTACCCATTAAAAAAAAACGTTAGGTGGGCGTGGGAGAGTTGTTATAGTAGCAAATTACAAGTTTTCGGGCCGACTCATCCGACATTACGGAGTTTATTTAGTTTCGTCTAGCCTTCTCTATCAATTCCTATTCACTTCACCGGGCTGGTTACTTCGTTACCAAACCCACCTCGTAGTAAGTAAAGTACCCCCGTCACGCCAAGTGGCGTATAGGGAAATATGGTGTTAGTGACCCTATATTTTACAGACCTTCAGCACATGATTTTTGGGGTAATGTGGTCGGTTTACGTCCGTGTTGCTTTACTTTCGCAGAAAAAAATCCGGTACCCATTTAAGGATGGGTGAACCCGGAAGCCGTCGGTTGGGATCGAACCCTACCCCTTGTCCTTTGTAATCCAGTTCACTAACCACTGAGTTATCGCGGCTCTAAACCCACCTCGTGGTTAGGGAAAATATACTCCCGCGGTCGAACCAGCCGCTGGCAGAAATGGGTACAAGGGTAGTACACTGGGAAGGTGAGGAATGCTGCCTCGCATCGTGAGTTTCGATGCTTGAAGCGACACATTCCAGAAGTCTCCGAACACTTCTGGATAGGTGACCGAGCACATAAAGGTGAAAACTCGCGTACTAAGACGCCGATTTAAGTCTCGTACTTTACCTTTACTCCTTTACTTTACCTACAGTGGTGACGTATACAGGATCTTGATCAGCTTTTATTCACGTTTCATAAAAGCAGCTAGTTAGAGAGCTGGCACTGACTGTATTCAGCTGATCTGCTGACAGGGTCATTTACAATCTGCTGAGCGTTAAAATCAGAACACAGAAGAAAAACAAGTTTAAAAGTTAACGTTTCCACAATCCATGTTATGAATATCTCAAATATATGACACGTGTCTGTGGCTTCCCACAATCCTCTACCGTTCCCTTCAGCACAGAAACCACAAGCACGCACCGACTTACACACCGCTTTTTTTTTCCTGCCAATTCTTCACATTTCATTTCTCCGCCAGAAAATGTTTCTATTTTGAGACATTCTTTAAACACCAACGGAAGCCAAGAATAAACAAATACACACGCCAAGCGGACAAAATACCCCATTCTGAACAAGTACTTGACTAGTGACTGGAAATATTTGCGTAAATGAAGTACAGCAGTGGTTCTCAAATGAATGCTGGCGAGACACCCAATGAACTGTCGATATTAATTACTTTATCTTTTATTAATAATCATTATCGAACTAAATATTAGAAGAAATATTAGGTATAATATTAATAATAGACATATATTAGGAAGAAACAATCATCATTTTTTGGCCATGTAATGAGAAGAGAATAGCTGGAATATATTGTGACAACTGGGAAAATTGAGGGACGAAGAGATAGAGGGAAGCAAAGAGACAAGATACCAGACAGCTTAAGATAATGGCTTGGCAGGCAGAAGGTCAACAACATAAATGATAAATAACTGTCGTGATCGAAAGTTGTGGAGAGACATGACCACCTACGCCAGCAGACCCGGTACTTGATGATGATGATGAAAGCCCTATTGCATATGTACCTTAGGACATGACACGATTCATAAATATGAAAGTTGTGGAGAGACATGACCACCTACGCTGTTACCTTTTAACGCCAAGCGGAGCATGCGTCCTCAACAAACACTTTCCAAGCATTGCTGTTTCTTGACATTCTCTTACAAATGTCTTTATACATCTTCTCCCTCCTCGTCATCTATGCTTACACCTGTCTTATCTAAGTATAATTTGACTTTTCCCATTCGTTTCCTCTCCCCTTCCACTACTGGGGCTTTTAAAAAAATTGAGCTTGTGAATACTTTCATTTGGCTTGACAATGTTTGTCCTGTCATTGACATCGTCTTGGTCGTATTTCTTTGTCCACTGGTACTTCCTTCATTCCTGTCGTTCACCCGATGATTACTAAAGGAATTGACGTCATCTTCATCATCCGTCCTTAGAAGAACGTTAAGTAACCGTAGATATGTTGTCTTGTAGCTAACAGTACAACTGTGATATTTGCGCCGTTTAGCCTAACACATCCGACTTCAGCATGTTATGTTTGAGTACTGGGTTGTCTCCCTCTTCGATCCCTACTCGCTTGGCCAGACTAGACACGTTAGTTTCTATCTGGAGGTACCACGGAGAGGTGGAGTAAGGTCTGGATGGTTCTGGTTCACCAATCCTAGCGTAAGGTATCAGCTGTGTGTCGCTGACAGCTTCCAGCTCTGCTGCTTTGAGGCGTGTCTTCCTCTGTCCTCTGGTATTTAACTGGTACTTACCGATGATTCTAAGCTTGTGATTTTGTCCTGCCCTTTCCATCTATTTATTCTGTATAGGCATCCGTTTATGAAAGTCCTTATCTTAGTGACTGTAATTTTTGTTGTTCATATAATTTGCTACAGACTGAGAAATATTGCGACATTAAAATACTGCATGAGAGAGAGAGAGAGAGAGAGAGAGAGAGAGAGAGCGAGAGAGAGAGAGAGAGAGAGTGAGCTAGCGAGGGAAAAAGAGCTAGAGAGATATATAGAGAGAAAGAGAACCGGAGACAAACGTTTCTCCCACGCCACGAGGGTAATGTCAGAGACCCGGTTAATACTCTTCTACTGCATGTCAGATCTGACATTAGGCAACAATATAACTCCGTAGATAATGTTAGCATTAAGTTAGTTTTCATGTAGTGAAATCTGACCTGTAATGCGCCCATTTAAGTTTATTAACCTGATAAAAACAATGTATGAAGGAATGAAATATAGTATGGTGCATGAAGGGCAGCTTACAGAAGCATTTGAAATAAGAATAGGAGTAAGGCTGAGATGTCTTCTGTCTCCATTTCTCTTTCTACTGGCCATAGATTGGATTATGAGAATAACTCAAAACAACAGAAATGGAATCCAGTGGTCACTAACCAAGCAACTAGATGATTTAGACTTTGCTAATGACATAGCTCTCCTATCACACAGCCATCAACAGATGCAGGATAAAATGAGCATACTTGATGAGAGATCACAACAGCTAGGACTGAAAATTAATAGAGATAAGACCAACATTATGAGAATTATTGCAGTTAGCAATAACCAATTAAAAGTATGAGAAATATCTCTACTAGACATATAATCTTACATATATATGGGCAGTAATATAGATAAAGAGAGAGGAACAGAAAATGATACCAAAATAAGGATATCAAAAGCAAGAGGAGCTTTTGTTGCACTGGGAAACATATGGAAATCCAAAGAAATTAGGTTAAATACAAAAATAAAAATTTTCAACTCCAACTTGTCAGTCCTATTATATGGATGTGAAACATGGAGAACAACAGAATTGACAATCATGAAGATACAGACTTTCATTAATGGATGTTTACGCAGAATAAAAGGATGAAAATGGCAGTGCAAAATCACTAACATAGAATTATGGAAATGTACCGGTCAAATACAGTGGATAAATAGATACAGCGAAGACGATGGCGCTGGGTAGGACAAACACTGCGGAAGCCAACTGAGAGTATTACACAACAGGTCCTTTTAACAAAACAAACTTAACGTAATAAAACAAAACGAACATAACAAATCAAACATAACAAAACATAACTTAACTAAACATAACACATCCTAACTAAACAAAACAAACAAAACATAACAAACAAACATAACATAGCAAAACAAACCTAACAACAATACAAAACAAACATAACAACACAAAACAAACAAACATAACATAATAAAATAAACATAACAAATATAACCCGGCTAATTATTGTGAAAAACATGTTAACTTTAATTTTCTTTTTTTTTAAATTTGACTTAGGCAGCGACATAGCGCATATTCTGTTAGATATTCATTTCAAAAGGTTATTTATCGTGCTCAACTTGAACATCGCACCTCGTTTTAGCTTCCGGGTCTGATAGGTTTTGTACTGGATCTCACTTTCTTTCTTTCTTCTTTCTTTCTTTCTTTCTTTCTTTCTTTTTTTCTTTCTTTCTTTCTTTCTTTCTTTCTTTCTTTCTTTCTTTCTTTCTTTCTTTTTTTCTTTCTTTCTTTCTTTCTTTCTTTCTTTCTTGTGTTCACCCAGTGACTACTGACGGACTGATTAGGCCTCTTCATCATCCGCGCTTACAGCGACATGAAGTCGAATTTTTAAAAATGTTTTATGCAGCTAGGCCGCGATAGTTGCGTCTTCCGGCCGAACACGGTTTTTCTGAGTACGGTGTTGCCTTCCCTCCTCGATCATTACTTGCTTGTTCAGACTTGATAGTCTGTTTACAGGAGCACAGGAAGTCGAGCTCCGTTGTTTGCTGACGCACGGAGTCATGTGTGGGTCGCTGCCGCATGCAGTCACGTGTGGGTCGCAGACGCATACAGCCATGTGCTGGGTCGCTGCCGCATGCAGTCACGTGTGGGTCGCTGACGCATACAGCCATGTGTGGGTCACTGACGGATACAGCAATGTGTGGGTCGCTGCCGCACGCAGTCACGTGTGGGTCGCTGACGCATGCAGCCATGTGTGGGTCACTGACGCATGCAGTCATGTGTGGGTCGCTGACGCATGCAGCCATGGGTGGGTCGCTGACGCATGCAGTCATGTGTGGGTCGCTGACGTATGCAGTCACTTGTGAGTCGCTGACGCATACATCCATGGGTGGGTCGCGGACATATGCAGTCATGTGTGGGTCGCAGACATATGCAGTCATGTGTGGCTCGCTGACGCATGCAGCCATGGGTGGGTCGCGGACATATGCAGTCATGTGTGGGTCGCTGACGCATGCAGTCATGTGTGGGTCGCTGCCCATGCAGTCATGTAGGGGTCGCTGACGCATGCATTCATAGGTGGGTCGCTGACCGCACTGAGTTTATTTGCTAGACGGGCGTCTTGACACCCCCCCCCCCCAACCAAAGCAGATATACCACATATTTTATTTTTTAAAAGCAACTTGCCTTGCCCATGCGCCGACACCCACTTTGTGCCTCAGTATAGACGCACTGATAAAAATATCACTTTGATGTTGTTGAGTTTCCTTGATATCACTTCATCAGGTCGCACGTCCTCTTGCATTCACCACAGTCCGTCTGAAAAACTCTCTGTCTCTAGCAAGATCTCTCACTTGTTGCCAAGTCAGCGTCTCCTTGATGTCTTGAACCAACTTTCTTCTTGACCTTCCCCCGAAGCATCGCCCAGGAGCCATGCCTTCTATTATTACTCTTTCCAGCCCGCTGTGTCTTTTGACATGGCCATAGTATTTACATTTCCTCTTGGGGACTGGTTGGTCTCGAGGCAAGACGCCTCAAGACAGAGAGGTTGTGGGTTCAAATCCCGGCTACACCGGTTGGGATTTTTATTTAAGATTTCTCTCTGCGGCAACCACCCCTGGTCTCAGCAGCGAGGTCCGGTTTGAAACGTCAATTACTCATCGACGGGAAAAAAATATGAGTACCTCAGAGGCCGGAGTTATCTGCCTGTGCGGCGAGGGACCCTTGTGCACACGACTGTCAGGGAAAAATGAATTCACAAAATTCAGTTCCTAGTCGTTAGGGACTTCGTCAGAGGTAAAAGCTGGCGATCGAAAAAGAAATGTCTCTGTAGTGTTTATATATAAGCCAGTTCTTTATAATGTTTAAGTCTTTTATGTTGTCTTCATTGCATTTGTTCATTATCCTTATCCAAGTTATCTAGAGGATTTTTTTGTACATTTTTTTCGAATGAGTCGTCGATACTTGATGTCGTTACACCACGTTAACTCCACATCTGCCCTGGACTAGGTGTTACTTTTTCCCCCCCTTACAAATATCTTGCATGGTTTGGAATCACAGACATTCTCCTGATGTCCTATCCGATTGCCCTTTTTCCCCCTTACAAATATCTTGCATGGTTTGGAATCACAGACATTCTCCTGATGTCCTATCCGATTGCCCTTTTTTTCCCCCTTACAAATATCTTGCATGGTTTGGAATCACAGACATTCTCCTGATGTCCTATCCGATTGCCCTTTTTTCCCCCTTACAAATATCTTGCATGGTTTGGAATCACAGACATTCTCCTGATGTCCTATCCGATTGCCCTTTTCCCCCCTTACAAATATCTTGCATGGTTTGGAATCACAGACATTCTCCTGATGTCCTATCCGATTGCCCTTTTTTCCCCCTTACAAATATCTTGCATGGTTGGAATCACAGACATTCTCCTGATGTCCTATCCGATTGCCCTTTTTTTCCCCCTTACAAATATCTTGCATGGTTTGGAATCACAGACATTCTCCTGATGTCCTATCCGATTGCCCTTTTTTTTCCCCTTACAAATATCTTGCATGGTTTGGAATCACAGACATTCTCCTGATGTCCTATCCGATTGCCCTTTTTTCCCCCTTACAAATATCTTGCATGGTTGGAATCACAGACATTCTCCTGATGTCCTATCCGATTGCCCTTTTTTTTCTTCATAGCCATCTTCTTGAACCATCAAGTAGTCATTATTGCAGTGTCTCCTGTTAACGCCAAAACTGCGATATTTCCGCCTTTTGGTCCGAAACATCGTTCATAGACGTGGGTAGACTTGTTTAACTCTTTCCGTACGTGCAGTCGCACAGTGCGTCTCTCTCAACTTCATGATAAACCGATATCAAACTATATTTTTTTTTACGTCTTGTATCATCTTGGTATTGGTGAAATCTATTACCTTGTTCAATTATCTAACAGTTCATATATAATACGATTACGATTTATAGTAAAGTAAAAAAAAAAAAAGGAAAGTGCCCTCGTCACGCCAAGTGGCTTATAGGGAATATGGTGTTAGTGACTATAAATTTTATAGACCTTCAGCACATGATTTTGGGGTAATATGGTCGGCATTACGACCGTGCCGCTTTACTTTCTCAGAATAAAATCCGGTGCCCATTAAAGGCTTCTTTGTAGTCCAGTTCACTAACCACTGAGCTTTCGCGGCTCCCATGTTATATAGTAGATAAATATAAATAAGCAGTTTGATTCTTACAATTATGACAAATTGTGCCTCCGAAATCTCCTTTGTTGCAGTGATAAAAGGCTTCCGTACGGAAAGAGTTAATACATCTTTTAATTGGAAACAGCTATATTTGGTGTACTATAGTCCGTTCAGAAATTCATAACCACACTTGAATTAGCTTTACGTGATAACCGTTTGTTATTTTGCTTTCAACTTTTGCATGTAATCTTATAATATTGATGTCGTTATAGAAATATTTTTTGCTCTGAGAAATTTGATCTAGTTTAAAAGTTTTCTTCTTTAGGCTATATTAAATTCACCCTGTTCGAATTTGACACCATTTAGGATATATACATTAATTTGGTGCGGTCGTTCACGTAAAATAGTTTGGCTATTGCAGAAAACACTAAGTTCAGGAAAATCCCGTGCACAAACTGAATTGTTATTGAACGACATGACGCACCACGGCCTGGGCATTAATTACCGAAGGGAAGGCGTATCTTTATTAATTTTGTGAAGACTCAGTAGACAATTTGTTGACTTTAAATACCAACATTTATATCTAAATTACAATGAGTTTGAAATGCAAATTTATAACTATGCAAAAGGTTACTGTTTTACTATATCAGCACTTCCTTATGGAATTCAAGATGGGACAAAGTGCCTACTGCATCAAATACAAAGAGCAAATTAGGACATGGCTTGCGAATGAAAATGTCAAATTTGACGACACATATTTAAAACCCGAATTGTTACAACTTGTGAAGAATACGAATAAGAAAAGGGTGTACCATGTTGACACAATCATTGAGAAATACGGCCACACTAATTGTAACCAATTGAATTCATGTTTGCAAATACACATAACGAACAACACCCACAATTAACAGTGATATTAATGATCACTACTATATATCCTATATTTTAATATTCTTCACAAGTGGTGCATACGCCATGACCACGAGTAGCATGACAATGGAGGCGATGGCAGTGACCAAGGCATTCAAATGGTTAGAGTCACAAGACTACATCCACGCATGTATACTGAGTGATTCGATGAGCATGATAAAAAAAGTGGAGGCGGGCTTTGTACGCATGCAATGGGTAGAGTCGTTGCAGAAATCCAAAATACGTAAGGTCACCTTTGTCTATGTCCCTGGACATGCGGGAGTACGGGGAAATGAGAGAGCGGACAGGTTGGCTAGCTGCGCTGTCGTTGAGGACGGGCAACCGATGGATCGGGCGGACGTCATCAATGCACTCCGAGATGTGGGAAGAGCACAGGACTTCGACAAACACAGATCAACGTCGCTTCTTCGGATGATGGAAATGGGAGTTAAGATGGGCACAGCCAGAAATGAGAAACTTGGTGGCCGTGTAAGAAGACTTATCAACCAACATAGAACTGGAGTCGTCAGTCGCTGGACACTGAGGGAATTGCTGAGGAGGGGATCTGAGCACCTATGGACATGTTCGGAGTGCAATGATGATGACCCGCAAATAACTCAATAACTCAATAATAACCCACAATTAAGCACTATGTAGATACGCTTCTATAGTCCGTTCAGATTCGTTTGCCTAGACATTAATTTATTTTTTTCAAAAACTTATTGTTCATTGCATTGATCTTTTGAAGTTAGGTTTAGAATACTAATGTCGCTATAAAAATATTTTTTTATCAAAGAAATGTGATCCAGTTTCAAAGATGCCTTATTTAACCTATATTAAAAAAAGTTAATCGATATTATAAACACCGGCGGGATTATGTAGATGCTTACATCTCACAGCTGATTCTTTAACATATAGGCATGATCTTCACGGCTGAATGCGCACCGTCCTAAAATAGTTATGTTTCCACTATAAATTTTATAAAAGAAATGGTACATATGAAATTTCCCGTTTAGCACGTTCTATATATAATTTAAAATTT
The DNA here is from genome assembly GCA_032433765.1 of Megaustenia siamemsis. NCBI lineage: Eukaryota > Metazoa > Mollusca > Gastropoda > Stylommatophora > Ariophantidae > Megaustenia > Megaustenia siamemsis. The sequence continues at coordinate 33,370,047 of JAVIAB010000088.1, read as the reverse complement.
GTATACTTGCCACCCAGTAAAATTTTATGGACACGCCTATGGGTCATCGTTGCACTAGATTACTGTAAAACATTTTGATTAGGGTCAAAATAATAGTTACATGGGCAAAGATCAAAGGAATTCGCCGCTTTAAGAAAACCGTTATAGCTAGACATCGAGTAACACATATGTTCTCGTGACATGGACATTTTAACACCGTATGCCAAAAATCATGTGAAATCATCAAGAACTTTTTGAATTATAAATCATAACATCTCGGCAAACGATTCTGAACGGACTATAGTTACGATTGTTATCTGTCAGTTAACTAGTGCACGAGAGGCCACACATTTTTCGCGGTTACCCGAGACAGCATGACAGTGGATCTTACTACGTAGACACGGGGGGAGGTGGGGAGCCACAAAGAAACCACGGATTCGGAGTGAACAAGTCCTGCCGGCTTTGCCGGAATTCGAACCTGGACCCTTACTGTCCAGATGCAGACGTCTTACCTTTACACCACGAATGCCTCGATTGTTTGTTGAATATTGATATTGTATCTTCTTCTGCGTAAACCTATAGACGTCAGTAAGTTCGAAGGAAACATTCGTCAGCTCAAGGCTGATGACATCACCGTACAGCTTGTTCAGGTATGAATGACAAATAATCAACAACAGAAAAAAAACAACAACAAAGAACAATATATGAACCGAAGCAGGATCGAACCCCTTCTCAGTAGCACAGCGCCTTGCGACGAAAAGCCAAACTCTAGGGAACACTGCCACTTAGCTAACAAATTTTGTTTGTTGTTGTTGATTATTTGTAATTTTTTCCGAGTGCTGTAAACATAGTGGGTACAAATAATAATACATAAATATTATTATATGGGGAACTTCCGAGGCGATAATAGGGAATAATAGAACAAAGAAGTATGTGTTAGCACTCGGAAAAATTGACAGACAAACAACAATAGAAAAAACGAAGAACAATATATGGTCGAAGTGGGATCGAACCCGTACTCAGTGGCACCGCGCCTTGCCACGAGAAGCCGAACGCTTGGTACACTGCCACGCAGCCAAAAAAATTGGCTATTGCAGTAGTGTCTTCCACGAAAGGCGATCTCAATGACTATAGCATAGGGTAACGATCACAGACCGGAAATAAATTGTATATTTGTACTTTCCTATTAATGCAAGTATCTCCCAGTAGGGCTGAATACTTGTGTTGTAGACAAACATTTATTGGACGAAACAGCACGAATAGTAGTTCCCAGTGGTATATACTGGGTACAAATAATAATACATAAATATTATTATATGGGGAACTTCCGAGGCGATAATAGGGAATAATAGAACAAAGAAGTATGTGTTAGCACTCGGAAAAATTGACAGACAAACAACAATAGAAAAAAACGAAGAACAATATATGGTCCGAAGTGGGATCGAACCCGTACTCAGTGGCACCGCGCCTTGCCACGAGAAGCCGAACGCTGGTACACTGCCACGCAGCCAAAAAAAATTGGCTATTGCAGTAGTGTCTTCCACGAAAGGCGATCTCAATGACTATAGCATAGGGTAACGATCACAGACCGGAAATAAATTGTATATTTGTACTTTCCTATTAATGCAAGTATCTCCCAGTAGGGCTGAATACTTGTGTTGTAGACAAACATTTATGGACGAAACAGCACGAATAGTAGTTCCCAGTGGTTATATACTGGGTACAAATAATAATACATAAATATTATTATATGGGGAACTTCCGAGGCGATAATAGGGAATAATAGAACAAAGAAGTATGTGTTAGCACTCGGAAAAATTGACAGACAAACAACAATAGAAAAAAACGAAGAACAATATATGGTCCGAAGTGGGATCGAACCCGTACTCAGTGGCACCGCGCCTTGCCACGAGAAGCCGAACGCTTGGTACACTGCCACGCAGCCAAAAAAATTGACTATTGCAGTAGTGTCTTCCACGAAAGGCGATCTCAATGACTATAGCATAGGGTAACGATCACAGACCGGAAATAAATGTATATTTGTACTTTCCTATTAATGCAAGTATCTCCCAGTAGGGCTGAATACTTGTGTTGTAGACAAACATTTATTGGACGAAACAGCACGAATAGTAGTTCCCAGTGGTTATATACTGGGTACAAATAATAATACATAAAATATATTATATGGGGAACTTCCGAGCGATAATAGGGAATATAGAACAAAGAAGTATGTGTTAGCACTCGGAAAAATGACAGACAAACAACAATAGAAAAAAACGAAGAACAATATATGGTCCGAAGTGGGATCGAACCCGTACTACGGAGTACGGGTTCGATCCCACTTCGGACCATATATTGTTCTTCGTTTTTTCTATTGTTGTTGTCTGTCAATTTTTCCGAGTGCTAACACATACTTCTTTGTTCTATTATTCCCTATTATCGCCTCGGAAGTTCCCCATATAATAATATTTATGTATTATTATTTGTACCCAGTATATAACCACTGGGAACTACTATTCGTGCTGTTTCGTCCAATAAATGTTTGTCTACAACACAAGTATTCAGCCCTACTGGGAGATACTTGCATTAATAGGAAAGTACAAATATACAATTTATTTCCGGTCTGTGATCGTTACCCTATGCTATAGTCATTGAGATCGCCTTTCGTGGAAGACACTACTGCAATAGCCAATTTTTTTTGGCTGCGTGGCAGTGTACCAAGCGTTCGGCTTCTCGTGGCAAGGCGCGGTGCCACTGAGTACGGGTTCGATCCCACTTCGGACCATATATTGTTCTTCGTTTTTTTCTATTGTTGTTTGTCTGTCAATTTTTCCGAGTGCTAACACATACTTCTTTGTTCTATTATTCCCTATTATCGCCTCGGAAGTTCCCCATATAATAATATTTATGTATTATTATTTGTACCCAGTATATAACCACTGGGAACTACTATTCGTGCTGTTTCGTCCAATAAATGTTTGTCTACAACACAAGTATTCAGCCCTACTGGGAGATACTTGCATTAATAGGAAAGTACAAATATACAATTTATTTCCGGTCTGTGATCGTTACCCTATGCTATAGTCATTGAGATCGCCTTTCGTGGAAGACACTACTGCAATAGCCAATTTTTTTTGGCTGCGTGGCAGTGTACCAAGCGTTCGGCTTCTCGTGGCAAGGCGCGGTGCCACTGAGTACGGGTTCGATCCCACTTCGGACCATATATTGTTCTTCGTTTTTTTCTATTGTTGTTTGTCTGTCAATTTTCCGAGTGCTAACACATACTTCTTTGTTCTATTATTCCCTATTATCGCCTCGGAAGTTCCCCATATAATAATATTTATGTATTATTATTTGTACCCAGTATATAACCACTGGGAACTACTATTCGTGCTGTTTCGTCCAATAAATGTTTGTCTACAACACAAGTATTCAGCCCTACTGGGAGATACTTGCATTAATAGGAAAGTACAAATATACAATTTATTTCCGGTCTGTGATCGTTACCCTATGCTATAGTCATTGAGATCGCCTTTCGTGGAAGACACTACTGCAATAGCCAATTTTTTTTGGCTGCGTGGCAGTGTACCAAGCGTTCGGCTTCTCGTGGCAAGGCGCGGTGCCACTGAGTACGGGTTCGATCCCACTTCGGACCATATATTGTTCTTCGTTTTTTTCTATTGTTGTTTGTCTGTCAATTTTTCCGAGTGCTAACACATACTTCTTTGTTCTATTATTCCCTATTATCGCCTCGGAAGTCCCCATATAATAATATTTATGTATTATTATTTGTACCCAGTATATAACCACTGGGAACTACTATTCGTGCTGTTTCGTCCAATAAATGTTTGTCTACAACACAAGTATTCAGCCCTACTGGGAGATACTTGCATTAATAGGAAAGTACAAATATACAATTTATTTCCGGTCTGTGATCGTTACCCTATGCTATAGTCATTGAGATCGCCTTTCATGGAAGACACTACTGCAATAGCCAATTTTTTTTGGCTGCGTGGCAGTGTACCAAGCGTTCGGCTTCTCGTGGCAAGGCGCGGTGCCACTGAGTACGGGTTCGATCCCACTTCGGACCATATATTGTTCTTCGTTTTTTCTATTGTTGTTTGTCTGTCAATTTTTCCGAGTGCTAACACATACTTCTTTGTTCTATTATTCCCTGCTGTAAACATACCTCTTCCTCTGAATTGATTCGCTGATTATCGCCTTGGAAGTTTCCCTCTATAATGATATTCATTTATTATTATTTGTCTCCCTTTTCCGGTATGGCACCGGTCCTTTTCTCACTTTGACATTGTTACGGCCTTCCGAGGCAAGGTGAGATTTACGTTCCACTATGTTAAGCCAGTAGCCTGATGCATCCGATTTTAACACGTTTGTGTCATTAGGTCAATTGTAGAAAGGTTTCCATAAACATATCAACAGGGTTAAGAGAATATACGAAAGAACTTCATGTGGGGAGAGATATTGTGCCGAAGGAAATTATCGTTACCATAACGGTATTTTGGAGCCACGATAGCTCAGTGGTTAGTGAAATGGACTATAAAGGACAAGAGGTAGGGTTCGATCCCAACCGACGGTTCCGGTTCACCAGTCTTTAATTGATACCGGATTTTTTTCTGGAAAAGTAAAGCGGTACGGGCGTAATACCGACCACATTACCCGAAAAATAATGTGCCGAAGGTCTGTCAAATGTATGCACACTAACACCATATTCCCTATACGCCACTTGGTGTGACGGGGGTACTTTACTACTTTACTTAAAACGGTACTTAGATCAGACAGAGGCAATGGAGGCGAAGGCGCGTCTCACAGCAGCAGAACTGGAAGTTGTCAGTGACCCACAGCTGATGGTTTGCGCCAGGATTGGTGAACCAGAACCATCAAGACCCTGCTCCACCTCTCCGTGGTGCCTCCAGTAACAGACTAATCTGTCTCGTTTGGCCAAGTGAGTAGGGATCGAAGAATGAAGACAACCCGGTACTCAAAAATGTCGTGCTGAAGTCGGATGTTTTGGACCGAAAGGCGCAAATATTACAGTTATACTGCAAACCACAACACAACGCAGACACGCCTAATTAACGTACTTTTAAGAACGGATGACGAAGAGGTACACTTCTGTAGTCATGGGGCGAACGCAAGCAAGACTGGGGCAAATCGTCGTGGATACATTTCGCTCTATTCGAAAGATACAAATCAGCGCAGATTATTAATATTATATGTGGGTTTGTTTTAAATTCTTACTTAATAATTAAATTTAATTTATTTGTCTTGCTTACTCGCGTCCACCTCGAAGATTACTAAATGAATGACCATCGCTCTTCGTCATCTGCCCCTGATATGACGTTAAGAAGGCGTAGATGAGCCGTGTTTGCCGTTAGACGTCCGGGCCAACGATTTCAGTATGGCGTTGTTGAGTACCGGTTGCCTCCTCTCTCAATCCCTGCTCGACCAGATTAGTGGTACCACAAAGAGGTGGAGTAGGACCTGGATAGTATTTATTCACCGATCCATGTGGAAACAGTCAGCAAAGAGTCGCTGTCTATGGTGTTGGCAAGCGTCTTACCCCCATTTATTTGGTATTTATGTAATGCATTTCAGGGTTTAATTCTAAAGGGACAATATTTACGATAAGTCAAATACAACGGATAAAGAGTTGGATGTTAGTACAAAGAAAAGGGAAAAAAAAAGAAAGGTGCCAGTAGTGGGGTGTGACGTACACTCCTACAAGGTATGATGACAGCTTTACAGAAAAGGAAAAAAAAGGAAAGAAAGAACAGAAAGAATGAAGAAAGGAATGAATAAAGAAAGGTAGGAAGGGAGAAACGAAGATAGAAAGAAGAAAGAAAGGAAAGAAGGAAGAAAGAAGGAAGGAAGAAAGTAAGAGCAACGGAAGGAAGAAAGAAAGAGAGAAAGGAAAGAAAGCAGGAAGGAACAAGGGAAAAGAGGCAGAAAGGAAGAAAGAAAGGAAGGAAGGAAGATCAAAATGAGGAAGGAAAGAGTGACATAAATAAATAACTAAAGAAAGAAACAAAGAAAGAAAGAAAGTAATAAATAATACAACTTTAATGTCCACATTCTTCAACCACAGATACATATTCTGTAAGCAGCCCGTCACGTGCCGTGTCTCACCAAAAATCTGCTACTAATTCCAAGCTGACTAAACCTAGAAATCTCTGTCAGGTTCGAACCTGACCTCCTTTTCTCAGCAAGCCAGTTCACTAACTTCTGCTCCCCACAGAGAGACGTCTGTGCCATAAACTGTAAGCAAAGGAACATGAAAGGCTCTCCTTAGTGCCCTGGCATCCGCGATGAGCACTTTCGTTAATGTACTACATCGTTTATTTATTTTTATACCTTTCGTGGCTTTTTTGACAAATCTTTATTTGACTATTTTATACCATACTTTTCCACACTCCATTTCATTATTTGGCAGCCCTTTTCTTTTTACGGTGTTTCGTTTCCTCGTTGAGTCCAACATTCTTTGTTGTACCATTTCAGAAGCTGAAGGTGAAGAACTGTGTGTACTGTTGCTTGCTTGCGTTCACCCGATGACGAAAGGAAGAGTTAGACCTCTTTGTCTCATCCGCCCTTAAAAGGGCGCTATGTTGGCGTGAATGCGCCGTGGTGTGGATTGCAGTAGAATTGTGAAATTTGCACCTTTCTGCCAAACACATTCGACTTCACGGTGGAGAATTTCTCCACCCCTCCTGGATCATTCTGATCCATTTCTAAACTACCTCTTTCTACACCCCTCCTTCATCATTCTGATCCATTTCTAAACTACCTCTTTCTACACCCCTCCTTCATCATTCTGATCCATTTCTAAACTACCTCTTTCTACACCCCTCCTTCATCATTCTGATCCATTTCTAAACTACCTCTTTCTACACCCCTCCTTCATCAAAGTTTTCTCTTTCTATCTCTAACTACGTCTTTCAGCTTTCTGTCTGGTAATACAAATAACGCCTATAATACTACATCATTTTATTTTTAAAATGTACCACCGCTTGTAAAACATAACCTTCACTTTTATATCCCCTTCTTTCTATTTCTCGCCCTGCCTTTTTGACACATCTTCCATCCTCATTCGGGTATTATTTCCTTATTTATGACACGACTAATTTGTGAAACGCGGCACGGACCACTCCCTCCCCACTTTAGTACGTGTGACTGGACACGGGTTCAGCTATCGTCCTCATATATTTTGATGGAGGCGAAGGCGCGCCACCCCAGCACCAGAGCTGGAAGTCGTCAGTGACTCATAACTGATGGCTTGCGCCAGGATCGGTGAACCAGAACCATCCAGACCCTGCTACACCTCTTCGTGGTGCCTCTAGAAACAGACTAACCTGTCTAGTCTGGCCAAGCGAGCAGGGATCGAAGTGGGAAGACGAACCCGGTACACAAAAAAGCGTCGGCTGAAATCGGATGTGTTGAGCCGAAAGGCGCAGATATCACAGTGTTACACTGCAAACTGCAACACAACGTAACTACGTCCACTTAACGTCCTTTTAAGGGCGGATGACGAGGAGGAAGTCTACGGTTCGTATCCGTTAGAATACCTCAAATCATCGGACGAACGCATCATCATCATCATCATCATATATTTTGATGATCGAATTAAGATCGTGCTTAAACAATCTACATTTGGCATTTCGTGGCAAGGCGCTGTGCACTGAGTACGGGTTCGATCCTGCTTTGGTCCATATATTATTCTTTGTTTTTTTTCTGTTGTTGATTATTTGTCATTTTTCCCCAGTGCTGTAAACATACCTCTTCCTCTGAATTGATTCGCTGATTATCGCCTCGGAAGTTTCCCTCTATAATAATATTAATTTATTATTATTTGTCTCCTACAAGATTACCCCAGGAGGAGAAAACAATGTTTCACTGCAGCGGGAAAGACGCTATATGGTATAAGGAGATGCTAAAATAGACTGCAGAGTTCTTAACAGAATTTGGAATTATCTGTCTTAGTGACATCATGGATGCAACAGAGAAGTAGGAGAGAAGGAAGAAGAAGAAGACAAAGAAGTAGAAAACGAAGAAGAGGATAGAAGAAGAGGATAGAAGAAAAGGAAGAAGGCGAAGTAGAAGGCAAAGAAGTAGAAGACGAAGAAGAGGATAGAAGAAGAGGACGAAGAAGAAGAGCATTCAGGTCAGTAGTACATCATTTGTTTGACTGTCCAGAGCTTATCCATGCCAGAGCAAATCTACGTTATCAAAGACCTCATAAATGGAAAACTTTTCACGAAACTACAAGAAAACTTTGAAATACCTGCAGGTATCATTACGTGACATTGGGCCGAAGTTGTCAGCTAACAGGCCGCTGATTACACAAGGAGGCAAACTGCAGTACAGCAACAAAACAGGAAGTTCTCAGCGACTCATAACTGATGGCTTTCACCAGGATCAGTGAACCATAACTATCTAGACCTTACTCCACCTCTTCGCAGTGTCTCTTAAACAGACTAGCCTGTATAGTCATACAAAGTTAGTAGGTATTAAAGAGGAAAGGCAACCCGGCACGCATAAATGCTGCGATGAAGTCGGAGGTGTTGTACAGAAAGGCGCAAATATTACACTTCTACTGCAAAACTCGAAACAACGCACTTGCGCCCACTTAACGTCCTTTTAATGACAGACAACTATGAGAACAATCAATTCCTTTAATAGTCTTCGAGTGAACGTCAGAAAGAAAGGCTGCATAACATTAACAGCTTGAATAAGGTCATTGGCCATAACTGGAGAATTAACTAATTTCATATGTTAGCAGCATTACCCCAAAAAATCATGTGCTGAAGGTCTGTAAAATATAGGGTCACTAACACCATATTTCCCTATACGCCACTTGGCGTGACGGGGGTACTTTACTATGTTAGCAGATAAAAGAGTTAAAATAGCTGTACTTATTTTCTATTTTATTTCTCATTAAAATAGAACATTTCACAAGCAGTGGAGTTAAAATTTGCTTCGATTAATCACACCCATCAATAGGTTTACTAAGGCATGTGGCCTGAAAGGGAAATCCCGAAACCACCCAAAGTTTGTGACGTCTTCAATTATACAAGCTATAACAACTGAAGTAATTTTATCCACAACTGCCCTTTCTCACAAAGCTGATAACGTCAACAGTTTTGGGTTATTGTTATGGAAGGTCCTGGTATCACTGCAAACGAATTAAAATCCATAAGTGATCACCGCCCGTGCCAGTGGAATCATCCGAATTACTATTTCATCTCCCAAACAAAGGAAGGTAGCTGTAGTCCCCATCATAGCACACGGCAAAAGACATAAGGCGAAACAGCACAGAAAGTGAACACAGCCATCCGTTCTCCATCATACGATATCAATTTTCATCGTAAACAATTGGAATATCCAAACACGATCAAAACAGATGAAATGCACAGCTCACAGTATGCACGGAGCACTAAACTCAGTAGCTCCTGCAACAAGCCGGACTAGGAATATGAGGAAACTGCAACTCTAAGATGTTCATATAATGTGTTGTTACAAAATGAAGAGTTTTGGGTGTTTTATTTCACCAACCGGGCCTTATCAATACTATAGACGGCAGTGGGTTAACAAAGCTAGTACGTTTATTTTTTTCATAGTAGATGAAGTAAACAAAAACTGCATTGCGTTATATTGCACTTATCGACCGCGTACGTTCCACATCGTTTTCTTTTGTGTGTTTGTTTCTCATCCTGGCTTTTTTAATTGAAAACATCATCCTACATTGGCGCAAATCTATTTTTAGCTGGAGGTTATGGCAAGCAAATGAAGGACGTGGATCGAAGCTACTTAAGCAGGTAATTTCCCATAGGCGTGACGTAGAGAAACAGGAAGTTAGAAAGTCTAAATGTATATACATATGTTTCTCTTACGCTCAAACATGTCGATTTTATTTAAAATGTCCGCATTTTCCATCTTCCTGTTGCGTAAATATAATTTTAATATTTATTCGTGCTGAATACAGTACTTGTTTACTTCTTTTCAAAATTGTATTTATTTGTTTATTTGACTTGGCTCCCTCGTTGATGCGCCAAAACATAACTGTTTATCTAAAAATTAATTGCTAACTTTTAATTCGGGAAATTTTGCAGTGTCGGTAGGTTAAGAGGCCCGATTATGTAGGTTACATTAATTTTACCTCATTTGTTACCGAACTTGGAATTTCTTAAATGGCTTTACACCTTAAACATTCTCTCCATGTATGGTATTCCAACACATTTTCCAGCTGTCCTGTGTGAACTCAGTACAGTACGCTAACATTCACGAACGACAACCGTATTGTGTTGGTCCCTTCAGCCAAGAGAGATCATCAGGGAGGCGCGCCAGGACACTGCCGATTATATAAATGGGCCCGCGAGCAGAAAATTAAACCGTGAAACACTACAACTAGTGTGACGTTTTCAGCTTTGTGAGCAGAGGCGGTTGTGGGTAGTGTGATGTCACTCGTCTTTAGCTCGCATAGTTGAACACGACACGTTGGATGACGTGTTTTCCGATTTTATTTTCTGCCCGTAGGCTATCTATATAGTTAGCTGTTATCAGGCAGGCGTGTCACAATAATTAAGTACCGCACATACCACAAACACACTTTATTTAATTTCCCACACAGTGAACGTATTTCTGTTCAAATGTAGTTGCAATATCTCCATTGTAATTAGGAGTATTGAGGAAATGTCGAGTTCGATAGCGAGGGAGACACCCTTTCCTCATCATCAAGTACCAAGCCTATTGGCGTAGGTGATGATGTCTGTCCACAACTTTCAAACTTGACGGTTACTTATCATTTCTGTTGTTGACCTTCTGCCAAGCTATTCTATTAAGCTGTCTGGTATCTTTTATGTTTGCTCCTCTCTAACTCTTCGTCCCTCATCAATTTTCCCAGTTGTCACAATATATTCCAGCTGTTCCTTTCTCATTACATGGCCAAAAAATGATGACTTTCTTTCTAATATTGGAAATTGGGTCTTTCTTTGCTCTGCCCTCTTTCAGAACATTTTCATTATTCTTCATAGCTGTCCATGGTATTCTCAACATTCTTTTGTAAAACCAAATTTCTACAGATTCCAGTGATTTTCTAGTCTGTTGTCCTATTGTCCATGATTCACACCCATATACCTCTTACTAGTTTCTTATTTTGAAACCTTATATTTTTCAGGAGTGGTTCTAATCTGAGAAACGAGCACAGAAACATTACTTTTTTTTTTATAGCTGAATGGCACATGATTATGATACTTGGGGTACCTGCAAATGAAGAAGGAAAAAAAGAGTGTAGCTGCCCTACACGTTGTTCCCACCACTGACATTTTGATCGGTCCAAGACAACGGGCAAGATGGCGATACATTTTTAAATTATACGTGCTTGTTTACATTTATTATTTAGTATTAACAATCCGCCAAACAACGACGGTGTTATATCAAGACTGCTGTTTGTAAACCACTCCCGCTAGCTATATATGCGTGGTGTAGAGATTATAACTGGAATCTGGGAATCCAGTGGCCGTCAGTGAGTTCGAAACTTGAGAGGCCAGAACGTGGTGTGTGGTCGTATTGCATTAATACAAAAAAATACCTAGAATACTTGTAGACTTATGGAGCCGCGATAGCTCAGTGTTTAGTGAACTGGGCTACAAAGGACAAGAGGTAGGGTTCGATCCCAACCGACGGCTTCCGGGTTCACCCAGTCTTAAATGGGTACCGGATTTTTTCTGGGAAAGTAAAGCGGCACGGGCGTAATACCGACCACATTATCCCAAAAATCATGTTCTGAAGGTCTGTAAAATTTATGGTCACTAACACCATATTCCCTATACGCCACTTGGCGTGACGGGGCCTCTTTACTCTTTTTACTTACTTGTAGACTTACATTAGTCTAATTAGACTGTTATTACTTGTACAGCAAATTCACTCGTCGATCCTTTTTCTTTGCAACAACAAAATAGACTTTTCTTCGTTGTACTGCCACATTTGTGTTGACCAAACCACGTTTATTTAAATGTTCTGCTGCTCACGTGTTAACATCCATTATCCCCGCAACTGGTGCGTAGTTTACTTCCCTTCGAACCTCTAGGCTGACCTTTAACCTGATAATTTGTCACATAAATATTACGGAAATTTACGTTATGTTTGTTATATTACACAACAGGCCCTTTTTTGGAATCCCCAGGGGAAAAGAAAAGAGGAAGACCAAGGAATTCTTGGAGAAGACAGATGGAAGCAGAGATGAAGATGATGGGAAGACATGGAATAATCTTTAAAAAATGGCATAAGACAGAACGACTTGGAAAGTGTTTATTGAAAACCTATGCTCCACTGGGAACTAAAAGGTAGAAGAAGAAGAATATAGTTCCATTAATTATTTAACTAAATTAACATAATTATAATTACAGAATAATATCTTAGTTATTTGTATTGCAAGTTATGGAAAAAAAACATGGTTTTGCTGTGTTTATTAATATTTCTTAGTTTTTTTTCCAGGTTTTTTTTTAAATGTAAAGACACAGCGCTGTATTTTAACGGAGAGGTTAGTTTTGTTTGCTTCCTGTCCTGCCTAAACATGTAAGCGTTTAGGATAAAGAGAAAGCAAGCCATACGAGCTTAGTTAAACAACTGTTGTCATGGTAACCAGGAATCAATTTATGAAATGGTCCACCTATAGTTCTCATACACATTGCTAGGCCAATAGATCTCGTTGTACGGTTGAAGTAGTTTTAATTGACATAGACATTGAAGCCTAGTTACTAGCAACAACACGAATTGCTTGACATATATCACGGCTGACTGGAAAACTCAGTCTGGCTGCACACTCTCATTTTAATAAGTCAGCGTTAACGTGACTGTGTTACGTATTCTGATAAAATATTAGACGGTCGTGGTCTCCGTGGCCTCCTCTGAATACCCGCCGCTGTCTACATCCACTTAAACATTGCACAGCATTAATTCACGAATTTACATTTTTTTAAAAACAACTTTAAAATATATTTAAATGTATAGAGTTTTTAAGTATCAGATTACAACTACATTAACTTATCTATATTACGTTCTCAACGTTCATTTATTATCTCCAACACGTGTTGATGAACATGG